>OZ025251.1:33571252-33644442 GCA_964019135.1 Arenicola marina | reverse complement strand
AGGTCGGCGAGACGTTGGCCAGAGGGTCGGGGGTGAGGGGGTCCAGGCTGCAGGGAGGTCGGGGAGATGTTGGCCAGAGGGTCGGGGTGAGGGGGTCCAGGCGGCAGGGAGGTCGGCGAGACGTTGGCCAGAGGGTCGGGGGTCCAGGCTGCAGGAAGATCGGGGAGACGTTGGCCAGAGGGTCGGGGTGAGGGGGTCCAGGCTGCAGGGAGATCGGGGAGACGTTGGCCAGAGGGTCGGGGGTCCAGGCTGCAGGGAGTTCGGGGAGATGTTGGCCAGAGGGTCGGGGTGAGGGGGTCCAGGCGGCAGGGAGGTCGGGGAGACGTTGGCCAGAGGGTCGGGGTGAGGGGGGTCCAGGCTGCAGGGAGTTCGGGGAGATGTTGGCCAGAGGGTCGGGGTGAGGGGGTCCAGGCGGCAGGGAGGTCGGGGAGACGTTGGCCAGAGGGTCGGGGTGAGGGGGTCCAGGCGGCAGGGAGGTCGGGGAGACGTTGGCCAGAGGGTCGGGGTGAGGGGGGTCCAGGCTGCAGGGAGTTCGGGGAGATGTTGGCCAGAGGGTCGGGGTGAGGGGGTCCATGTTGCAGGGAGTTCGGGGAGATGTTGGCCAGAGGGTCGGAGTGAGGGGGTCCAGGCTGCAGGGAGTTCGGGGAGACGTTGGCCAGAGGGTCGGGGTGAGGGGGTCCAGGCTGCAGGGAGATCGGGGAAACGTTGGCCAGAGGGTCAGGGGTGAGGGGGTCCAGGCTGCAGGGAGATCGGGGAGATGTTGGCCAGAGGGTCGGGGGTGAGGGGGGCAGGGGGTGAGGGGGCCCAGGCTGCAGGGAGTTCGGGGAGGTGTTGGCCAGTAGGGCGGGGGTGAGGAGGGCAGAGGGGTGGGGGGGGGGGTGAGGGGGCCCAGGCTGCAGGGAGAGCGGGGAGACGTTGGCCAGAGGGTCGGAGGTGAGGGAGGCAGGGGGGCGGGGGGGGTAAGGGGGCCCAGGCTGCAGGGAGAGAGGGGAGACGTTGGCCAGAGGGTCGGGGGTGAGGGAGGCAGGGGGGCGGGGGGGGGGGGGGGTAAGGGGGCCCAGGCTGCAGGGAGAGAGGGGAGACGTTGGCCAGAGGGTCGGGGGTGAGGGAGGCAGGGGGGCGGGGGGGGGGGGGGTAAGGGGGCCCAGGCTGCAGGGGTATTAGCGCAGGAAGCCACGCATTGCTTACTCAGGATTTGGTTCAACACGTGACTAAGCCCAAAGGATTTTTTGTTAACTAAACTAACGAAAAGGTAAAAATTACTCACTTTTTTTTGACAAACTGTTACACGACGCACAAAGGCGACAATGTTCACATGAGTTTGAAACGGAAATTTACATCTTGGGTTTGAATTGTTTTCTTGTCCTCGTCGCGCAAAACTCATTTTGTGACTTGGCAGTTGTGTCTCGACAAGAGCTTGGCCAAATCTCAAATCGACAGCAGAGTCTGGGGGTATCTCTGGCTTCCAAACCTTCCTTGTTCTTCGCATAAAGATATCTGAATCATGAGGAAACCCAATTAGAGCGCGTGATAAACGTGTCTTTTTGTGCCCAAAGAATGGCTCTCTATGAGGACGTAGATAGCCAGAGTGTTGTTAAAGTGAAAGGGGGCAAGGGGTCGAGTGTTTAAAGTAAGTCTTCCAATCTATTGGTCTTTCTTCGTTGTGGAAGAGGCCACGAGCCATAGTCGTCAGCCCGACAAAGTGCGCTAATAAAGCGCCCATTATTCCCGTGATACACTCGAGCGGGGACATCTTCGGCGTCACTTCCGGTTAGCGGAAGCAAGTCCGGAAGAGCGCTGCCAGTGAGAAGCGATCACGAACCCTAAACAGGCATAGAAAGGCGGGGTGAGGGGCGGGGTGGGGGTTGGGGGGTAGGGGCAGGGGACGAGCTATCTTGGCCGATATTGGCGGACGGCAAAAGCGAGGGTGGGGTCTTGGGCAGTGGGTGGGGGCGATGCGGGGGAGGGTGGGGGGGGGGGGAGGAGGAGAAGGAGAACAGAGGAAGACTGAGTTGGGAGATGGGAGCCATAGATAGGGGGAAGATGGGTGGCCCGACAAATTTGACCAGATTACAAATTGATAGTCACTGGAAGTTCAATTGCTGAACGATTTACCTTGGCTGTTTGTGGGCGGGTCAATAGGACCACTATACATCTTGATTACCCCCAGACCACTCCAGCCGTGGATTTGGGTAGGAGCAAGAGCCAGAGGCTCTCTGGCGGGGAGGTGAGGGTCATGGATGGATGGAGGGGGGGGCGGGTGACATTGGCTGGGAACGAGGGTTCCCCTGAGCTTGGCGGGGGTTCACCGGTCATACAAGCTAGTTAGGCCCCGATTCTTATCAGCTTCGAGTCGCTCTCAATGATCTCTCCATTGCAATTTCCAATCAGGTCCGATTGTATCGCCCAAGTCAATTTCTCAGGCAAGATTGGTCGATTTGGTCATTAAACGTCCGAAGGGATACCGTGGACTTCATGGACTTCCCAAGGCTGCGGGGCGGCATCACAGAGCCAGGGGAGGGGAACGCGGGGGGGGGGGGTGGGGGGGTGACGGGAAGAGAAGGAGATCCTTTGGTCTGTCAGGAATCGGTATGGGACAAGAACGGGACGCGGAGAGGAGCGATAATCAATGGGTTTCTCCGGGGTGGTCGAGGGATGGGGGCGCGTAGTGTAGTGTAGTGTAGTGTAGTACGTGTGGGTGGGATGAGAGCGGGGGTGGGGGCGCGTGTTTGGTATATGTGCGGGTGGAGGAGGGTTGTTGTTTGTGTAGAAAAGCCCGGGAGAAGCGCTTGTTTAACCCACGTCCACGTCCAACCCGTGACCCGGGGGTTTAATGCCGGGCGCCTTGTTGTAGTTCCTCGATTTTCCGCCATACGCATCACCATATTCCCCAGCGACGCCTGGCGGTCATGCCTTACAACTGAGTCACGCCGGCCGTACCACGTGCTGGGGGGGAATCAGAGCGGCCATTGTAGTGCGAGGAGGAGGGAGAGAGCGAGAGGGGGGGTGGGGTAGGGGGGGTGTTGCTTATAGACGCATTGAGATAGGAGAGGGCCCCAGCTGAATGAGCCTAATGACGGCCAGAATATACCCATATAGAGTGAGGTAATCATTGACATAATACTTTGGGGAGTCAAAGGCAGTTTGACCAAAGACGATAAATGCTCACTTATCAACAAGCCTCATGACCTGGGCCGGGGGGCGTGGGGGGCTAGGGGTATGGGAGACGCGTTCAAGGGCAAAGTGGGGGTCAACTATAGTATAGGGGTCGGGGGAGAGGGTCAAGGGTGAAGGTTGTGCGTCAAGTGCGTTCGAGGTATGCGTCAAGGGGGGTGAGGGGGGTGTGACAAACGTTTGAGGGTGGTGCGTCACATTTGAGGTGCTGTTCGTAGGTAGTCACGACTTCATTGTGCAGTCTATATTTCATCACGCTTGTGCAATGGGTGTAGGAAGATTGGGACGAAGGACCAAGGAATGTACACCATGTCTCTGTGGAGTTATTCGCGGAGGCGGAGGGCCAACAGAAATGCTTCCGTACAACAGAGACAAACACCACAGTAGGACATAATCCCATTATTTTCGTGGATAGCAAACCAGTTCTTGTGATAAGAACATCACGTTCGTCGATAGAGTCGTGTGCTGAAATTGGGTCTCATTCATGTGGAAGGAGAGTGTCCTTGGTTTTCCAAATGAAGAAAACGAAGTTCTGGGAACATTTCTCTTTGTGGAACCATACTCGTCGCCGTGCGAAAGACGACAATCATGGTATGGAAACCATTTCTCTTCGTTGCTCTTTATGGAGGAAGAACCCTGTCATACTCTTTGTTGCGGAAGAGTCCTGTCCAACTCATCTGCCGCTATATACGTGGTAGAAGTATGTAGCAGCAACATTTATGTAATCCATCTCGCTCGAGCCGGATTCGTGCCACGGACCATCTTAATGACAAAGTACTTAACTATTACAGCGACTACTTGTCGATGGGTGGGACCACGTGGATTGCCTCTCGGTCTACGTCCCGGAGCGATGGGTAAGCACGAGGCGACTTAGTGATTAACACCGAGCGGGTGAAAACATATACACCTTGTTTTCGACCGGGCATGTCGGCACTACATTGCGCCCCGCCCCTGGAAGATGTGTCCCGAGTAGTATAGTACTTCATAATTTCCGGACTATCTGTCAAAACAAAAAGCTGTTTACACAATGTTTTTCAGCGCGCCGCGCCGACGGGGGCTGCGCGAGAGACAGATGCCGGGACGTAAGCAAGGCGGAAGCGTGGCGCTTGGGTGGAAAATGGGTAAAGGTTTGGGGGGTCGTCAAGGCAGGGGAGGGTTCATGGGGGCGAGGGTGGGGGGGGGGGGGGAGGGAAGACGGGGTAGAGACTGTAAAAATGCAGGATGGCGGGTGGCGGGTGGCGGGTGGCGGGTGGCGGATGGGGGTGGGGGATGGAGAAGTAGGGGGTGGGGTGGTGGTGGTGGTGGTTGGTGTGCCTGTATTACAGTCCTTACATCAACTCGTACATACTCACCGTCTCCGGCATAATGCACGCTGCCTGACCCTTGCTTGACTCCAGAGATAAACTTAATGGAACTGGGATGTTTTAATTGATTTTGCTTTTGGCGGCTCAAGTGGACATGTTATAGGGTGTATTTCGGGCAATACGGTGTCGGCAGGTAGGTTTCATCGGGGCCGGAAGTGACATATGGCCCGGACGAAGCGGTCCCAGGCTGGAGAGTTTTAATGGAAAACGCTTCACAGCGACAGAAGTTCTCTTACTCAGTCCTCTGGACCTCTGGCATCTCCACCAGTTGTGCCCTCTTAGGGAATGGAGTGGTGGTGTGGGACGGAGAGGGAGAGGGAGGGCGGGAGGGGGGGAGGGGGGGAGGGGTTGAGGTAAGGGCGCGAGCGGGCCCTAGCAGCCACCCTCTAACCTCAGCCCTGTTCTCGCCATCAAAGCAGATCGCTGAGCATCCCGCAAAATGCGAACTTGATGATAAAAAGTGGACATTTCCCCCCCATCCAGTTCACTTGAAGAGTTTTCAAAGTTAATTATCGGGCGAGTCGTTCTGTAAATGGGGGTAGCTAAGTGATAGGCGTCAGTGTTTCTCATGTCAAGGGCACTCGCCGGCTGCCATTGAGGTCATAACAAGGCAGGCTGGGTTGGGAACCAGCCGGGAAGCACCCAGGAACCAGCCGGCGGCGGCAGCGGCGGTATTTGGCGGCCGGCGGTGGGGTCCAGACAGCCCCCACCCCCCAACTGCCCGCACTCTGCGTAGCCTTCTATCCCTTGTCCCTCCCTCCGGATATATGTCCATCTCGTGCACGCCTCCCTCCCCGCCACCTCCCAGCCCCTCTCCCCCTAGGGGTTGAGGCTGCTACCCCCGGGGGAAACCAGACATCAAGCCAGACGAAAGCTCTCGTCTCCTCTCCCCCGGGCTAAGTTGCGAAGGCCATCGGACAGGGGGGTAGACGACTTGCTGGTCACGTGAAGTCGAGAGGGTTTGGAACGAGATGGGTGGATGGGTGGGTAGGACTAGAGGAGCGACGGTGGGGGAGGCGGGGGGAGGGGCAGAGGCAATGGTAACGGGGATGGGGTGTGAACACCCTTCTGGATTCCGTCGTCCTGTCATCTTAAAACGTTTCACCCCAGCCGCCGTATCACGTCACCCGAACTGATAACGTTACTTAACTCTGGCGAAGTGCGCCACGTTTCCGGTGGTCGTTTTGTGGCCAGTCAACCAGTCAGCCAGCCAGCCCGCCAGCCTTCCAGGCTGCCAGCCACGCGGTCCCTACCCCAGGACTCCTTTCCCCAATGGCGGTGTGAGATATTTAACAGGAGACCAAGGACGTTAATCGCCTTCACTTTGGGACAAACTTATCTCCCTGTTATCGCCACCTCCATCACTATGAGCTTGCTCACTTGAACCTATTTCATAAATACTACAAAGCCGCTAAAAACACGGGGGATAATAAAAACATGTTTGGGGAGGGGCGGGGTACCTTCGGGCCAAAACCAGCCACCTGCCTTACAGGAGGCGCCTGTGTGATCTGTATGAGTGCTGCAAGCCATATTCCTTTCATATGAAGTCAGCTTACATTTAAAGACAGAATAAGTAGCATCGCCAAAGAAATGTAGCTGGGGTTTTAGTTTATCACATTGGATTTTCATGGGTAAAGTGAATAACAAAGAAGAAGAATTAGGAGTAGATTTGGTTTTAATAAAAGTTTATCTTATCTTATGTAACTTAGCTTAATACAATTAAAAAAAAATTACGCAAGGAAGTTATAAGGGTTTTTTGCGCTACAAATTTGAGCTCTGCTACAAAAATTGCTGAAGGGCAATGAAACTCACAAGGACGGATCTAAGATTTTGAATAGGGGGGGGGGGGTGAGATTTCGACCGGCGGGAGGGGGGAGGGCGACTCTCTAAAAAAAATTTGAGAGGGGGGGGGCCCTGAAAATGACTGAGGGTGTCCAACAACAGTCCTTAACAACCCCTTACATACCCCGCCCCCCTCGGATCAACCTCCGGGTTGCATCTACAAAATGTATCTCTCCGATATATTTCGTTGGAAAGCCTACAGTGTATGCTCTAGTCCCCAAGGGGGGGGGGGGGGTGCAAACCCCCTAACACCCCCCCCCCTAGATCCGCCCCTGAGCTCTGCTTGCGCAATGCGGCTCCATGCAGATTCATAACGAAGAAAAGAAGTTCGCAAACGCATCCACTCATTTCTCCTTGCCAGCTCCAACGTGTACTGCACAATGTGCTAATGTGGCGCCTAGTTTACGACACACTGAAAGTGTTCGTGCCACGCCAAAACAACTTTAGCTCATATGATTCTTCTGTGTTTCCACGCTTATATTATCCAACTGTAACGCCCCAAATAGTAGAAGGGCATACTTTTTCCACTTGTTTTCGCACCTACCAATTCAACTTCTTCGAGCGAGGAAAGTGACGTCAAAGGGGAATTCAAACGCATGTGCTTTTGTATTGAGACTCAGATTCTCTCTGCTCATTGGCTTGAACTCAACAAAATGCACTCAACCATGAGGACAATACACGCCCTCGAGCACAGATGTCTACGCACTGCATCAACGCTCACCTGTCAATCTTGTGACATCATTGGGGAATTTCTAAATAAAGCTCAGATGCAATGCTCCCAGAAATAAACCCGCCGGGTCACTTTTGCTATTTTGACGAACGCGTTTATAGTGATATCGTGGAATAAAAAATGTAAGCTCCGACTAAAACAAATTGTTATTTGTTTATCTACCATAAACCAAGTTAACTCTGAGCAAGACAAAATCGTGGCACGAACAATTGAAGCAAGGGAGAAAGCAGCGGGGTTTTTCAGCTTTCAACTTTCCAGATAGTAAATTGTATATTTTGTATATTTGACACCTTGCGAATACTCCATCGCATTATGTCTGTTAGCGTTATGGCCATTAGCATTATGTCCATTAGCAGTATGTCCATTAGCATCATGTCCATGTGCGCTAGCGTTATATCTTTTGGCATGATGTCCATTGCCATTATGTTAATGAACTTTAGGTTCATTCACATTCACAATGTCCCTGGACATTATGTCTCTTGGCATTACTTATATCCCTGACATTATGTCTCTTGGCATTCTTTACATCACTGGCATTATGTCTCTTGGCATGATGTCTCTTGACATTATTTATATCCCTGACATTATGTCTCTTGGCATTATTTATATTCATGGCATTGTCTGTTGGCATTATTTATATCCCTGACATTATGTCTCTTGGCATTATTTATATTCATGGCATTGTCTCTTGGCATTATTTACATCCCTAGCATTATGTCCCTTGGTATTATTTATATCCAAGGCATTATGTCCCTTGGAATTATTACATCCCTGGCATTATGTCTCTTGGAATTATGTCTCTTGGCATTCTTTACATCACTGGCATTATGTCTCCTGGCATTATGTCTCTTGGCATTATTTATATCCCTGACATTATGTCTCTTGGCATTCTTTACATCACTGGCATTATGTCTCTTGGCATGATGTCTCTTGACATTATTTATATCCCTGACATTATGTCTCTTGGCATTATTTATATTCATGGCATTGTCTGTTGGCATTATTTATATCCCTGACATTGTGTCTCTTGGCATTATTTACATCCCTAGCATTATGTCCCTTGGTATTATTTATATCCAAGGCATTATGTCCCTTGGAATTATTACATCCCTGGCATTATGTCTCTTGGAATTATGTCTCTTGGCATTCTTTACATCACTGGCATTATGTCTCTTGGCATTATGTCTCTCGACATTATTTATATCCCTGACATTATGTCTCTTGGCATTCTTTACATCACTGGCATTATGTCTCTTGGCATGATGTCTCTTGACATTATTTATATCCCTGACATTATGTCTCTTGGCATTATTTATATTCATGGCATTGTCTCTTGGCATTATTTATATCCCTGACATTATGTCTCTTGGCATTATTTACATCCCTAGCATTATGTCCCTTGGTATTATTTATATCCAAGGCATTATGTCCCTTGGAATTATTACATCCCTGGCATTATGTCTCTTGGAATTATGTCTCTTGGCATTCTTTACATCACTGGCATTATGTCTCTTGGCACTATGTCTCTCGACATTATTTATATCCCTGACATTATGTCTCTTGGCATTATTTATATTCATGGCATTGTCTGTTGGCATTATTTATATCCCTGACATTATGTCTCTTGGCATTATTTACATCCCTGGCATTATGTCCCTTGGAATTATGTCTCTTGGCATTATGTCTCTTGACATTATGTCTCTTGGCATTATGTCTCTTGGCATTATTTATATTCATGGCATTGTCTGTTGGCATTATTTATATCCCTGACATTATGTCTCTTGGCATTATTTATATCCCTGGCATTATGTCCCTTGGCATTATCTATATCCAAGGCATTATGTCCCTTGGAATTATTACATCCCTGGCATTATGTCTCTTGGCATTATGTCTCTTGGCATTATGTCTCTTGGCATTATTTATATCCATGACATGGTCCTTTGGTATTATTTATATACCTACCATTTTGTCCCTTGACATTATTTATATCCCTAGCATTATGTCTCTATTATCTTTATTTTCTCTATTATCTATATCCCTGGCATTGTCTTTTGGCATCATTTATATCCCTGGGATTATGTCTCTTGGCATTATTTATATCCATGGCATTGTCTCTTGGCATTATTTATATCCATGACATTGTCTCTTGGCATTATTTATATCCCTAGCATTATGTCCCTTGGCATTATTTATATCCTGGCATTATGCCTTTGGCATTATTTATATCCCTGGCATTGTCTTTTTGTATTATTTATATCCCTAACATTACGTCTCTTGGCATTATTTATATCCCTAACATTATGTCCCTTGGCATTATTTATATCCCTGGCATTATTTACATCCCTGGCATTATTTACATCCCTGGCATTATTTACATCCCTGGCATCATTTACATCCCTGGCATTATTTACATCCCTGTCATTATTTACATCCCTGGCATTATTTACATCCCTGGCATTGTTTATATCCCTGGCATTATTTATATCCCTGGCATTATTTACATCCCTGGACATCCCTGAAATTATGTCCCTTGGCATTATTTACATCCCTGAAATTATGTCCCTTGGCATTATTTACATGCCTGAAATTATGTCCCTTGGCATTATTTACATCCCTGAAATTATGTCCCTTGGCATTATTTACATCCCTGATATTATGTCCCTTGGCATTATTTATATATTACACGTGTCATTCACCCGGGTTCCGCTTGGAGCGCGCGTCGGGCTGGAAGCGGACGGAGGTCTGGCCGAAGGGACTCCTCTTCAGGCCGGTCACCCTCTTCAGGGAGTCCAGGGCGGACCGGGGGTCGTTGTAGGCCCCGGGGGCGGGGGCCGCGGTCTTGATGTGGTCGAACCTCTGGAGGGAGACACAGTCAACACCTTACCGGCCATTCCAGATTGATCATTTCATTGTGAGTCTGGTTATCTTACAATCATCATTCTCGTCCTGTTCCCCAGCACTGGCTAAAGGTGTGGACGCCAGATGAAAGTATATCATCTATTTACTTGTTTGATATAAATGGTTGATTTTCGTGCAGATAGAAGATATCGTTCAGAACCTTATACATTACCAAGTGAAAGCAATCACACAGTATATCCGTGTCACTTTAGGCCCTCTAGACTTGGAGTTAAATATGTTGATGGGTGCGTTTGTAACGTTATGGTCGGACAAAAAATGGGCAAACATGAAGATGAAAGGTGCCAGCGGGGGTTGTATTGTGTTTCTGGACGGTAGGCTTGCCAGTTTACCTTGGGTAGCATCAATACAGTGAAGAGAATAAGGTTCTGCCCCCCAGCCCGCCGATCGCAGACTACCCCACCTCTCCCACCCTTCCTTCTTTCTTTCCCCAGCTGATCGCCCAAAGACTCGCCAGGGACTCAAAAGAGATTAGATAAGGCTGCGTAATCAGTCGCAAGCGGGCGCTATGCATCAAGTCACCAATGGCCGATATTGGCCTGCCATTTATACGGTTATTCTCTGCAGTTTGGCAGAATAGACCGGCCTAAATCTTTCACTGACAATTCCTAAAACTTTAGAGACTGAAATAGAAGAATATTTATCCCAATCCCTTGGGATCCGCTTGGCACTCATTGGGTCAAACAAATGGACGTCCTCGCTAGACAGTCAGAGGGTCGGGCGTCACGTGACAATACATGTAAGTCAGAACGATGTCATGAAACACAGTCTTTAAAGGATGACGGGGGGAGTCAGGAATGTGTGTGGGTGCGGTCGGGCAGACGGGGGTAGGTGGTAGGGTGTGGTCGTGATCCACTTAACTTATAGCTGCACCAAAGCTGTAGGCCTACGGGAGTGAACCATCGGCAGCTGGCCGACTCACTGGTCTTCGAGGCAGATAATACCGGCGGATGGCGCCACCGTTTCTTGGCCGCCATGTACTTCCTCTCAGTCTCCCCACCCCATCCCTTCTCATATATATAAGACGACGCTTGACCGGGGGTCAGGGTGGTTTTCTCTCTGGTCCATGGCTTTAGCCTCCATCCATGAATGGCATCATTACCGATAAGCGTTGCCAGGGCACTTAACACTGGGGCTAAACGTTTACGTTCACAATATCTCCCGCAAGGTTTAGTGTAAGGACCAGTTGACGTTCGAACGGAGCCGAAACAGGGTACGAAGTGGTCCTTGTCCGCGGCGCCCTTAACCTCTGCAGCGACCCGTTGAGATAACGCCACCCCCTCGCCCCACCCCCCCCCCACGCGCCCCTCCTGGGCCCCCCATGCCTCGTCAGCCGACCACCAAGTGGCCCACCACACCCCATCAGTCACCCCCCCCCCCACCCCTAGTCCGGTGCCCTCTGCCTCGCTGACAGCAGCGGACCACAGAAGCCACCGGAAAATTGACCCTCATTATAGCCAATTGTCCTGTCAAATGTTCTAATTTGGTAGCGCACGCGCCCCCCCCCCCCCCCCCACGCCGCCTATTCCACCCCCACCCCGCCTATTCCACCCTCACCCCACCTCCCCATGCAGTAGTCCGTGGCGAAGTAACAGTTTGCGTGTTATCGCTAAATCCACAGGCTGCAGGCCGACTCGCATGGCTGAACAATATTTCGCGAAATGATAGGTCATTTCCTTCCATAAATACAGCGCCCAGTTAGTTTAGTTGATAATATCTACAGACCAAACAACTCCTTTCCTGATCGACGTCCTTTCTGTTGCTGCTCTGACGTCCCCACTTATTAATGTATTTAACCGGACATCAAAATGGCCGCCGGACCTGACCTCGCCGATGACCTTTGGTTAACAGACTGCCAAGTTTCACAGGACAACTATTTCGTCACTGACACTCCATTTGACACTCCGACGCACAAGGGACCCCCAGCAAAATGTATTCTCAAAGGAAAAGCAAACACAATTACTAACCATTTTCATAAAGGACGGCATATTTGATACCCAGAAGATTTTGGGGTGGGGTGGTTTATGGGTGGGGGGGGGGGGGCGTATGGTTTTGTGATTCGGGCAAGGCTATTTTCTCAAGTGTGGGATTGGAATATGAAAGAGTGGCTGGCTGAGTGAGTGTTGTATACAATCTCTGTCCACAACAAGATGGCATAAGAAACTCTCCTAGAATAAAGTAAGGGCTAACGGAAATGAAAGATACTTGAAACATTGCCCCTAGATGAGTCAGATGGCCAGGATATAAAACATATACTTGTAGCCATGACAATATTATAGACCTCGCAATCGCAGCATCAAATGTGTATGTTATTGCGCCCGTAAAACTATATTTTGTGACCGTATCATTACAGTTTGTTTCAGTTAACTTAAAATAAAATAGCCATGGCCCCATCATCAACGTTTCTTATGACAACAAATGGATCCAAAAGTGCAATGAAAACCAACAGTCAGCGAGGAAAACGGCAAACTTGATACAGTTTTGGGCCCGAGTAAAGGTTTGGCGATATTGTCCCTCCATGCCTCTTGCTAAATAAACATGGACCCCTGAGTTTTCAGTCTTAATGGTATTTGTGGGAGTAACTGATGATTATTTACCCATAGCATCGGCGGCTCTTGTTAAACAGGATTGCACGCCTCATCGAGTCCGGTAGCACAACAGCCGGGCTTCTATCTCTCACCGACTTCTCCCGGCTTCCACTGCTTTTTCTCCGTGAAACATTAGCCGCCATCGACTTATTATCTCAACAAAAAACCTTCATCGATGCCCCGATGTTTGTACACAATCGCACCTTGGTTCTTCATCGCGCCCAAACCAAAGGACCTCAAGTCCTGCCCCCTAACACTACCGATTGGGGGGTTGGGGGCGTGTGTGAGGGGGGTAAGGGTGGGGGAATGGGTGCGTGAGTGAGGGGGAAAGGCATATTTGTGTGGCGGGGAATGATAAAAGGGGGAGGGGTATTATTATCCAGTTATATGTGCATATATCCGAAGGCATTATATTACGCTGATGAACTGATGAGTTAAGGTTTTATAAAGTGAACTTGTAACGTCAAACTAGGAGCCCAGTGAGAAATGACAAAGACCTGACGACGGTCAATCGATGCGACAACTGCGGGAAAGCTCTGTCGGTCCCAGATAGGCTTGTTCAGTAATATGAGCGAATACCGCGAAACAAATCGGAATATTAAATCACAACAAAAACTGCAAATCCATTGTCGTGCCCAGACGGACAAATGCCACCACTGGAAACCATGGCATGAATAGGAATAGTTTCTTTCACATTATGATCGTAATAACAATAGTAATAGATGCTGACGCTCTATTTGTCAAATCAAAACGACGCCGTGGCGTAGACAAAAAAAGAAGAAGAGCGAAGCACGTCAGAAACTTGTTGCAGTGACAAGGTCATATCAATTAAACTCTGGCGAGTGATCTTTTGACATTTTATCACGGTTCATCGCCAAACTTTCAAAGGCGAAATGCAAACAGAGGCCCAGAGCGGAGCCGAAATATCTGCCATTACTCAGTCACAAATTGACCAATGAGAGCGTTGTAATGACTGTGGCCCGGGGCTACAGCTGGCGGGCCGACTCCTGCCGGTGAGCGCCGAGTCCTTTGATGGGTCCCCATAATGTGTGGTCATCGCCGGGGGACGGGCGACTCACCTGGGACACACCTGAGCTCCACAATGGTCAGAGACAGGCCCGGCGTGGACCGGGGTCATCCAGGGCCTACAGGCAACGGAAATATGTCAGTGTGGCCGTGCCAATGTGTGAGAGTGGTACCAGCCGGAGCTGCGGGTAGGGGTGGCGGGGGTGATGACATAGGGGTGGGGGGGGGGGGGGGAGGAGGGCGTGACGCAAAACTAGCTCTCAGTCATTCCAAAAATATCCTGCCCCTGGAGTGATATAGACAAATCTTTCATTTTGAGCAGAGAGGAGGGAGGAAAGCATCAGTAAAAATATAAAATACCCCATAATATCTAGGTAATTTCCATAATAAGCCCATTTGTACCACTGATATATAAAAATGAGTTTAATGACAAATAATTTTATTTTTGTATCAAATAAGCATTATTATACATATTGCATAATTCCCCGCCATGTTTTTTTTTACCGGGGGAGGTAGTAACTTATAATGAAGGTAGAGTAATTGACACCTCGCAGCTGAGTCTTCCTATCGCACCCACGAGGCAAGAACTCATCTTATAACATCAATTATCGCTCGGGGTAGAGACCGACCGGTTGCCATTTTAAATCGTTTTCATTGTCGTGGGCCTGGTGTCGTTAATTCCTTGTTACCTAATACGTTCGCACGCTGCCAGGTGCACAGTTTGCATCTGCATGGAGACCCCCGATGGGCTTTGTAATTCCCAGGTGGTGCAAACACACGTGTATATATGTAGAGCACTCTCAAAACAGAGGTAAATGTGACTGGAGACAATTAAGACTTCCTCCCGCAGGTTGCATCTCTTCCTCCTCCCGTCAGTTGCCCTCTTCCTTTACCGCAACACTTCAAAGCACCGTGTCCCCACTTACAATCGCCCCGAATGACAGTCATTAGCAACCTAATATCTGACCCCGTCAGGAAGTGTCAAATGAGGGAACCGACCTGTGTGAATGAAGTGTGATGGGTGAGGTGGGGGCGGAGAGCAGGGAGACACACTGCTAGCACCCCCCCCCCTCCCCTCCCTCCCCCCAGGCCCCATCCACCCTATCCCGCACCGCACCCTGCAGGGTGATCACGGAACATAATAATTTCTGTTGTAATTGTCTCCCTCTTTGTCTTTGTCTGCCTCCTGCCTTGACCCCCGTAAACGGTGGACCCGGGGACCACACCAGCTGTCCATACGGCCACATGGGGCGAGACCAGACCGCCGGTCTGTGTAGATAGATACATACACCCTGACCCACTCCTACAGCTTCTCGCCCCCCCCCCCCGCCTCCCCGCTCTCCCACCCTCCAGCCTCCCTCACACCCCCGCCCCCTGGTGCTCACGAGCAAGCATCTGGCTCCTACAGCGCCCCAGGCTGTATGCTCTGTAATCATAAATTTCCCACTAATAAACGCCTGCTGCTCTTTGCCTCGCGCTAAATATGACTTTATCGGTGTCCGGTTCACCGCAGTCACATCGTACCCACCATCGGTCGTATACCGAGTACGAAGTGACCACCCCTCGACTGTCAACTTGTCAGCTGACATGGGACAATTTTAGTGCTGTTGTTTAAGTCACTCTTCTCATAAGGGGGAGACATGGCGAGTCATCATCCACATGTACAGCGAGGAATATTTAAAGCTGTTCAAACAGTTGTTTCCCGCCCAAACCATGTCAGGATCAAGTGTGTTAAAGATTATGGCCTGACTGGAGCAAAAATTATCTATTATTATCACTTAATTATCACTGAAATTCATGACCTGGAGCCTGCTCAACATACCTCAAATGGTGTGAAATACCGGTAAACTACACACAAATCTGTGACGTAGGGCACGTAGCTTCAAACCTACGGTAAGCTGTCCTGCAAAAAAAAAAACTTTTCTCTCAGGTTTACAACAAAAAAATGTAAGCAAATGTTAATTTGCGTTAGATGTGAATGATGACCTATCATTTCAGTATCGTATGCAGATTTTGTTTCAGTTGGCGGGAAACATCTGTTTAAATAGCTTTAAGGCCCGCTTTAAGGTGGAACGACGCTTTCATTAGTTTTTTTCTCGCCCCATTCCACGCCTTTTTTCGTCCAGTGTTCCCAAGTAGGATCGCCACATTTGGGAAACTAAAGTTCACATGCTAGTTAAAACTGTTTTTCAAGATCATTTTTTTTTGATAGAAAATGATGATCACGAAGAGCAGGGTTAATCAGATTTGTGTCCTTTAAATTTCATTTGTTCAAATTGAAATAATAAACCCTTCGCCTACATTGATGTTTTTGTTACCCTAATATTAAAATGTAAACTCAAATTCTTCCAGCTGATATCTGGCTTTAAGTGATTAAATAGCATTTGAATCAGTGACAAGGTACATATCGCTACAGCTAGCATCAACATGTGGTTCACAACGACCCAAGACCCACTAGAAGACAAAAGACGCGTTGTGCACGAATCGGAGTTTGCTGTAACTCTTACACAGGTTTCTGCCGTGTTTTTCATCCATAATTTCTGTGACTTTTGTAACATTCGATGTGATGCAATCGCATTGCAGAGACTGTCGAATCAACCCGGGGTCGTATTACAACTAATTCGTGAATTTATCGCTCAGGGTGGATGCACTAAATACATTTAATCAGATGTTTTACGTATTTAAACTAAGTCAACTAGTAATTTGATACCCTGTAAATAATGTTCAAACAGAGTGAAGTAACCATATGGCGAATATTATAGTAGTTCGTTATTGTACGGTCTTTGGTCCTACATGTATTAAGTTAAGCCAATAAAATGCTGTCTTTTTTCTCAAGAGGCAGCGGATGCTTTTCGATCTGACGGTTTTATGACGAACGCCCGCGGGCACCCCGCTGAGCCTCCCCAAGCGCCAATCACGGGACTACGATGGCGCCCCCTTGCGAATGACATCGACAACAAACGCAGCTCAAGTGCTGCCCCCTAGTGAATGCTCGTGAACCGAAATGGTAAAAACAGGTGCAAAGCCCTCCTCTCGCCTTCCCGCCTCGCGAATTTCCGAGAACACAGCAGGGTAATGGAGTTCAACCAAGGTGACGTCAAAGTGGACACCTCTGTCAACTATAAGGAAATGACACCCAACGATAGATCCGCGAGGGAGGGAGCGTTGTAGGGGGGTGGGGGACGAGTCCTGCACCTACCTTAGCTTGAGACATAAACGGCGGATGTTCGACTTCGATGCCCTCGGTGTTGACTTTGGTCTGCTTCGAGTCGAACTGGCCACGTATCTCATATTTACCGGGACCAGGAACCGCCTGCAATGTAATGAACCCTCCCGTAATATACCAGATATACCGGCACAAGTGTGTCTCTATATGATATCAATATACATATAATGTAGCGCACAACGCGAACCAATCAAATATCAATCACGTAACATACTGGTTTTATAAGACCTCAGCATCATACTGGGACGCACCTAGGGAAATAAATAAACATATATAATTACACATGTAGTCAATAAAGCATTCCGAACCGCAAAAGCACAAGAGCGAAACGTTATTAGATATCACGATATAGGGTATTAAATATTATGGTCATTATAGTTATCTGCCAACAGCTTTTACTAGTCTTCCAATCTTCCGTTATGATCCGCACACTTGTCTGGCCCCAATTCAATTTTAATCCCCACACTCATGTCATTTCTTATGGCTCCGCCCATCTTCCCACCCACCCATCAAACTTGTTTGTTGGGTCTACTCACTTATGAGTGTCGTCAGTATCCGCTTAGTATCCGCCCAGCTACAACTGCTTTTGGACCCGCTCAATCAACCACAAGTCACGCCTCTTAATTAATACTCCATTGCCTTGTAAGAGGTCCCTTGATAATCTGATCTTTCTATAGGGATCAATTCAATGCCCACCCCCTCCCCTCGACTCCTGGAGTACCCACCATCACACCCTTGGCTGCCAGATACGACGTCTCTTTCTTCAGGATACGCTTTCTTACCTACCTTGCCTTTCTCCTGCATCCGCATACTTACCGGTATCCATCTCAATGTTTCTCTGGATCCACCCACTAGCCATCTTGTATTCTCTAGATCTACCCACTCGCTAACCAGTTTTCTCCGGGGTCACCGTGTGTGCTTTGCTGGCTCCGCCCAAACCGCCGGGGCGTGCTACGAACACCACCTGCAGGTGTACAATCTCCAGGTTTCCGCTGGATAACGATCCCAACTATTTTTCGTGAAGACTTGAGGTGTTACTCACGAAGACATGGCTCCTCCCTACCTTGACCATTCTCATACACCACTTCGCAATTATGTGCCATCTTGGAAAAAGCGGGACTGGCGCAAAGAGTTCTGGGAAATATTATGGTGTTATTTTTATTTTTCTACGGTGATGGTTGGTTGCTTAGTTATTCAGGACGCTTTAACCACTTTTGGTCATATCGCGTCAATGGGAGAAGGAAGGGAGAGTGGAGCCATGTACCCGGGGGTAACCCCCCAACTCTTTACGAAGAAAGACACCGATCCACGTGCCGTCAGGCTCTCAGGTGACCAGAGCACTCAATGCGAGCGCTCTAGCCCACTGAGCTGTCGCGCCGGCCCCTTCTACGGGAAAATCTGAACTATGATTTGCGAAGTCGTCTATTGTTGCCATATGACCTACAGACAGGTTAAAGCGTCTCACTTGACACTCGATTCTCACCTTCTTCTCCTCCTCCTGCACGACCAGTTCGTGGTAGCGAGGCAGCTTTGCCGCCGGCTTGGCCTTCTCGGGGCCCTGGATGTGGCTGTGTTCCATGACGGCTTCCGGCGGCTCGTATGGCTCGTACTCCCCCGGACCCGGCCCCTCCCTGCCGGAGAAGTCCATCCGCTTGGCCGTCTGTCTCCCGAAGTGAATCCCTTTGTACATCTTGGCGGCCGCAGTTTCATCCTGAAGCAAGAGAAGATCATTGTCAAATGTGTATTATGTTATGTATGGAAGTATTGTAGCTCAGTTGGGAAGCCGGGCAAGCCGAACAGGTGATGGGTTGCAAGGTTTCTTGGATCAATTTGGCCTTCATGTGCACAAATTTGGCCTTAAAGCACCTCGTAACATTTCGTTAATGGTGACGGACAGTTGGGATTATAGTGTCCAACGGGATAATTATGTAGAATAAATATAGATGTGGGGTGGGAAGCCTCGAACTTTCGACACGATGGCTGGTCTGATCACCAGACAAGGTCAAGCTTAATTGTTAACCTCCTAGCAATTCGGATGGCCCAACATAGAAAGGGCTGCTAAAGATTCTTCCACAACGCTTACTTACTGTCAGTATGGTTCGCGTGAGTGAGTCCGAATTATCACATATGTACTTCTGCTTACGGCCCGCAAATGTTTTTTGGAGTGTGCATAGTTACATTACTTCCAGCACGATATTAGGTGCACTTTTCTTTTAGTTTTGCACTCACAAATGACGCCTTATAAAAGGCAGGACCCAGGGTGGAGTCTTTCTCCGGGGGGGCTTGCCTCCGCAGCGTCCCGTCGTCATTTTCCTCGAAGCCGTACGCCTGACCAGGTGTCGGGATCGATGGAGCAATCGGCTTCCGATGATATTTAATCCGGCTTTGCATAAGCTGGGTGAAGATCAGATACCTCATGTTAGGTTATACCGTTACATCGCTAACTTGTCATTATTTGTACATTTATACATGGAATAGGAATTTCAGCAAATATATATAAAAATACAAATGAGTCAAGTTGAACATGTAGAATGCTTCACAGTGACCACATTTCATGCAGCTCCTACTCAGCCATACAGTAAAAATATTTATTGGTGAGACACAAATATATAAAAAATAAAATAATATAAAAATATCACTGAATGGTTTACCAAGTTGCCTTTGGGCTTGCTGCTTGTAGATCCGACTGGAGCAGAATTGGTGGCTCTTCCCTCCTTCGCCCAGTCGGACTCCTTAGACAGGCTGTAGGCTCCTGGACCTGGGGTCTCACGCATCTTCTCCGAGAATCGCCGGCTCTTATTGGCCAGGGTTTTCCCTCCCTATCAACAGAACATACAGTGAATGGAGAGTGAATTAATTCAATTATAGTATTGTGGAGATCCCAAATGTGGGTACTAGCGAAAGAAGGGGTGGCATTGGACTGATTGTGTAGTAGTATCAGGTAACGCACGGTGAGCTCAGTCCATAGAGTATGTGCGCACAGGTTGGGAGGTCGAGGTCACCAGGTCAAGGTCATCTATAGTTGGAGATTCAAAAAAGCCAAAAGGAATGATACCCATGTGTATGGATGTACCAATCATGCGTAACAATCATGCAACCTTTAAAATTTAAATACAAAACTGAAAAGGAAATACTGTGACCAAGTTAGTTATTTTATAGTGTGAATGCTCTGCAGGAACCAAAATTATATATATCTAATATCAGTATGAAATGTTCATTATTAAATGTCAACATTTATATTATTTATTACATTGTGGATATTTCATCAGCGTATGTCAGGTTCAAAATTATGTGCACCTTATTTAAAAGTTTAAAAACGTTTAATATATAGAAATGTAACACTAGTAGAAAGGTCTGTCAAATGGTACCTGGATGTTTTGTTGGGGTATCCCTGGGTCATAATGCCCTGGGCCAGGTGCAGCTATCACAGTGTCATTCGGATTCAGACAAGACTCTCTGGTAGTCATAGACAGAAATGGTGCATAACCATCTGAAATAGGTATGACAAATGAAAAGGTAGGTATGTTAATACAATATGTGCTAAAAGGTGTTGTCTAGTTTAATATAGTTTTACTGTAATAAACAACAATCTAGCTATGAGGCCTATCTAGTAAATAAGCCTATATCATGATTATTTCATATATTTTCTATCTGCTACAGGGCTATCACCTCAATATCTTACAAAGGGATTCCACTACAGGTATAATGCAAGAAATGTGTATTTTGGTGTAGTTTCCAAGAAAAGCTTCATACCTGCTTGTAGTGTCCGAGGATTAAATGCCTCAGAGGCATAGGTTCCAGGACCAACATGCTGAGCAGTGCAGCCTGTGGTATTGCTCAGTTGTCTTGGTGCTCTATCATACATGATTCAGCAGTTTGCAATGACCTGAAAATATTTACTCAGATATATTATGATAAGTTAACATTATAATGTATAAAATAATTCTAAAAATAGACCGATACAGTTTTTCTTAGTCCTGCAAGCAAGCCGCTGTGGCTGCCACCAACAGTTCCATAGATGTAATATATAGTCTATTCTGATATGGGCCTAGTTGCTGAACTATGCTGTTGGCTGTGGCCATAGCAGATTGCTCGCCTAGACCTAGCCCAGAGGGACCCAAGAGTTACAAGCTCCTCCTTAGGGTCCCGAAGCAGATGCTGCCGCCAAAATCAAAAAGATTATTAAGAATAAATAAATTTAAATTACTTTGTAAGAATATGATGCATATCTCTTAACATTTCCTTATTCTATGCAACTTAATCTATTACTTAACCTTTTAGTTGATGTCTTTACTCATATTATAAAGGTATCCAAGGTGATTTAGTTCACTGCTACAACTTTCACGCTGTGCACAATGATAAAAAATGTGGTGGTTTGCTTATGTGCGAATGTACTTGAAGTGACGCCATCTGGCGGTGACTGTTTAGCACCAAATTACGCATACACGCCTTGGTGCTCATTCCCTTCTTATGTTGTCAAACAATCAGTATTTTTGGTGCTATTTTCAAATGTAATTATGTTTGGTCACCATGCCATATGGAATGAGCATTCAAAGGGAATTAGCACTGAGGCGCATTTACGCAATATGGCGCTAACATGCACCACCAGATGGCACCACTTCAAGTATATTTGCATATAAAGGAACCATCATATTCGCCTCGGATTCTAATAGGAGTAAAGATGTCAACTAAAAGGTTAAGTAATAGATTAAGTTGCATAAAATAAGGAAATGTTAAGAGATATGCATGATACTCCCAGAAAGTAATGTAAATTTATTTATTTTTAATGATCTGCTTCAGGACCCTGAAGAGGAGCTTGTGACTCCTGGGTCCCTCTGACTAGCCTAGACCCATATCAGAGCAGATTACAAATTACACCAATAAAACTAGATTTTTTTTTTGACAGCTATTAAAGCATTAATAACCCAATTAGCCAGGTATCCTTTCACTAAGATCTCTTTTGCTCTTAAAATAAAAAGAAAAAATTATTGGTTAGAAGAGAAATGAAAAATGTTCAATTTATCATAAATATATGGCTAATATATTTAAAAATAATATTGGTAGAAAATAAATTAAGTCTTACACGAAAATGGCTATACCCAAATTATTGACAAATAGCCTATCTAACGGTCTCATTTTATAGCAAAAAGACACTGATCTTGCGAAAAGACAGCCCAAATGCCAATTAACCCCAATTTGAAGCTGTTGAACCAGCGGATTCGGGTTGTAATATCTTTACTGCGGGCAGGAATACAAATATGTATTGTTTAATCTGGCTCATATGCATATTTACCAAATATTTCAACACGGATGCCATTCAGCGATCGGTACGGCTGCCGCCATATTGGATAGACACTTGCCTGTTGCCTTACTAGATGGCGTAACGCGACAAATGATGTTACATACATGTTTGCGTTATGAGGTCTCGGTCGTGAAAAGACGGTTACATTGGCGTAAAAGGGACAGTTATCGCTGCTAAAAGACCCTTAAAGCATTAGTCATAGTAGATTTGTACAGTTTATTTACACACATCACACCATACACATTACGCCATTCTTCTTACTTGTCATCGTCGTTTTAGCGGAGCGCTTTCGTTTGCGCTGGCATGGCTTCTTGCTGCCAGTGGGTGCCGTGACCATGAGTTGGCCATCTGTTGAGCGGACACAGCCTTTGAGCAGTCCCGACTTCTACCCCATTGTCATTTACCTTTTGCTCCAAACCTCCCGACATAGTCATGTAACAAGCCAAGTGATGAGAATCCTTTGCTGAACTAAACTGCCCTTAGATGTAAACTCGATGTAACAAACTAATTGGTGTTAACTGATTAGCCCTGCACGAAACCGGCACCCCAAAACCGGGTGTCTTCCGACTTCTATCTCAGCTAATTGGTGTCACATAACTGCAGCCCCAATAACACTAACATTTTTATCTTGTGGAAAATAGCAACCCAATCTTGATGAATTAAAAAAAAATGTTTCAGGCGATACATGTCCCATTTACGATTAGATTGTCGCATTATCGTCTTTTCGCGAAAAGACTTTATAACGCAAACATGTATACGATACTGCACGCCATCTAGTAAGGTAACGGGCAAGTGTCTATCCAACATGGTGGCAGCCATATCAAACACTGAACGGCATCCGTGTTGAAATATTTATTAAATATGCATATGAACCCAATTAAACAATACATTTTTTCATTCCTGCCCGCAGTAAAGACATTACAACCCGAATCAGCTGGTTCAACAGCTTCAAATCGGGGTTAATTGGCATTTGGGCCGTCTTTTCATGAGATTTGTGTCTTTTCGCAAAACCTGTCTTTTCACTATGAATTGAGACCCCTCCCTATCTAACGCTTATTTTCATTGCTTGTAAGCTTAGACTTAGTACCTTAGATTCTAAAACAAGATCTCTATTAAGCTTAGTATTAAAAGGTATGGTTGCGCGCTTTAACTGTTACTGCTTACTGTTTTTGAAACAATCCCCAGAGCAGCAACTTCAAGTTCAAGTGAGGCTTAATTAGCATTTAACCTGCCTTTTCTCGAAAAGACGTGTTTTTATATTTTTTTAATGTTTTTTTCCGGAAATTTGCATAGATCTAACTGTACGAGCTTAGTTACTCTTACGCAAATGAAAAATAAGATGAGAAAATGAAACTCACCTGTTCAGACCAAATAATCACCAACTACATGCCCCACATGGCTGTGAAAATCGACTGGAAGTAAAATCAGATAGAAGGACGGCGCAACTGTTGTCTTGTTGCCAAGCTGATTCAATATGGTGGCTGTTTTTGCTGGCAATGAGTTCGTGCCGTCGTAAACACTACGAGGCAAAAGAAGGTAAAAATTACCTTCGTGCTACTAAACAGTGTCGAGTGTAGAAATAGTAGAAGTTGTTTTAATCTTTTAGTTGTCTAAATATATTAATTTCGAACCCACAGGTAAGGCCTAGATCTATGTCGTAAACGAACGGACTCCTTTTTCGCAGGCCACAGGTTAACAAAAATGAAACAAGAAACAGCTGGCAGACAGAACATCGTGCAAAATCGTCTGACAACAGTGGGTCCCAACCGGTCTCATTTTATAGCGAAAAGACATGTCTTTTCGCGACAAGACAGTATCTTGTGAAAAGACGGCTGAAATGCCGATAAACCCTCAGTTAAAGCTGCTGATCAAGCCGATTGGGTTTCCCTGTCTTTAGACTTTACTGCTCGTAAGACTAAAATTTATATTGCTTAATCGGGTTTATATATATTGTTTAACAAATATTTTAACACGGACCCCGTTCAGCGATCGGTGGGCTGCCGGCATGTTCGATCGATACTTGCCCGTTGCCTCACTAGGTGGCGTAACCTTTTGCATGCAGTCGGGGACGTTAGTCGATGTGTCACAAGACTAAATCAGGTGGCTAGTAAATCCTCCTAAGAATGTTACAAGTTTCTGTCAACATTTTCAAAGCAAAAGGCGATGGGCTGCTTCTATGTTTGACATGCAATGTTACATACATGTTTGCATTATGATGTCCTTTCGCGAAAAGACGAATACGCGACAATTTAACCGGCGTCAATAGGACATATATCGCCTTAAAGTTTTCTTTTGAATTGATCAAGTTTGCCCTAATATGACTAGTGCTTTGAGTATCTTTTCGCGGCCTGGACTTTATATCATGTCTTCTCTATAGGTAGGCTTTAATGCTTTAAGTGTCTTTTCGCAGCGATACACGTCCCATTTACACCGACAAGTTACGCCATCTAGTGAGGCAACGGGCAAGTGTCTATCCAACATGGCGGCAGCCAAACTGTCGCTGCACAGGGTCAGAGTAGATATACCTTTTGACGGTTGATACACCTGGTGAAGACATTTTTTCATTGTTATAAGCAGTAAAGATATTTGAAACCACATTAGCCTGATCAGCAGCTTCAAATCGGGATTTATTGACAGTTAGGCTGTCTTTTCGCAAGATTCTGTCTTTTCGCGAAAAGACACGTCTTTTTGCTATTAAGTGAGACCCGGTCCCAACAGTGAATAATAATTTAAGGCATGTAGATTTATCTGTATGTCTCATAATATGAACATGGGCCTCATTAACTGGTGTTAAAATGTCACAAATGAATCTATGACGTTGGTGACAAGTCCACGTGGAACGATTCAGTGAAGCCATAATATAAACATGGGCCTCATTAACTGGTGTTAAAATGTCACAAATGAATCTATGAATTTGGTGACAAGTCCATGTGGAACGATTCAGTGAAGCCTGGAGAGGAAGAATACAGGGCAACCGGCTGCAGACAAAACCGGCCGCAGACGATGCCGGCTGCCGTCCGAAAACAGATGGTGGGAGGGGGTGGCGTGGGGGTAGCCATGTTGCATGCCCCTCCCTGGCCCCTCTAAGCCAGGGAGGGGCATGCAACAGGGCTAGGGTGGGGGGGGGGGAACGTTATCTCGGCGGTGTCTGGCTGCCGGATTAGTGTAAGGGGGGTTGGGGGGGGGGGGTCTGCCAATTGACAATAACAATTGATCTTTGTCTCAGCAGTATCTGGCTAGTTGGCTGAGTGCACCAGGACCACTACTACCAGTTGTTGACTGAACAATGAGATTAACATATTAACACGATCAAGTGCTGAAATAGGCTTTCGGGTTGGGTTGTTGAAACTGTTGTTGAAATGAATAATAAAAACTAACAAATATATATATATGTTAAAGTTGCATGTCGAGTTCTTTCCCGCCGAAACTAAGCCTAGGCGAAATTTATATCAAAATTTGCAGAAAACTCTAGTGTTTCATTCTATAAATTCAGAAACCTGATGCACATCATCGTTTCGGCTGTGGTGTAGCGAACGTGTCTATCCCGGGACACCACAGAACTCTGTCGTGGCACTGCTACTTATACCAAAGCATCGCGGAGCACACAAACTGATGACGTTTACCACTAGAATGAAAACTTGTGGTAAATTGATATCACGGGCAAGGCTAAGAGACACTATTTGGCAGTCTGGCATGGCTGGAGTATAGACAAAGAAATCGTGAATGATTCAAGGAGTGATTCTTATTTGTATTTTGACCTCTTTAGTTTTGGCGGGAAACAGCTCGACATGCAACTTTAACATCTTTATTAACGGCATTAAGTGCTGTAGGGGACTACTCGTTCCTGGGCGGGTTGCTCTGGGGCAAATCAGCCTCCCAGTAGGTGACGAACGTGCGGCAGGGTTGAATTGCTGTTGACTTTAATTACTTTACATGTAAGATGCAAAAATAAGCAAAATCCGACAAATTACCGTGGAATATGGCAATCTCATCACTTTATTAGATGTAAGACACAAAAATATGCGAAATCTGACCAATTACCGTTGAATGGCGACCTCATCACTTTATTAGATGTAAGACGCAAAATTATGCGAAATCCGACCAATTACCGTTGAATGGCGATCTCATCACTTTATTAGATGTAAGACGCAAAGATATGCGATATACGACCAATTACCATGGAATGGCGATCTCATCACTTTATTAGAGGTAAAACGCAAAAATACGTGAAATCCAACAACCTAACCCAAAAGCCTATTTCAGCCCTTGATCATGTTTATATATTTATATGTCGATAGGTAGTGGTCAATAGTGGTGGTCCTGGGGCACTCAGCCATAGAACGCTAATCCGGCACCTCCGAGACAAAGACTCATTGTTATTGTTCATTGGCAGATAATACACTAGTCCGGCAGCCAGACACCGCCGAGACAATGCCCCCCCCCCCCCCCCCCTGTCTCCCACCCCCTCCCACCGTCTCAGGCATCTGTTTTTCGGATGGTGGCCGGCTTCGTCTGCAGCCGCTTCGGATGTACACCAGGGGGGGAGGGGGGTGTTACATGCATTTTGACCGCTTTGACCACCAGTGGGGTTGGGGGGTAAAGTTTGTGTTGGACATGGTGTGGGGTGTTTGGTGGTTAATTTTTAAGGGGTAGAGTCGTGTCCAGGTGAAAAGAAATTGAAATAGTTGGTTGTTAACATTTGGCTATTTGTATGGGTCCATATGAATAAGCCATGTGACTATTCATATGGGTCCGTAATAATAAGCCATGTGACTATTCGTACGACACATGGTCATATGACATGCAGATTATCGTGGAGCTGACTGCAATATAAATAATAGTTTGCCGTATTATTTGTAATGAGGAATTGGAGTCTAGTGCTGTATGACTAGTCTGTCGCATTATTGGTCTCTGTAAAGAATTATTCATCTATATTTAAATAGACCTGAGTGCTGCATGAACAGTCTGCCGAGTCATTGGTATATAAAGAATTAAATCATCTCTATATCTATATACAGCCGAGTGCAGTATTTATAGTCTGTTTTATTATTGGTACATGAGGAATTAATCTGTACATGGGCTCAATCAGCAGGGATAGGGGGGATCGATCGTCACGTGACTAGACCCTGATTGCCCAGCGTGTTAGGGGGCTGCAGAGAATGGGAGTGGATTAGCGGTCATATGACCGGTGCCATACGAATATTAAACCAGCTAATTCATATGGACTAGTACGAAGAGCCATAGCCTATCATTAATCAGCTGAAACATGGGAGCTGGGGTGAGCAAACAGAAAGGGCGTCACTGGGCGGCAGCGTCATCCACTTCAGCTAAGTGACATCAGCTCTAGCAGCTGGAAGACTGGGAGGGCATACCAGGGTAGACTATTTCATTTAAATTACTATCCCATTATTTTTTTGGGGATATCCTGTATTTTTAAGGGATCCATCCAGTGGCCTACCTATCAGAATTGCTGTAAAAGAGCTAAACACCCTATGAATGTTATGCCGGTGTAGCATGATAATGTGTCTGGCGTGATAACATGTCTGGCGTGATAACATGTCCTTTTGACATATGTGCATGCTCAGCGAATGGGTTTGCTATGTAAATAGCGCAATTATATGTTAGGTTTAGGATCAGGTTAGCGCAAGGTTACAATTAGGGTTTCTTGTCAGGGTTAGTGGCATGAAAGAAGAGTGGCCAAACAGGTTATCACAGCCAGACAGGTAATTATATTACACCAGATGTGTCTCAGTGCAATGTCCCGGCATTGAAATCTGCCAGAAAAATAGTACCGTAAACTGCTTATTTGAAGCCGCATAGATATTAGAAGCTGCACCCCAACTTTGGCCTCAAAACCGGGTTGGCAGGCACCCAGAACTATTTCCGGAAAACTACATATTATAAGCCGCACCCGGACTTTGGCCTCTCGACTCGCCAGCCCCCCCCCCCCCCCCCACTCCCCCTGTATCCCTGCTTAAGCCCATCACGCCAACCAAACCAATTAATTGTTTATACAAGCAGTTGTGACAACTAACAACATTCACCTCTCCCTCTCCAATCGCACCTCTTATCAAGTGTCACACCAGTGGCTGGCTCTCCTGGCTCTTACTGCATGTTTATGAATCAGAGCATCTTACGACGCAGCTTTCACATTGACTTATCTTCCGACTTGTTGACTTGTATGACGTCATGATTATTTTGGCAACACCAGTTATTTTCATATTACTCCTCCCCCCACCCCTCCCACCCCCGCTTGTCTCGCTATGCTCACTTGAAATCAATAAAAGGCCCTATTTAAAGCTGCACCCTGACTTGCGACTCAAACCCGGAAATTGGAACCCCCAACTTCCTAATATAAGCTGCGGCTTCAAACAGGCAGTTTATGGTACCAAACAATCTATCACTGGATATATGACATCATATAATGTTGTCATGAACAACAGCCAATGAGATGCTAGAGCTGGCAAATAACTTTATACAATGAGTAATCAGTCACAGTCAAATACCTACTGCTTAAATGTAAGTAACTTATGGTCTACTCTCAACATAGTTAGTATAGTACGGTTGGACTGAAACTGTACAAGTGAATTCCCAAACTGGAAACTTCTGCCGATGTATAATTTATTTGTAAATGTCGGCTCAGTTAAAACTTATATGATAAGCCTAATAATTTAGGCATATGCTCTAGAGATATAGTTATAAACAAAACTTTTTTTTTTACAGATAAATACTATAGGCCCATGTTACATAATACAGTAACATTATTCAGACATTTAATAACTGATTATAATCACAAACATTCAGCATGATCTAGATCTATAAGCGCTGTTAGGCTGTTTTACAATTCTGTCGTTCTTAGACTTTCTTTAATTCAGAAATACTTGTTTCATAGGATTTACTGATATATAGCCAATATATATAGATATCTAACATCCTGATAAAAAGGACACACCGTTAAAATCTTTAATAACTTCTATAGATATAATGCCAACCTAAACTTTGTATGCAATTACCTATAATCTGATTGGCATATGCCACAGTTGGCGCAGGGATACACCCCGTATATATATTCCAAATTCAATGGCATCAGCAAATAATTCATCATTGCAGAGATTTGATCTGCCTTATTTGTTTAAAAAGCATCTTTTTATCTTCTGTAATTGGTGTCTTATTAGATTTAAGAGACCTAGCTAGTACACACAAATATCATACACTGCTCTGCACTGATCAACAAGTCTTTATATTTCTTGCTTCCATGTTACCAGACATGAAGTCCAAAGAACATAATGAACATCACTTGGTAACTGGAGGTGGAGGATATGCAGGCCTGCGCCTGGGGCTCAAACTGCAGGAACATGGACATATTGTGACACTGCTTGACATACAAGCACCAACAGAAGAGCTCCCAAAGAATGTCACTTTTGTCAAGGTAAACTGTTTCTATCAATTTCTCTTTGGGCCTACTAATCAATTACTTTATCATAGAATGAGATAAAAGTTTTGGAGTGAATTAATTAAATCTGTTCATATTTTTCATTTTTATCATTTAAAAAATTATATTTTACTTCCCTTTAAATGATTTAAAATAGTGTGTGTGGAAAATAATGCTATTTGAACACTTTTTACTTCTTTGGTGATTGCATGCACAATATGTCATTACTTTTTGTTGCATAGTATTATCTTTTGTGATCATTGAGATATTTATCCGTTGGGAATTGGGAAAGCCAAAGATGTCTCACTGGTCACACAGAATAGGTGACATAGAATATGACAGTAAAATACTCACAATTTCTTTTCTTAATAAAATTGTACCACACATGTCAATTCAGTGCACGTTGTCTATAGTCATTTTATTTATTATTTCTTTAGGTGTCATATAAGAAGAGGATCACTGTACTACTATATATATATATTTACGGACTGTAGTTTCATGAACAGTGTCTTTTCTGTGTTGCAGGGCGACATCAGAAGTTATCATGATGTGTCCAGTGCCTTCAACAATGTTGACTGTGTCTACCACTTGGCTTCTTATGGAATGTCAGGACGTGAGCAGGTAACCACCGGAATGATTTTAACTTTTACCTAGTCTGTCTGTTCTTTGAAGTAGATTAAGGTAGAATACAATTCACATAGTTCTTACGAGACGGTGGAATACTGTAACTTTATAGAGTTTATCCTTTAACGTCACTGTTAATCACTGGCTAATCACTAGACGATTGTTTTATTCTGAACCGGTCGTCTAAAATAACAAAAAGAAAGAGGAGTAGAGCTGCCAACAGAATTATGAAATAGCGGAGCCATGTGACGGTAATCGATCTCTCGATTGCTAAGGAGGTGGTCAAGTGGAGACCTGCTGTAGTATGGGTATCATTATTGGCGTTGTGACTGTTTCCCGTATCTGAGATTCACACAGTCATTTGATGGCTCACCATACCCATACCCGTGAGTGTTGAGTTTAATACCGAAAGATGATGAGAACTGGCGTTGTGGATCACCTAAAGGCTAAACCGAACAAATCACTGTTCCGAACATCGATTTAAAGGGAGCCGCCAACTTGGCCTCTAGCGCTTTTATACCGATTCATATAATACCTAAGTGTCTATCCTCCAAATTACGGAATTTTCTGTCCGGTCAGTAGGTCACAATAAAATGTAGAAGTGCCCGCCAGCCACGATTTCGCGGCTAAACCAGGCGGCAGCTTTTTTTGAAGGTGTGTCTGTGATTGGCCAATCAGGAGGCGATACTCTAATTACAATGTATATTCAGACCGGAAGTGACGCCTACAGTGACAGGAAATCAAGAGCGCGTGATGATCGCAAATATAAATAGCTGCGATTCTTAACTCAAAACATGGGTTGTTTTACGGAAACAATCGTTACAAGACATGTATCAATTTTTTTGGATGATTTTTGTCTATGAAACACTATTAACATGATCAACATCGCGGCTTGAAACTGCCGAATTCATCCGCAAATCGCGGCCTCGTTTCACGCATTTGCCCTGAAGGCTACCTCAACTGTACAAAATTCCTTCCGCGAGATAACGCAAGGCGGCGCCACATGACATGCACATCAAGAGTCACAGTATAGTCACTTCCCCCGGCAAAATGGCGCGTTGCTCGAGGGGGCGGGTTGCCTTAATGTTTTTCTCCCGACCAGTCGGTCGAAACGAAGCGTTAACACTTGCCAATTTAATTTTAAGATGTAAACTTTCGCCGCAGGTTTTACACCAGTCTTTAATACGGTTGGGCAAAAATCCCTTGTTCTCGCACGCGTGAGTGGCCTATTGTGACAGGATACAAGGGCGGATCTAGGAGTTTGACAACGAGGGGGTTCACTAAAAATGTGTGACCGTTGGGGGGAAGGGGGGTAAACAAAAATGTCTGGGAGGGATCGCCAGTTTTTGTACGACCGGGCGGGGGGGGGGGGGGGTGGCCACAGCTCAGATGGCCTTGATTTTGCATGAAAAACCTGGCATTCTTCTTCAAAATAGGCCATCGAGGGGAGACCCCCCCCCCTCTATGATCCGCCACTATCATATCTGGGATACATTAATTCCGTATTCTGCAATTGGTTATCCCTCCACATGGATGATTCGCAACCTATCAGAGCAACAGACGTCGATGATATTAATATGAGATTGCTTCTCGTGTGAACAGAATGCTGGGACAGTGCCGTGCTCTCGGACACGTAGAAAGGTCACTGCATAAGTCTCGCCAAGAAGACAGATGTTTATTTGTTTTCACTCAGCGTTATATCCTTGATTTTCTTTCTTACTGACGTGTCGGTGAAAGAAAGGTCTCGTGATGTGTCGGTGAAAGAAAGGTCTCCTGACGTGTCGGCGAAAGAAAGGTCTCCTGACGTGTCGGTGAAAGGAAGGTCTCCTGGCGTGTCGGTGAAAGAAAGGTCTCCTGACGTGTCGGTGAAAGGAAGGTCTCCTGACGTGTCGGTGAAAGAAAGGTCTCCTGACGTGTCAGTGAAAGAAATGTGTCCTGACGTGTCAGTGAAAGAAATGTGTCCTGACGTGTCGGTGAAAGAAAGGTCTCCTGACGTGTCAGTGAAAGAAATGTGTCCTGACGTGTCGGTGAAAGGAAGGTCTGACGTGTCGGTAAAAGAAAGGTCTCCTGACGTGTCGGTAAAAGAAAGGTTTCAGTTAAAGAAATGTGTCCTGGCGTGCGAGTGAAAGAAAGGTCCCCTGATCTGTCAGTGAAAGAAATGTGTCCTGACGTGTCGGTGAAAGGAAGGTCTGACGTGTCGGTAAAAGAAAGGGCTCCTGACGTGTCGGTAAAAGAAAGGTCTCCTGACGTGTCGGTGAAAGAAAGGTCTCCTGACGTGTCGGTGAAAGAAATGTCTCCTGACGTGTCGGTAAAAGAAAGGTCTCCTGGCGTGTCGATGAAAGAAAGGTCTCCTGACGTGTCAGTTAAAGAAATGTGTCCTGACGTGTCGGTGAAAGGAAGGTCTGACGTGTCGGTAAAAGAAAGGGCTCCTGACGTGTCGGTAAAAGAAAGGTCTCCTGGCGTGTCGGTAAAAGAAAGGTCTCCTGACGTGTCGGTGAAAGAAAGGTCTCCTGACGTGCCGGTGAAAGAAAGGTCTCCTGGCGTCTCGGTGAAAGAATTGTCTCTTGGCGTGTCGGTAAAAGAAAGGTCTCCTGGCGTGTCGGTGAAAGGAAGGTCTCCTGGCGTGTCGGTAAAAGAAAGGTCTCCTGACGTGTCGGTGAAAGAAAGGTCTCCTGACGTGTCGGTGAAAGAAAGGTCTCCTGGCGTCTCGGTGAAAGGAAGGTCTCCTGGCGTGTCGGTAAAAGAAAGGTCTCCTGGCGTGTCAGTGAAAGAAATGTCTCCAGACGTGCCGGTGAAAGGAAGGTCTCCTGACGTGTCAGTGAAAGAAATGTGTCCTGACGTGTCGGTGAAAGGAAGGTCTGACGTGTCGGTAAAAGAAAGGTCTCCTGACGTGTCGGTAAAAGAAAGGTTTCAGTTAAAGAAATGTGTCCTGGCGTGCGAGTGAAAGAAAGGTCCCCTGATCTGTCAGTGAAAGAAATGTGTCCTGACGTGTCGGTGAAAGGAAGTTCTGACGTGTCGGTAAAAGAAAGGGCTCCTGACGTGTCGGTAAAAGAAAGGTCTCCTGACGTGTCGGTGAAAGAAAGGTCTCCTGACGTGTCGGTGAAAGAAATGTCTCCTGACGTGTCGGTAAAAGAAAGGTCTCCTGGCGTGTCGATGAAAGAAAGGTCTCCTGACGTGTCAGTTAAAGAAATGTGTCCTGACGTGTCGGTGAAAGGAAGGTCTGACGTGTCGGTAAAAGAAAGGGCTCCTGACGTGTCGGTAAAAGAAAGGTCTCCTGGCGTGTCGGTAAAAGAAAGGTCTCCTGACGTGTCGGTGAAAGAAAGGTCTCCTGACGTGCCGGTGAAAGAAAGGTCTCCTGGCGTCTCGGTGAAAGAATTGTCTCTTGGCGTGTCGGTAAAAGAAAGGTCTCCTGGCGTGTCGGTGAAAGGAAGGTCTCCTGGCGTGTCGGTAAAAGAAAGGTCTCCTGACGTGTCGGTGAAAGAAAGGTCTCCTGACGTGTCGGTGAAAGAAAGGTCTCCTGGCGTCTCGGTGAAAGGAAGGTCTCCTGGCGTGTCGGTAAAAGAAAGGTCTCCTGGCGTGTCAGTGAAAGAAAGGTCTCCTGGCGTGTCAGTGAAAGAAAGGTCTCCTGGCGTGTCGGTGAAAGAAAGGTCTCCTGGCGTGTCGGTGAAAGGAAGGTCTCCTGACGTGTCGGTGAAAGAAAGGTCTCCTGGCGTGTCGGTGAAAGGAAGGTCTCCTGACGTGTCGGTGAAAGAAAGGTCTCCTGGCGTCTCGGTGAAAGAAAGGTCTCCTGGCGTGTCGGTGAAAGGAAGGTCTGACGTTTCAGTGAAAGAAAGGTCTCCTGGCGTGTCGGTAAAAGAAAGGTCTCCTGGCGTCTCGGTGAAAGAAAGGTCTCCTGGCGTGTCGGTGAAAGGAAGGTCTGACGTGGCGGTGAAAGAAAGGTCTCCTGACGTGTCGGTGAAAGAAAGGTCTCCTGGCGTGTCGGTGAAAGAAAGGTCTCCTGGCGTGTCGGTGAAAGAAAGGTCTCCTGACGTGTCGGTGAAAGAAAGGTCTCCTGGCGTCTCGGTGAAAGAAAGGTCTCCTGACGTGTCGGTGAAAGAAAGGTCTCCTGGCGTGTCAGTGAAAAAAAGGTCTCCTGGCGTGTCAGTGAAAGAAAGGTCTCCTGACGTGTCGGTAAAAGAAAGGTCTCCTGGCGTGTCGGTAAAAGAAAGGTCTCCTGGCGTGTCAGTGAAAGAAATGTCTCCAGACGTGCCGGTGAAAGGAAGGTCTCCAGACGTGTTGGTGAAAGAAAGGTCTCCTGGCGTGTCGGTGAAAGAAAGGTCTTCTGGCGTGTCGGTGAAAGAAATGTCTCCTGACGTGTCGGTGCAAGGAAGGTCTCCTGACGTGTCGGTGAAAGAAAGGTTTCCTGGCGTGTCGGTGAAAGAAAGGTCTCCTGACGTGTCGGTGAAAAAAAAGGTCTCCTGGCGTGTCGGTGAAAGAAAGGTCTCTTGACGTGTCGGTGAAAGAAAGGTTTCCTGGCGTGTCGGTGAAAGAAAGGTCTCCTGACGTGTCGGTGAAAGAAAGGTTTCCTGGCGTGTCGGTGAAAGAAAGGTCTCCTGACGTGTCGGTGAAAAAAAAGGTCTCCTGGCGTGTCGGTGAAAGAAAGGTCTCTTGACGTGTCGGTGAAAGAAAGGTCTCCTGGCGTGTCGGTGAAAGAAAGGTCTCCTGGCGTGTCGGTGAAAGGGAGGTCTCCTGACGTGTCAGTGAAAGAAAGGTCTCTTGACATGTCGGTGAAAGAAAGGTCCCCTGACGTGTCGGTGAAAGGAAGGTCTCCTGGCGTGTCGGTGAGAGGAAGGTCTCCTGACGTGTCAGTGAAAGAAAGGTCTCCTGGCGTGTCGGTGAAAGAAAGGTCTCCTGGCGTGTCGGTGAAAGGAAGGTCTCCTGACGTGTCAGTGATAGAAAGGTCTCTTGACATGTCGGTGAAAGAAAGGTCCCCTGACGTGTCGGTGAAAGAAAGGTCTCCTGGCGTGTCGGTGAAAGGAAGGTCTCCTGACGTGTCAGTGATAGAAAGGTCTCTTGACATGTCGGTGAAAGAAAGGTCCCCTGACGTGTCGGTGAAAGGAAGGTCTCCTGGCGTGTCGGTGAGAGGAAGGTCTCCTGACGTGTCAGTGAAAGAAAGGTCTCTTGACGTGTCGGTGAAAGAAAGGTCTCCTGGCGTGTCGGTAAAAGGAAGGTCTCCTGCCGTGTTAGTGAAAGAAAGGTCCCCTGACATGTCGGCGAAAGGAAGGTCTCCTGACTTGTCGCTTTATAACTATTAAAGTTGCAGTTTACTTATGTCGTTGGACATAAAAACATATTTACGTTGTATATCCCGCGCTTTGATAACCAATATCGGTACTTACATCGCATTTATGGCTGTATTCCTTTGGCTTCCCAGTCGCCAACCAGTTTTCCTGTCCTCCTGGCAACCACGTCCACTTGAGAGTCACACTCGGGAATCGGTCACCAGAACTGATTATCGTGCGGGAAATCCGTCCATTGACAGAGCGGTGGCTGAGGCGCGAGCGGCGGATGTGGGGGGGGGGGGTGGGGAGTTAACTTTACCGGTGCCGAGCGCCCACCCGCGCGCCCGCTGACAATGCCAGTGTGGCGAGCCCGGTCGGTGTGTAATGTCTGGAGGGTGCGCCCTAAACCATACATAGGCAGGGGTAGATGTTGTGTCGCTCTAAACTATACATATGCCGGGGTAGATGTTATGTCGCGCTAAACCATACATAGGCAGGGGTAGATGTTGTATCGATCTGAACCATACATAGGCAGGGGTAGATGTTGTATCGCTCTGAACCATACATAGGCAGGGGTAGACGTTCTGTCGCCGTAAACCATACATAGGCAGGGGTAGATGTTGTATCGCTCTGAACCATACATAGGCAGGGATAGACGTTCTGTCGCCGTAAACCATACATAGGCAGGGGTAGATGTTGTATCGCTCTGAACCATACATAGGCAGGGGTAGACGTTCTGTCGCCGTAAACCATACATAGGCAGGGGTAGATGTTGTGTCACCCTAAACCATACATAGGCAGGGGTAGATGTTGTGTCACCCTAAACCATACATAGGCAGGGGTAGATGTTGTGTCGCTCTAGACCATACCTAGGCAGGGGTAGACGTTGTGTCGCCGTAAACCATACATAGGCAGGGGTAGATGTTGCGTCGACCTAAGCCATACATAGGCAGGGGTAGATGTTGCGTCGCCCTAAGCCATACATAGGCAGGGGTAGATGTCGTGTCGCCCTAAGCCATACATAGTCAGGGGTAGATGTTGCGTCGACCTAAGCCATACATAGGCAGGGGTAGATGTTGCGTCGCCCTAAGCCATACATAGGCAGGGGTAGATGTCGTGTCGCCCTAAACTATACATAGGCAGGGGTAGATGTTGTGTCGCTCTAAACTATACATATGCCGGGGTAGATGTTATGTCGCGCTAAACCATACATAGGCAGGGGTAGATGTTCTGTCGCCGTAAACCATACATAGGCAGGGGTAGATGTTGTATCGCTCTGAACCATACATAGGCAGGGGTAGACGTTCTGTCGCCGTAAACCATACATAGGCAGGGGTAGATGTTGTATCGCTCTGAACCATACATAGGCAGGGGTAGACGTTCTGTCGCCGTAAACCATACATAGGCAGGGGTAGATGTTGTATCGCCGTAAACCATACATAGGCAGGGGTAGACGTTCTGTCGCCGTACACCATACATAGGCAGGGGTAGATGTTGTGTCGCCCTAAACCATACATAGGCAGGGGTAGACGTTCTGTCGCCGTAAACCATACATAGGCAGGGGTAGATGTTGTGTCGCCGTAAACCATACATAGGCAGGGGTAGATGTGATGTCGCCCTAAACCATACATAGGCAGGGGTAGATGTCGTGTCGCCCTAAACTATACATAGGCAGGGGTAGATGTTGTGTCACCCTAAACCATACATAGGCAGAGGTAAATGTTGTATCGACCTAAACCATACACAGACAGGGGTAGATGTTGTGTCGCCCTACACCATACATAGGCAGGGGTAGATGTCGTGTCACCCTAAACCATACATAGGCAGGGGTAGATGTTGTGTCGCCCTACACCATACATAGGCAGGGGTAGATGTCGTGTCACCCTAAACCATACATAGGCAGGGGTAGATGTCGTGTCACCCTAAACTATACATAGGCAGGGGTAGATGTCGTGTCACCCTAAACTATACATAGGCAGGGGTAGATGTCGTGTCACCCTAAACCATACATAGGCAGGGGTAGATGTTGTGTGGCCCTAAACCATACATAAGCAGGGGTAGATGTTGTGTCGCTCTAAACCATACATAGGCAGGGGTAGATGTTGTGTCGCCCTGAACCATACATAGGCAGGGGTAGATGTTGTGTCGCCCTAAACCATACATAGGCAGGGGTAGATGTTGTGTCGCCCTAAACCATACATAGGCAGGGGTAGATGTTGTGTCGCCCTAAACCATGCATAGGCATGGGTAGATGTTGTGTCGCTCTAAACTATACATAGGCAGGGGTAGATGTTGTGTCACCCTGCAATTGTCGCGACAGACTGAAACTCGTCTGCACGGGATCGGGGTGGAGGGCGAACGTACAGAGTGTTATTGACTCAAGTAAGTTGCTTATAAATACCTCCCATTATCAACCTGACCATTTCTGTCTGGTCTGAAGTAGTTGAGCTTTTGCTCTAGTTTTTCTAAGACAGTGGGACGATATAAAAGACACTGAGCTTGCACTTGCTCCAGTGGTGCCGAGGCTGACGTCGACTAGATCGCGGTTCTCAATGGTGTATTGGCTTTTGCGCCACTTTCTGTTGATCGGCGTCTAAAGGCTTTCAATATCTTAACGTCGTCGTCAATATTATCCTGGAAGTAATGACATATATGCAGGGTTGACACGTCCACGCAGGGTTGACATGTATTAGCCAAACGCTCTTATGCCATCAGTATACATGTAAACTTGACAAGTCCTACTTTGTCACCTTCACACGCGACTCATGGTGTGTTATATGATAAGTAAGATGTGATGTGAGGCTTGCCTTTGGCTTTGAAGTCAAACGGTGTCTTTACTCGTTGCAATGGCTTCCTAGTGGAACCTCGCTACCGGTCAGGTTATCCCCCAGTTACCTGCCCTTCTTGTTATTTCGCCACTTGCTGCGCCCACGTGGTAACCAGAAACCCCCGATCAGCACTTCCCGCGAGCGGAAACCGGAAGCTTATTATCCCGACCTCTCCCGTCATCGCCTGAGTGTCGTACCGCTGTTATCATGGCGGTCTCTACTCAAAGAAGAGAACCCATAGGTCGGCAACTAACCCATATATATAGGTTCGTGACCTTCTCGGTACATAGGGGTGGAAAATGACGCTTTCCACCTTCAACCGCCCGTATGAAAAAGAACAATCTCGATGAAATTAACGCAGTTGTTGCTCGGTTCAAATTACTTGGGGGGTTGATTCCCCTGAACTATCCATGACAATATCGCAGCTGTTGGTTATTTTGAGTTTCTTGGGGTTTATTCCTCAACTGTCTCGATGAAAATAACACAGCTGTTGGTCACTTCAGGTCTTTTGGGGGTTGATTCCTGAACCGTCTCGATGACGCACACACAGCTGTTGGTCACTTCAGGTCTTTTGGGGGTTGATTCCTCAACCGTCTCGATGACGCACACACAGCTGTTGGTCACTTCAGCTCTTTTGGGGGTTGATTCCTCAACCGTCTCGATGACGCACACACAGCTGTTGGTCACTTCAGATCTTTTGGGGGTTGAATCCTCCACCGTCTCGGTGACGCTAACGTTTTTCTTCAGTTCTGCTGGTCTGTTCGAATTCGATATTTCTTTGCAATTCGCAGAGTCAGTTTTGATTATCCTTATATTAGTAATGTAACCTTAATTGCCCAGTTGACACATTTTAGCAATTTGTCTCTAGTCAGGTTTCCTTTCAGGAATGTAACTTTAACTATTGCATATAGTCTTTCATATAAATATTGAGACGGCGGGCTTTCCGTCTGGTAACGGTTGCCATACACCACGGTACTGCCTGGGCGTGGATAAAGGGATAACTTTGACCTTAAGTTGACCAGACACGTGGCATGCCGAGGGGCCGCCGTGTCAGTGGCGCGGACTTGGTTGGGGGCTTGACGTGAGCCGTATCTCCCGAGGAGGCAATGCCATCGTGGATGTCCTGCCTCACGGCGACCGGTCGATGTATGCCTGGCCCTGAGGACACCGCCCGTGTCGGGGTGTAGCTGTCCGGCCTCGTTAGATGTGTGCCTGGCCCTGAGGACACCGCCCGTGTCGGGGTGTAGCTGTCCGGCCTCGTTAGATGTTAGGGAGGGTAAAGCGAGCGGATCTGGGAAAGGGGCGTGTGGTGGAGAGGTCAGTGGGGAAATATATCGTGGTATATCGACCCACAAGGCTCACGAATGTTCTGTTCGAATTTGGGGCGTTGCTTTGACGAAGTATATAGTATATTTTAACACTACGATCTGCGCATCAGTAATTTTCCGGTGGTTATTTTTCTATTTTTTAACCTGATCCATAAGTTTTCTGTTTCCCAGAAGGTGTAGCTACGTTTTTAACTAAACGCGCAACGTTTTGATGTTTAGATGTAAACAATTTTTGCCAGGTTTTTGCTGTTTTCTATTAAGAGATTGCCTGCTTTGCAAATTTACAATTTCCGCTTGACCTTTTCTTGGATAGCCAACTAGGAGAAAGGCTTCCATGACGAGCTTTAATCTCTACGTTGATTTAAAATGTGACAATCTTTTAGGCGTTTACAAGCGTAGGTTCTCGCCTGTCCTTTGATATACCTCGGCGTGGGGGTTGTGTGATCCTGTGCCGCGACAGGCTCCACGCCTTAGCAAACAGGAAGTGACCGCGGAGGGTAGGCAGACCTGTACTCTATGAAATGACTTAGACTCCCCTGCTCTTTCTTCAGCTCAACAAAGGCATGATAGAGCAGGTGAACATCAAAGGAACCGAGAACGTCATTAGAGGTAAGATATATGTCAGACACCTTTATCTGCATGTCTTTGAGGTGCCAATGTGATATAAGGAAAGAAAAAAAACTAATGGAAAATTAGACCCGAGAGAGACATAAGCAAAAACATGCGCCACCAGATTTAGCCTCTAGACAAAGCTTACAAGGGAGTAAGGGCAAAACCCCTTGGAGTCACGCGGCGTAAAGAACATCGACCTATCCTCTTTCCACGAATTATGGACGACATCGTTGTCAAAAGCCTTAGCTGCGCAATAGAGCGGTAAACTTTACCATCAAACAAAGGTTATTCCCGGCACCCTTCGGCAACAATTACAAGTTCACAATCAGGTGTCACCTTATATATATATTAAGAACTATTTTCGCACCGCATTTCGCAGAAATTATTCCTATGCTTGAGCGGTATTATGAGCTTATCGTCTTTAGTGGCCAATGCTGCTGGCGTAATGTTTTCGAACTTTTAGTTCCAGTGGTAAGATAGGAATCGTCTGGTCTGTCGATGCCGTTTACTATAGCTCACAACTCTGGCCTGTCTTTCGCCTGTGCGTAATTTATTCGGTGTACTAATTTGACATATGATGTTAAATGTGATTTCAGCGTGCACAAGTCTAGGCGTGGGTCGTCTGGTATATACCAGCACATACAACGTCGTGTTTGGCGGTCAGAAGATTGAAAATGGAGACGAATCGTTGCCTTATTTGCCTCTTGCACTAGTAAGCACCTTATACGTCATTGTGTCACACATTGTACGGCCCCACGTACCTCTGTCATACATTACACGGCCTCACGTCAGTGTTATAAATTGTACGGTTTCACGTCATTGTCATACATTGTATTCTGCCATATATCGTATGGTCTGACGCCATTTTGTTCTACACTGTACGGCCTGACGCCATTTTGTTCTACACTGTACGGCCTGACGCCATTTTGTTCTACACTGTACGGCCTCACCTCATTCGTCTGTGTCTCATGCATGGTTCCCTGATGTGTGGTGTGAGCGCTGAAACAGCGCCTTTGATTCAATTAACTGAAGCACGTCCTCAGGCAACCAGGAGATATGTGGGTCACTTTGGCCGGTCTATTGTGTAGCACGGTCCGGCAAGTGGCCGTTATCTTTCATCGTGAAATCTATGTGGGATCGTCACAAACTGATATAATATGTAACATTATATTCTCCAAATCGATCTTATAAGCATGTAATATAATTTCAGTTTGATATTTTGTACTGTGGCTCGGTACCCGTAATCGGTCAAAGCAACTGACCGCTTCAAACTCTAGGCAAGTGAAACATTGTCATGTCCGCGAAGTAATAACGTCCCCTCCTCGCAATAACCTGGCTACGGTGCTAGTTTATATGAGTATCGAGGCGTTGTTTTGTAATCCAATAAAGGCCAGACGCTGTCGTATTTTTCTGTACTGCAGCACCCAGATCATTACTCGAGAACAAAGTCGCTGGCTGAGGTGACCGTGCTGGCAGCCAACGGCGCGGCGCTGGAGGGAGGAGGCAAGCTACGCGCATGCGCATTGCGACTGGCTGGGGTGTACGGGCCTGGGGAGCAGAGACACCTTCCGAGGATTGTGGTGCGTAGTTTCATTTTTAGTCTGTAACAGTAACAGAACTGAAGAGTTTATATGGCAAAAACATCCGTTTATTGGCTTAGTGTAAGACGTCGAAGAGTACTTGGGAAAGGTGTCACGTTGTGATTTTATGAAAACGCGAAAAATCAGCCCCTTATAGAGGATCTTTATGTTATTTTATTCAAGCGATTTTTATGTCGTGGGTGGATTTGAAGTTATCTGCTCCTGAGTGGAATGGTTTACCTCTGGGCATATCCTGGGACATTATACAACCAATTTAATGCTCAAGATTTATTTCATCTTATGCCAGTCAGTTTGTACCAGTCTATTTCCCGTGCCCGTCCCTTATAGAATAGGCAGTGTAGGAGATATCACATCCGAAGTGCTAGTCTCATTTAAGCCATAGCCATAGCAATGACAAAAAAAAAGGTCTCGCCCAGAACTCAGATGGAACCAGTTTCATCGTCGCAATAACTCTTCATTCATTCAGCACTGGGGCCCGGCGGCCGTGTGTCTGTGGTAATGAGGCAATGGGAATATCCCTATTTATCATTGGGTCGCTAGCCCTGTTTGTTCTGAGAAGCGACTCTAATTTCATCCCCTCCTAATTTGTTGATCTTACCGCGTTTTTGATCCCCGCGTGTTGTACCGTGCCGGTACCATGTGACGCATTTCAAGATAGCCATTGGTTAATAATATCCCATACGTCACATCCGGAATGCGATCGGTCCCTATGGAGTCTTGTACAATGTATCTTAATCGCATTTCAACGGATGGGGCTCGGGTCCGGGGTAAGGTTTGGGGGTGGGGGGGTGGGGGGGTGGTGGGGAGGGGGGGTCTTGTACTGTCGGAAGCTGTGTGTATAGGTAGGTGTCCAGGGCACACATTTATGTATAATGTACAACCCTCGGCGCGGGGACAAGTGGTACCCGGATGTTAGAAGCGTGTACAGCCATGACCTCTGCTCACGGTTTGGGGTGATTATTGGGGTGCAGCCATCTTCGTGCAATTTATTTTCCCCTAATATTATTCAAAATCATGTTTGCCATATATTTATGATGAATTCAACATATTTGATGTCTGTCCGGGCCGGCAATCCAATGTTTTAATTTTACGAGCAAAAGTTGCGAGATCTTAGTGAAAAGATCCCCAGGTCACATGAGAGACTAACGGCACGTGGATCGGTGGTTCGAGCCCCGCTATGGTCATGTCTGTGTGGTCCTTCGCAAAGAGTAGGGGGTTACCCTGGGGACATGGCTCTGCTCTTTCCTTCCTTCTCCCATTGACGCGATATGACCAGAATTGGTTAAAGCTAGGGGTGGTGTTTATCCTCGTTAAAGCGTCCTGAATATGCAACCAGCATGAACTCCGCGTCATATTGTCTTTCGGGTAATTCACATACTTAGGTACTGACTCCTCGTGTTGCCTTGTGGACATATTCAAGTGTGTTTCTTTTCCCCTATTAAAGACACCACTTTACTGGGACCCGGTAGGGTAACAGCGTTAATAAGGGTGGTCCACCATCTACTTTTCAACGCGTGTTCCTGGAAATATTCAGTAATGTTGTCCAAGGGTCTGTATATTTGATACTAAACGAACATTAAGTACTGTACATTATATTGAGATTTTACACCACTGACTCACCGATTTTGTCAAATTGTTGTTCCATGCTATGACGTGTGATTACGTGACGCTCGGTTTACCGATTTCTCACATTCACTTGGCTGTGGCCCATTTAGAGACCAGTGGCAGATTTCACGAACACAATTTGACCCGCTACGGTACTGTGTCGGCTAAAATCGCCCATCATTTACATGGTAGCTTTAGCCGACTAAGCCCCGTAGCCGGCTAAAGTATGTACGTGAAATAGGCCACTGTCAGGTCTGGGATGAAGCCATCTAGAACTCACCGAATGGGTACACGACAATGCATATCGGTTTTTCTCAATACTCTTATCTCCTGTCCTGCCCTCGCCTAAAAGCTGGGACAGGATATCGGAGACTTTATGCTGAGATAAGACTCATCTCGCGCGCGAACCAATGCCATAGGCATATATCTCATGCATACGCTGCTATCATGCTTGTGCATCACACAGACGAATGTACATATTATTCTACGACCCACATCTATGCATGTAGATGAAACCCTTTACACACTTCTTTCATGTAAATTTCCCTCCATTTAATATTCCAATTGGTCTCATGTCCAGAGCTTTTCTCATAAAGATATCATTAACTAAAGAGCACAATTTACGTCATTTACCCGCATAATTCTGTCTGAACCATGCGCGTAATGGTCCGCGATGACAGGTAAGGAAGGAACATGTTTACTTAAGGCATACTCATCAGACACCTTGATAAGCCTCATCACCCGTGTTCATCACCCAGGTTAATCACCTTTTGCTCATCACCCGTGCACATCACCCGTGTTCATCACCCGTGCTAATCACCCGTGTTCATCACCCGTGCTAATCACCCGTGCTCATCACCCGTGCTCATCACCCGTGCTCATCACCCGTGCTAATCACCCGTGCTCATCAACCGTGCTCATCACCCAGCCTCATCACCCGTGCTCATCACCCGTGCTAATCACCTGTGCTAATCACCTGTGCTCATCACCCAGGCTCATCACCCAGCCTCATCACCCGTGCTCATCACCCGTGCTAATCACCCAGGCTCATCACTCGTGCTAATCACCCGTGCTAATCACCCAGGCTCATCACCCAGGCTCATCACCCGTGCTCATCACCCGTGCTCATCACCCGTGCTCATCACCCAGGCTCATCACGCGTGCTCATCACCCGTGCTCATCACCCGTGCTCATCACCCAGGCTCATCACCCGTGCTCATCACGCGTGCTCATCACCCGTGCTCATCACTCGTGCTGATCACCCGTGCTCATCAACCGTGCTCATCAACCGTTCTCATCACCCATGCTCATCACCCGTGCTCATCAACCGTGCTCATCAACCGTGCTCATCAACCGTGCTCATCACCCGTGCTCATCACCCAGGCTCATCACCCAGGCTCATCACCCGTGCTCATCACCCGTGGTCATCACCCAGCCTTATCACCCGTGCTCATCACCCGTGCCCATCACCCGTGCTAATCACCCAGGCTCATCACCCAGGCTCATCACCCGTGCTCATCACCCGTGGTCATCACCCAGCCTCATCACCCAGGCTCATCACCCGTGCTCATCACCCGTGATCATCACCCAGGCTCATCACCCAGGCTCATCACCCGTGCTCATCACCCGTGGTCATCACCCAGCCTCATCACCCAGGCTCATCACCCGTGCTCATCACCCGTGCTCATCACCCAGGGTCATCACCCAGGCTCATCACCCGTGCTCATCACCCGTGGTCATCACCCAGCCTCATCACCCAGGCTCATCACCCGTGCTCATCACCCGTGCTCACCACCCAGGCTCATCACCCGTGCTCATCACCCGTGCTAATCACCCAGGCTCATCACCCAGGCTCATCACCCGTGCTCATCACCCGTGGTCATCACCCAGCCTCATCACCCAGGCTCATCACCCGTGCTCATCACCCAGGCTCATCACCCAGGCTCATCACCCGTGCTCATCACCCGTGGTCATCACCCAGCCTCATCACCCAGGCTCATCACCCGTGCTCATCACCCGTGCTCATCACCCAGGCTCATCACCCGTGCTCATCACCCGTGCTAATCACCCAGGCTCATCACCCAGGCTCATCACCCGTGCTCATCACCCGTGCTCATCACCCGTGGTCATCACCCAGCCTCATCACCCAGGCTCATCACCCGTGCTCATCACCCGTGCTCATCAACCGTGCTCATCACCCAGCCTCATCACCCGTGCTCATCACCCGTGCTAATCACCTGTGCTAATCACCTGTGCTCATCACCCAGGCTCATCACCCAGCCTCATCACCCGTGCTCATCACCCGTGCTAATCACCCAGGCTCATCACCCAGGCTCATCACCCGTGCTAATCACCCAGGCTCATCACCCAGGCTCATCACCCGTGCTCATCACCCGTGCTCATCACCCGTGCTCATCACCCAGGCTCATCACGCGTGCTCATCACCCGTGCTCATCACCCGTGCTCATCACCCAGGCTCATCACCCGTGCTCATCACGCGTGCTCATCACCCGTGCTCATCACCCGTGCTGATCACCCGTGCTCATCAACCGTGCTCATCAACCGTTCTCATCACCCATGCTCATCACCCGTGCTCATCAACCGTGCTCATCAACCGTGCTCATCAACCGGGCTCATCACCCGTGCTCATCACCCAGGCTCATCACCCAGGCTCATCACCCGTGCTCATCACCCGTGGTCATCACCCAGCCTCATCACCCGTGCTCATCACCCGTGCTCATCACCCGTGCTAATCACCCAGGCTCATCACCCAGGCTCATCACCCGTGCTCATCACCCGTGGTCATCACCCAGCCTCATCACCCAGGCTCATCACCCGTGCTCATCACCCGTGCTCATCACCCAGGCTCATCACCCAGGCTCATCACCCGTGCTCATCACCCGTGGTCATCACCCAGCCTCATCACCCAGGCTCATCACCCGTGCTCATCACCCGTGCTCATCACCCAGGGTCATCACCCAGGCTCATCACCCGTGCTCATCACCCGTGGTCATCACCCAGCCTCATCACCCAGGCTCATCACCCGTGCTCATCACCCGTGCTCACCACCCAGGCTCATCACCCGTGCTCATCACCCGTGCTAATCACCCAGGCTCATCACCCAGGCTCATCACCCGTGCTCATCACCCGTGGTCATCACCCAGCCTCATCACCCAGGCTCATCACCCGTGCTCATCACCCAGGCTCATCACCCAGGCTCATCACCCGTGCTCATCACCCGTGGTCATCACCCAGCCTCATCACCCAGGCTCATCACCCGTGCTCATCACCCGTGCTCATCACCCGTGCTCATCACCCAGGCTCATCACCCGTGCTCATCACCCGTGCTAATCACCCAGGCTCATCACCCAGGCTCATCACCCGTGCTCATCACCCGTGCTCATCACCCGTGGTCATCACCCAGCCTCATCACCCAGGCTCATCACCCGTGCTCATCACCCGTGCTCATCACCCAGGCTCATCACCCAGGCTCATCACCCGTGCTCATCACCCGTGGTCATCACCCAGCCTCATCACCCAGGCTCATCACCCGTGCTCATCACCCGTGCTCATCACCCAGGCTCATCACCCAGGCTCATCACCCGTGCTCATCACCCGTGGTCACCACCCAGCCTCATCACCCGTGCTCATCACCCGTGCTCATCACCCGTGCTAATCACCCGTGCTCATCACCCGTGCTCATCACCCGTGCTCACCACCCGTGTTCATCACCCGTGCTCATCTCCCGTGCTCATCACCCGTGCTCATCCCCCAGGCTCATCCCCCAGGCTCATCCCCCAGGCTCATCCCCCAGGCTCATCCCCAAGGCTCATCCCCAAGGCTCATCACCCGTGTTTATCACCCAGACTCGTCACCCGTACTCATCACCCAGGTTAATCACCCGTGCTCATCAACCGTGCTCATCACCCGTGCTCATCACCCATGCTAATCACCCGTGTTCATCACCCGTGCTAATCACCCGTGCTCATCACCCATGCTCATCACCCAGGCTCATCACCCAGGCTCATCACCCGTGCTAATCACCCGTGCTCATCCCCCAGTGTTCATCACCCAGGCTCATCACCCAGGCTCATCACCCGTGCTTATAACCCGTGCTCATCACCTGTGCTCATCACCCAGGCTCATCACCCGGGGGCATTACCCGGGGGCATCACCCGTGCTCATCACCCAGGCTCATCACCCAGGCTCATCACCCGTGCTCCTAACCCAGGCTCATCACCCATGCTCATCACCATGCTCATCACCATGCTCATCACCCAGGCTCATCACCATGCTCATCACCCGTGCTCATCACCCGTGCTCATCACCTGTGGTCATCACCAGTGCTAATCACCCGTGCTCATCACCCGTGCTCATCAGCCGTGCTCATCACCCGTGCTCATCTCCCGTGCTCATCACCCAGGCTCATCACCTATGCTCATCACCCGTGCTCATCACCCGTGCTAATCACCCGTGCTCATCTCTTGTGTTCATCACCCGTGCTAATCACCCAGGCTCATCACCTATGCTCATCACCCGGGCTCATCGCCCGTGATTATCACCCAGGCTCATCACCCGTGCTCATCACTGTGCTCATCAACCGTGCTCATCACCCGTGCTCATCACCAGTGCTCATCCCATGCTAATCACCCAGGCTCATCACCCAGGCTCATCACCCGTGCTCATCACCCGTGCTCATCACCCGTGCTCATCACCCGTGCTCATTACCCATGCTAATCACCCGTGCTCATCTCCCGTGCTCATCACCCGTGCTCATCACCCGTGATTATCACCCAGGCTCATCACCCGTGCTCATCACCCGTGCTCATCACCAGTGCTCATCACCCATGCTAATCACCCGTGCTCATCACCCGGGGGCATTACCCGGGGGCATCACCCGTGCTCATCACCCAGGCTCATCACCCAGGCTCATCACCCGTGCTCCTAACCCAGGCTCATCACCCATGCTCATCACCATGCTCATCACCATGCTCATCACCCAGGCTCATCACCCATGCTAATCACCCGTGCTCATCACCCGTGCTCATCACCCGTGCTCATCCCCCAGGCTCATCACCCAGGCTCATCACCCATGTTAATCACCCAGACTCGTCACCCGTACTCATCACCCAGGTTAATCACCCGTGCTCATCACCCGTGCTCATCACCTGTGCTAATCACCCATGCTCATCACCCGTGCTCATCAACCGTGCTCATCACCTGTGCTCATCACCTGTGCTCTCTTCCCGTGCTCATCTCCCAGGCTCATCACCCGTGCTCATCAACTGTGCTCATCACCCAGGCTCATCACCCGTGTTCATCACCCAGGCTCGTCACCCATGCTCATCACCCGTGTTCATCATTCAGGCTTATCACCCATGCTAGTCACCCAGGCTCATCACTCATGCTCATCACCCGGCATATCACCTTTTGCTCATCATCTTTTGCTGATCACCTCTTTTCCATAGTTCATGTCCCAGTCTCACTGGGCCGGCTTGAGCCCTTAATTTTCCTGGTTTATGACCTGATCGTTTTGGCCGCTTAAAAAGTGACCATGTATATTTTTGACTAACGTCATGGTTGTCATATATATCGACATACTAAATTGGCTTCAATGATAGCTCCAGGGTGCTGACGAACAGCCCCGACGAATATCGAGAGCCCTGATCGAGAGCCTGGCCTATAATAACATATATATTACACTCTTCGACCGAGCTCCCGACAAAGGGCGTTCCGCTTACGCAGTAGTGATGTGAGGGACGAGCTCCCTCTGCTGGCAGAGTAGATCGCCACTGGAGTGGGCCTTCCGCTTTGCGATGTCGTGACATTGTGGATATATGCCCCCTCTTATATTTTTGATGACAGCCTCTCCCTATAAGCTCAGCCATATAAAGATAGACATCGAAAATATCCGAACATATATGTGTATGCATAGAAAATATATTGACCATATATATTGACATGTTTATAGATGAAAACTCAAATGTCACGCTATTTATATTATTTGGCTTTCCATAGGTAACGACTGGCACGATTCCTATTGAATCAGGCGACATTCAGTGACGCCGTTCGGTATGCGGCCTGGTGGCCTAATGGATAAGGCGTCTGACTTCGGATCAGAAGATTGCGAGTTCGAGTCTCGTCCGGGTCGAATTTTTTCGGGGCGTGATCCATTCCAGAAGTTTCTTTTATTAAAGTTACTCATACAGCAATATATTTTTTTCACTGGAAATGATGTATTGATAATCTTAGCATAAAGGTACACTAAACTTATATTGTATGCAATAACAAAAGCGGACAAATTTTGGTTAAACTGATTTTCACCAAATTAGTGCATATAAGCTTAATATTTCATGTGGGAAGTGTGGCTTCCTTGTGTAAGCTTACTAATTTATAAGCTTACGTCATAAAAAAATGCACATTATGGCAGTTTTTTACCTTCTAAGATGAGGGCCCCTGAGCCATGTCGCGTGTCGATTTTAAGAAAAGGTCCATGTCGCGTGTCGCTAAGTCTTATGTCGCATGTCGATTCTAAGACAACCCACACCAATGTCGCGTTGTCGATTTTAAAAATCGCCGTGTCGCCGTGTCGAAAAGCCTCTCTGGGGCCCTAAGATGACACATCTATTTATCGTCTCAATTACACAGTCAGGCAGTGTGCCCAGAACCGCTTGGAGAATGAGCAGCTTTATTAAAGATTAAATTAATTTTGATGTGTTGTAAGTGTAGATCTAAGCTCAGGGGCGGATCCAAGGGGGGCCGACCCGCCCCCCCCCCTCCCCCCTTTAGGGCCGGGGGGATTTGTAACATTTACCATATCAGTGAAAACCGAAACCGGCCCCCCCTATTCAGCATATCTGGATCCGACCCTGAAACCGGCCTTCCCCTATCCAGATGATTTGCTGGATCCGCCCCTGAAGCAGAGGCGTGGGCAGAAATCCAATAAACCGATAAAACTGCACACAAATCTGTGACGTTTTACTGGCGGGAAACAACTGTTCGAATACCCTGAAGTGATTAGGCTGGGGTCATCATTATCAAAGGGTAGACAACTTATATAGGCCTATATAGACTCTTTGGCTACCTGTACTATGACTCTGGCGATAACAAGCCACGATTTCCCTGTTTCTGAATATTTTCTCCATGTCTTGCCACTTATAAAATAAAATGTTGTGTTCCCCCTTTTGCAAAAATCCTGGATCCGCGACTGTAGTCTATAGGTTTTGTTGTAGGCGGTCGTTACATCAACTGATTTGGAGCGTCTGTGAGATTGAGCTCTTGTCTCTAGACGACCCGGTGGGGTCCATATATTAGAGTTTTACACATTTGGCCGGGGGTCGCCCATTCATGTCTTACGAAATAGATACCCCCTATAGGGGGAGGGGGGGGGGGGGACGAGGGGTGGTTGCATTCCTCGGGAATAGGCTTTTCATTTCACCGTGAACTGGGAATGAGGAAAATAATTCTTCGTGAACTGGGAATGGGGCGTTAAGTGTGACATATGAACACAATACACCATGAACTCAATAAACAAGCAGATTAGCTCTGACTTGTCATATATTGACGGCATTACTGTAGTATTTTCTGTACATTTTTATTCTTCAGAATTACATAGAGAAGGGACTGTTCCGATTTACTTACGGCGATTCTGACTCCAAAGTGGAGTTTCTGCACGTCGACAACTTGGTACAGGCTCACTGCAAGGCTGGCGTGGCTTTATCGCAAGGGAATTGTGCTGTAGCGGTACGTACGTAGACCTAGCTATACACGGGTCGCTATGGTTTGGTGAGAACTGGTGATCCTCTATGCTCTAGCCTAGGAACCAGTCTATATATATATATACCAGGAATGCCTAATCTGACAGCAGACGTCTTGTCTGCCGCGGACATTCTAAATAGCACTGTTCTCTACCCGGAGACTGGCACAGACCCTCTGTCGCGGATACACTGGTCTCACCACGCCATTCACTGCGGTACACCATGACGTCATGAGACGTAATATCTACTTACGTCATGCAACGAAAGAAATATGTCACAACGCGCTCCTTGTATGACACTACGTCATTTGTCTTGAAACGGGGGATCGGGTGAGCGCAAACGTCATCTGCGAATCACAACCGCAAGAACACAATCACGCAAAAGGTTACGTCAAATCATAATGTAACCGTGTATCATCCGATCATGAGGCAATCGTGTGGCCGATAAAAGTCTACGTTGATGGGGGATTTCCCGGATGGTGGCCTTCCGTTATCAATCACTTACATTACATTCCATTCCAGAAATGAGTTATAAAGTCATTATACTAGTGTTTAATAATATTTTTAAGGACTTTACCATTGATAACGTACACTTTAAGTTTAATAATATTCTTGATTCTTCGTATTTTGTAGGCGGGTCAAGCGTACTTTATATCGGATTGCAAACCTGTTAACAACTTTGAGTTCTTTCGACCCCTGGTAAGTGTCTTCATCGTTGACCGAAGTATGATGTTTTTGTAAAAAATCTTTCTTGCTTGAATACGTTTCTCTGATGAAGATTGATAAATGAACTATCAATAAAGTGTCTCCACAATTGCAGTGCCATGTTGCTAATATGTTAACTGGTTAAATGTTGGATAACTGGATACCAGTGTGTTTATATTTATTCTTACTACGACACGCTATCAATATTAGCAGTGGATATTAATTGTTTGTGTATACTTACATTTGCAGGTTGAAGGGTTAGGTTATTCCTTTCCTACGATTAAAATTCCACTGGCAATAATTTATTTTGTAGGTAAGTCTCACTAGGGGTTTATATCGGTTACAATCCTCCAGTCGTCATGAAATGTGAGGTGTCATGGGGCTTCATTTCGTACATAATCCCTGTGTTTATCAAACATCCAATCCTGTATACGGATCAAAATCCCGAAACAACGTTGAAAACCGTACCTGTGAGAATATTTGTACTTTGGTTTGAATGTCTCCACTAATTTAGGGTTCTACTATTAACAATAAGTAGTATTTCTGGAACAGTAATAGCTTCTGTAGTAATGTTGCCACATTATATTCTCTTCCGCTCTATTGCAGCAATTCTCACCGAGTACTTTCATTCCATTGTGGGCCGGGTGTACAACTTCCAGCCGCTACTGACGAGAACTGAGGTATACACGTGGGAAACTGGGGGACGGCGTGTCTGGCAATTGCCATTATCGGCTTTGTCTGTTCTGTTTACAAGTATTTGTAGTCCAGGATATGATTGTGTAGTCATTTGTGCACTTCGACTTCTGCGACTTCATGATTATTTTGTGCATCGAGGGTCTGTCTACAACACTGTTAATACAGAGGATGTGCATAATATGCCCGTCTCGAGAAATTTACACACGCCCTTAATATCAACCCAAAGGCCCTAAAGCCTTCGGACTTCAAGGCTAAACGCGATAAGAAAATCCTGCTGGTGACCTACCAGTCTTCCTTCAATCTCAGCTGACGGTGTTGCTGACATACTTAAGCATGCCAGCCTGGTGTGACCTTAACCTAACCTATGGATAATCTATCGATGGGCTTGCAGCGCAGAATAGCTTTGTGCGCGCGGCGAATATCTTGAGAAAATGTCGCTTTCCGTTGACAGCGGAATTACAGAATAACAGCTGAGTAGACATGTCCGACAGTGTCAGATAGTGTCTTGTCATCTAACATGTCCAGCGGGCTGAGCGCGTTGACGACGAAGTCAGGGGTCCAGAGCAAGCCTTAACTGACAGAACAGCCACGACTAAATGCAGAAATATCTCGCCCCTAGCTGGCCCAGACTGACTTGGGGCTTGTGGTTGATTTGATTGGGGCTTAACGGCACTTTCAGCCTGTAAGGCTATATTGTGCCACTTGGGGCTTGTGGAATTGGAGACGAACAAGATACCTATACACGAGCAAGCAACCGGCTATGTTAGCAAGCGACCCGATTGTCTAAACCAGAAATATAAACGTTTGATTAATAAAATCTGACCTTCATTTTATCGAATGTGTTCTTAGCCAGAATCGGTTGTTACCGCTTGTGAGAACTATTTCTCTCATGTATGTTTGTCATTTATCTACACAGGTGTACAAGACAGGCGTGACACACTACTTCAACATTTCCAAAGCTAGGCAACAACTGGGTTACGAGCCGACCGTCCAGAACGACTTGTCAGGGGCAGTGGAGTGGTTCCGAAACCGAGGTCACGGGAGAGCCAGCCGGAAAAAACAAAATGGTTTCATTCGAGTCCTGGTCGATTTGGCTCTCGTCATAATATTTGTGTTAGTTGTTATGTCATTTTTACCTATGACTAAGTAATAGACAGTCCGTGTCAGTGTCTCTGAGGAGTCCGCGAAATGGATTGTTGTAATAAATTGTAGGCGTGAGTGCTACGTGAGCTGTGCTAGATCACTGGTTCGCCTTGGGTGACATTGTTTTCCACATATATTAATATTTATATACTATTTATCAACGCAAATAAAGATATAAGTGTAGAAACAAGTATAAGTGAGATGCATTGAGATGGTGTTTCAGGCCACGTTGTGAACACAAGGGTTCAACTGGGCCAAACGAATTAAAACAATGATCGCGTGACGTCATGATTGGTGCATGTGAGTTCGTCCCGAATGGCGGTTATCAATGTGTGAAGAAATGTAGTCACTTTTTATATATTTATATTTGTTACAGTGAGTAAGGTTAGGTATGGTTAAAGTATGGTAAAATTACACTTGTATCGTCTGATCTCTTACTTCCTGAATGACGTCAGTCGTGGTCTGCTGCATATCATTATGACGTCAGTCGTGGCCTGCCACATATATCATTATGTCACATGACCTGCCTGCACGCATTCTGTAACCATGGATCGTGAACAAATAAATTCGTCAAACTTTTGACCTGTGTGCCTTATTTGCTGTCCAACACTCTCTGTCTCCGAACGGAATGTCGTTGCATCGTTGCATTGGAACAAGAGTATCAAAGGGATCTGTGGGGTAACGTTAGCCCCAACCTTGTGGCGTTGCCGAGAACAACGCCACAAGTCTTACCGTTTACTTTTGCCATTGGACGAAAATAAAAAGTTGGGGAGAGTTTCAGTTTTAGTGGCAAAGTTGGGGAAAAGACTTACTCTACAAACGTACAATGACAGTTAGGTCTAAATCGCGCTGCATATATATATTTTGGGCACTGAGCTCACTGAGAGCGCATTCAAAAAGTCGCCATTGCAGTCGGAAGTCTGCGAAGTTTTCCCGAGATTGCCGAAGTTTCAAATGCTGAATACCGAAAAAGAATTTGTTACCGACTTTTTTGGGAGCCGAGAAAACCCCGATACTTTAGTATGAGTCTAGCGGTGTAGCTTGTGGCCCTTTAAGGCTATTCGAATCCGAATATCTCTATTTCAAATGCAAAGAAAACATTTTTGCATTTCATACACTTCATGTTTGAAAGCAGATGACAACACGGTGAACAACTTAATGTTTATATTCCGTGATTGGTGCCATTTTTTTGCTTCAGTTGAACAGCTTCGCAAATTTTCGGTATTTGGTTATTGGGCACAAAAACATGGCGGCAGTGATTTACAGAGGCCCCCACTCCACTGAAAGTTATCGGCGAAATACTTACTTTACAAGCAGAATTTACTATTCTTTGGTGCAAATAGTTTTACTGTCATTCAAGCTCCGAAATGCATTAGCCAAATGCTCCTCTCTAAAAATAACAAATATTTCCCCGTTGTGAGAATGCGTCCAACAGGGCCAACCAACGTAAGGAGACGTGACTGTTGTCAGGCAGGGAGGTACGACTGGACGCCTGTTAAAACTGGTACGTAACGGGACTAGGGTAACGTGAGCTTCATATGATTGTCATAATGCAGTTTTAGCAATCATTGTTGAAAAATATTAGCTCAACTTCACTTACAAGTCTGGCTTTTACTTGCGTATCTTAAACTGTGTCACATAAGATAGATTCATATAACGAATCCCGATTGACTAATAACTCGTCCCGATTGCGTTCCCACGACAACAGGAGAGTAATGTTTTGTAAGCACGTCTGAAGTCCTGGCTGAAGGCAGCATACAGGAAGGGGTTGACCGCCGAGTTGAGGAAGATCATCTCGATGGAGATGTTGAGGAGAGCGATGGTGGGCGTGGCTGCCAGGACCGACAGTAAACTGAGAATAGAATACAAGAAATAAGGTGCCCAACACAAGACATATGCGCCCATGACCGCGACGACGAAGCGCACTGCTTTGGCTGTGCCTTGCGTTGGGCGACTGCTTTGTGCCACGTCACTTCCGGTTTGTTGTCTGGACTTGCCGGTGTGTGTGGTTTGCGCTTCCGCTTGTACGGGCGGGGCCGACGGCGCCGACGGCTCTCTCGCCGGCTGAACTCTGATCGTATTTCCGACGTGCGTGTCTACCTGATGTCGTACCACACGCAGGATTTTGACTTGAAGGGCGAGCATGATGAAGGTGACCAGGATGAAGTAGCCACACTGCATCCCAACTCTGTACATGGACGAAAGAGGTAGAAGATTACAACTTCCTGTGGTGTCCGTTGAGGCAATCGCGAAGCCGATACCAAAAGCGATTACGGGCGGAATGCTCCAAGCCGTTATCACCCTGGCAACGACGAGACGTTTAGTAACCAGCGATTCGTAACGGAGTGAGGATAGAATTGCGATACATCTATCAATGCCCATCAGGATTAAGTGATTTGCTGACGTCAGAATAATCCATTGGGAGAGTTGGTGCAGGGCGAGTCTTTCCAATGGATGCCAGCATCGGGCGGTGTCTCCCCCTAGCAACCACACAGTCTCTGTGTTCACAATACCCGCCACGGCCAGACTAGCGACCAAAGCGTAACGCTTCTTCCTGAGATAGTGACACCGCGCTATGGCAACCAACGTCACACCGTTACCTAGCAACGTAATCATGATGATAACTGACGTGACAGTGAAGTGTTAGTAAGCTATGATGGTCCACTCTTTCCTCTCCATCCACCCTAGGAGAGGAGGGCTGTCGGTCGTTGTCGATATCTCCGTTAATATACTGGTGGTGTCCGCCATATTGTCTAAGCCTCTCGCTTCGATGCAGTACGCTCGCTCACTGACACATGCAAGTGCCAGAAACTTCAGTGAGCAGCTCCAGTGCCAAATGTGTTATATATACATGTAAGCGAGCTGCTGCTAGGACTTCACCCCATAACTTCAAAAGCAAAATATAAATAGAGTCCGGAGTGGCGACGGAACGGGTTAAACCTCCATCAATGAAGAACTGCTCCGACCATACAGGGATGTCCGCAACTGGCATGTCACAAGGCTTCAATTAGCTTGTCAGTCAAACGCTATGACGACGAGAGGTATAACAATAATATATGAATCCCTGAGCGGTCCATTAGCAATTACTTCAAACCAAAGGTCGTATTCTATTGTTACAGAACGCAGAGGTTGCCAATTAGCGCCACGTGAAACCACATCCGGGTACATTTGTCAGTCTGGCAGCCATGTTCTGTGTTGTTCGGCGTGTTTACCTTCAAAGCCACCGCCACGTGTCGCCTGAGTCTTGTCGATGCCGTGCCAGGCCCCCTATATTAACACACAATATCAGCTTCTGATTACCGTCGAGCTATACCATAGCATTCTTGTCATATAGCATTGTTGTCAATGCATTACCACCGGACGCCAAGGGATGACGTTACAGCGACTTCACTCCACAGATATCCCTCCCAGATAGAACCCAGCGTCGCATAACCACCGGGCGACGTGAACCGGTCATGTTACCCAAGCGCTTTAAATAATTGTTGACGCATTATTCGAAATCTGAAAGGGGAAAACATGGCGGCACTAGACATTGCAGTTTTCTGTTTCAATTGACATCCGACGAGCCTCAACTGTTAAAGCTATAGGTTCTGTAATTTTTATGTTACCAATCTCTTCTCCATGTCAAATAAGTATATTTTGTTTGGAATTTAAATCCTGAAAGCCTGTGGGCTATCCGGAGAGAATCAAATTTGTTCACCGGAGCTTGGTGGCCGGCTTTGCATCCCTGAGCGCCTGTTAGCTGTTCGGTATGCTATGTGATGTCGAGACCGCGGCTCGCTAGGACGTCCACGCGCGATAAACTAGTCCGCGCAGTGTTATGTTGAAATTGTTGTTTTACAGACTCAACGAAATATAAAACATATATGCATCATAATTTTGAGATACTTTTAGTCTTGTTTCTAAAATGTAAAAAATAGAAGATGGCGCATGTAAGTAATTTGCTTTAAGCCCCGCCCGGGCGATATATTTCCTATAGGTCTGTCACGTAGGTTTTTCCTTGGGTGTTTCTACCGGAGACATCACTGTCCACACACGGTGGCATTATCCCATAGATCATATCCTTATTATCGAATCACAAGAGTCCGTTTCTATCAAGTGTCCCAGTGCCTGTCCAGTGTCGTCTGGACATATATATATATGAGATTAAACAACGCTATGCCCGCATTCAAGAACGACTCCGTGAAAAAGTCTAAATAAAAAAGTAAAACCAGCTCAGAGCGATGTACTTAATGCAAATCAGTTTATTTCATATTGACTTGCAGATCTGAAAATTCAAAGACCTCTTAAATACATATTTTTTTTTACAAATGATCAAATCCACGCATGACCTTTACGTCTCTAGTAATCTAACGGTTACATAACAATGGTGTAATACTTGCTGGCCGCATACACGCACAGTACACGTTACAGAAAAGTTGAGTTTCCGTCCGTTATGATTATAGCATATAAGTAAGGACAGGGTCTAGCGCGACACCTCAGTTCAACCGAAAGTATTTTCCTGCAGGGGGGAGGCGAAATAACGCCTCCCCACAACGAGGCTGCGGTAACTACGTCATAGCAAACTAACAACAAAAGGCGGGTCGCGAAACTAAAATATTCTAATATCGCTCAAACGAGCAAAACAAAAACAGGTTTTCCTCAAGTCATTTGCGTATATAGCGTAATCATGGTTGGTCACTTATATACAGGCATCAAACAGTTGATCACTAAATTACGATGTTTGCCAGTTTCGTCCTTGCACTAGTTTCATCCGAAATTGTCCTCGCAGATACGGGTCGTTTACTAGAGAGAAGTGAGGTCCATTTGGTCTTTTCCATTGGGTGCAAATCCAGGGGATTTTCGGAAATAACATACCCAATAGCGGATTATCGAACAGCATCGTGAGCCACGGATTAGCGGAACAAATCTTGGTGGATTATCTGATAGAACCCAGCCAGCGCGGACTGTTGATACCAAATAGCGTCGACTCCAAACTGCAAAATCTCGCAACATTGTGCCTATAATTTACCGATGGCAAGAAAATTTCTATAGAACGACAGAGGAAGGACTGTGCCAACCGGTCGGTTTAGTCCATTCACTGTACTTAATACTCGGTTTTTTTTATCAGCCTTTACGAAAAACGGGGTTACACTATCCTAACAAACTGATCTATAGTTAAATCGCATTTCTTATCGCATTACTTATACTCCCAGTCACGTTGCAGTCGCAAACAAAACAAATTCTGCCATACTCAACTCAGATACTAACAAAAAAAAAGAAGACTTCAACAAAGTTATGAATATGCCAGTAAAAAGACTGTACGGACAAACAGCGGGGGGTGGGGGGCGGTGGGGATGAATGGAGAAGGGTGAGGGGAGAGGGTCAAGGGGTGAGGGGATGGGGTCGAGGGGTGAGGGGGTGGGGTCGAGGGGTGAGGGGATGGGGTCGAGGAGTGAGGGGGTGGGGTCGAGGGGTGAGGGGATGGGGTCGAGGGGAGACGGGTGAGTGTTGGTGGGGGGGGGGGGGGTATGGGTATCCTGATGCAAATTAAAGTACGGCAACAGCACCAACCAGTACAATAACGCCGCGTGGGGCTTGGGATAAAAGGCAAACGAGGATTCTGACGACTCCCACCATGGGATAACAACCAAGACAAAAACATCACTTTATGAAAGTCTTTCGCGACAAAGCTGAACCAATCTCCAACCGACAATCTGTGGGGTTATATCACTACATCTGGGTATCAACTACCATAAGGAACGCGGGTTGTCCGCAATTTAATTTTTACCGAAATGTTTACGGTATATATACATTTATTATATATATATGGTAATTTCAGTCTCGAATAAGAGACACTTCGTAGGTAAACGGTAGGCAACAAGCAACGGAATAGTTACATATTATATTATTTCATCATCCATCGTTAATAATAAGCAGCCGATACAACGAATATACCAAGCAAAGATAAAGTGATACATCGTTCGGAGCCACCACCACTGAAAAGCCGAGTCGAAATGATAAAATTGCACTAGCAATAAGGACCGTCGTTGTAAGTGGGCGGGTTTGTATTTTAGTAATGCTTGCAACCATACAGCGTTTTACAAATGTAGGTGATAACGAATCATTATAATCAGTTGATGGTGTCCAGGCTCGCAGTGAAGAGCCTGCTGTTGGCTGCAGTGTCCAGGTGATTGGTGTTCAGGGGGAGAACGGGTGGCAGCGGACGCAGAGCGGACGTGTAAGGTGGCATTATGATAGCTGACAGGATTCCATCGACGTGTCGGTCACGTGGCGGCGACGTGGCAGTCACGTGGCGGCGACGGGGCAGTCACGTGGCGGCGACGGGGCAGCGACGTGGCGGTCACGTGGCGGCCACGTGGTTTGAACACAATCCTATATCCCGGACTCGTAGAGGGGGCGTAGAGATAGGACTCGACCGCCAGGGACTTGTCCCGGAAGGATCCCGACGCTATCCAGACGACTCCAGGCCTCAGAATTTGCTAATCCGTTTGTCGGTAATCAGTGTGACGTCATCCTCCCAGACGGTGACGTCATCTGGCGCCCCTCCTCGATCTAGCTTTGTTAATATAGTATCCCAGGCGAGAACCAGACGGATCCCCTCGGTTCCTCGCGACTTGGTAGGGTAGGAGAAGGTGGGGGGGGGGGGGGCTTCCTCACGAGATGTGCGTCCTTCGATCCTTCATTCATGACGTCTGGCGAAGGCCAGTCCCCTCCAGTCCCGTCCTTCAAGCCGCTGTTTCAAGGTCGTCGCTGAGAGAGATTTGATATTGATATTGTAATGACGATAGTCGATACGGTAGCAGGCGGGACGAGGGTGTTGGGTGGGGAGGGGTAAGACCGATGGCGACGGGCGCCGCTCCTAGACGGATAAGGACACGAAACTGTTATATTGTACTATGTTTCGCTTGAGAATGTCCGCGCAGGGGCCGAGGACGCGCTCGAAGCGGCCTCTGTCCAGCTTGACACACTTGAGGGGGCCGCGCGAGATGACGGTGGCCGCTCGGGGCCGGTCTAGCAGCAGCGCGATCTCGCCTGCAACACACCAGAACAAGGTCAAGGTCACATACTATACATACGTACTCACATCAAGGTCAAGGTCACATAGTATACATATGTACTCATATCAAGGTCTAGGTCACATACTATACATATATACTCATATAAAAGTCAAGGTCACATATGCACATGTACTCAAGACCAACGTCAAGGTCACAAAAAGTGGTTAAAGCTTCCTGAATAACCAACCAACCAATCAAGGTCACACATTTGCGCCCACCATGGTCAAGGTCAAGACATGGCGTCTAGTGTGGTAATAGATCCATCATCATTTATAGTTAACTTAGCCCAGCAAGGGTGAGCATGGCGTCAAATATACTAAACCCGAAACATGTTCACAACTGACCGGCGAAACAGGCACATCTAATACCAAGAAGTTATCAATGCGCCAAATATCTTACATCCTTCATAACCAGCGGTTTATACATGGAGGGGAAAAGACTTTGATCAGTCTCCATGCACCTAATATATAGACAAATATATAACATCATTACGAGTAACACCATTTCCGGAAGCTGGTACTGACCGAAGTAGTCTGACGGCCCCAGTTTGCCGACCTCCACAGGTTCTTCGTTCTCCGCCCTTCGCTGTAACACGCTGGCCGAGCCCTGCAACCAACAGCAAACCGCCGTCATAATATTGCATGTGGTAAATCAGAAGGTTCGTCACGAAAAAAGTATGGCTTTAGCCTTTCTTGTGATATTAATACCAATTTGTCCTTTTCACGGAAATGTGGCCTTTCAACCACAGCAGTCACGTCAGGTGCCGGTACAACAGGGGTATCAGGTTTCCAGACACCATGCGCCTCAGGCCACACAAAGAACAAAACGAGCAGTTTACACGGCAGAACTGATTGTATCACCCCAGTAACGAAGCGCTTTAGATCGCATTCATTGTAACAACTCTTCATCTCGCACTTGTTGAACAGTGACAGCGTAATGATGGAAACGCATATCGGTCGGGGAGTGCTCCCCCACCCCCCACACAGATGGGTGACCCACCTCTGTGATGATGAAGAAGTCGTCTCCTGGCTCCCCCTGGCGGACGATCTCCTGACTGTCCTCGAAGATGGCGGGCTCCAGGGCGTCGGCGACGGACAGTCTCTCCCACTTGTCTAAGCTTTCTGCGGACACACCGACACAACACAGCATGTACACACCATTGGTTGGTGGTATATTCGGGACGCTTGAACCGCATGTTCTCATATCGGGTCAATAGGAGAAGGAAAGGAGAGAGAGGGGAGCCATATCCCCGGGGATAACCCCCTACTCTTTGCAAAGAAAGATAGGAGATCTTTAACCTTCGACCACACAGACATGGCCAAAGCGGGGCTCGAACCAGCGACCCACGTGCCGTTAGGCTCTCAGGTGACCAGAGCACCTGAACGGAAGGAGACATAGACCAAACGAGTGGAAAACTTCAAGGCGGAGATCGAAATGGAAAATAGTCGCATAGTTTCGTGCATCGAATGACGTCATTTTCGGTCCTCCCCTAACAATATATTTTTTTATCTTCTGAAGATTAGACGGGCACGGTGCCAAACAATTAATCCTCTTACCTAATATGGACACCTTGGTGAGAAATTCTTCGTACATTTTCCGTTTACGTATCGTGCTGCCCTGATAAAGCAAGGAAAAGACAGGTTAGCACCGGCCTCTCACCGTAGGCAGAGCCCGGCCAACAGGGCATCGTGGACATACGACGGACCGCAACCACCTTACCATATAGGCTTTAATACCAAAGCAAAATCTATTTACATAAGTATGGTATGGAGGCTAAAATAAAGATTAAGAGGATTAAGGTTGAGTAGATAAGATAAAATTTAGTTAAAGATAATGATATGCTTTTAAGTTTTCAAATGATAAGATGTAAATTTAAGTGATAATCACATAACGATATTTTACAATACAAAAAAACATTTACAATAAGACACTGTGTCCGGGTCACTCACCATGAGAATTCGCCTATAGCTGTCCCGGTCAATTCCCCAGAGCTTGACGTCTGTCTTTGCCTGAAATACGAAACAGAAAACGAAACAAAATTAGACTTCACCGACGTCCGTTTTTGCCTGAAGTACGAAACAGAAAACATGACAAAATTAGACTTCGCCAACATGACATAGGTCACGCACCAACCCTACCGGCAGGGGGAGGAACTGAGGTCTTGAGGCGGACAATTACTACTTTAAGTAGATTGATGATTTCATTACGTGGCCGATGCATCATGCGGCAGCGAGAAACGCAAGAATAGAGTTGTCTAAGCAACCGCAGGTTCCCAAGGGATAATCAAATTGGGTGCCTTACGTTAGTGAATGAAAGAGAAAATAAAGTACAAACCAGTTACCGGAGATGGGTAATAGGAGATCGGGGATTGGGGATTGGGAGAGGCGCAGGCCAGTAACAGTAGGAGCTATATCGGGTATGTCCTGGGTAAGTATGTAACGATTGCCTCAAGGAGTCCAAATATTGGGGTAGAATCAAGAGCCCTAGTTCCCTGACTCACCTTGATCGTGGCCGCCCTGGGCGTGCCGTAGATGAGCGCTAGTTCCCCGAAGCTGCCGCCGTCAGAGATGGTGCTGACGAATTCCCCGTTGACAAAGACCTGTCGACATGATAACAAGACCTCCATTAGCACCGCCCCCTCACCGAGCAATGGGATAACGACCCGGGTGGGGTACACAGGGGGTGTACCCCCGTCATACCATCATCACAGACTATTACGCGCCTACGTGCATCGCAGAAATGAGGAAATCACTTCCGGGTGATAACAATAACCTCGGATAATAATCTCAGAATTAAGCACCCCGCATCGTTTAGTGATTTTTATGGGGAGAATACATACAACCATAAATGATACACATCCAAGATATTTCGACTTATAAAAATAATGCAACAAGAAGACTGCTATAATTACCTCTACTTCTCCCTGGTCCATGACGTAGAAATTATCGCCCTCATCACCTGCAAAGAAACAGAAATATTAAGAGATAATGGGAAGGCTATGGTTAGGTTCACTGGCAACGGCTACGGGTCACTCAGTACGGGTACGGGTCATTCAGCCCGAGTACGGGTCATTCAGCCCGAGTACGGGTCATTCAGCACAGAAAATTCAGCATGGGTCATTTAGCAAGGGTACGGGTCAGGCAATACAGTGATAGATGTCGACAGCCTTAGGACTGACTATATCCTCTTTCCCCCTGCCTTTCTTTGCTCTGAGGGCGCACCCGTTTCCCAGATTGACTGTTATTTCCCACAATGGAGGCAGACACCGCTCGGCGTTATTCGACACGTGACCAGCTAGTCAGCTAGCCGCCAGTCCACCTAACAAGGTACAGGCTCAGGCAGGCCCCCGGAAAGCACTGATAACGACACACTTTTTTCTCACATGGCCATCCATCAATGAATTTATACCTTTTTTTTCTTCAAAGCCCGAGAATAAATGAGTTCACCTCTGAATCAATATGGGTCGCCGTTAGACGATAATCCTGCTGCCGTGACGCGGTCCAGACAAGAACTGGCACAGACAAGAGCTGCACCGACGAGAGCTGGCACAGACGAGAGGTGGCACAGACGAGAGTAGACACAGACGAGAGGTGGCACAGACGAGAGGTGGCACAGACGTGATCTGACACAGACGAGAGCTGGCAAGGACGAGAGCTGGCACAGACGCAGACGAGAGCTGCCACAGACGAGAGCTGGCACAGACGAGAGTAGACAGAGACGAGAGGTGGCACAGACGAGAGGTGGCACAGACGATAGCTGCTACAGACGAGAGGTGGCACATACGAGAACTGCCACATACGAGATCTGGCACAGAAGAGAGCTGGCACAGACGAGAGCTGGCACAGACGAGAGCTGCTACAGACGACAGCTGTCACAGACGAGAGCTGTCACAGACGAGAGCTGGCACAGACGATAGCTGGCAGAAACGAGAGCTGCCACAGACGAGAGCTGCTACAGACAAGAGGTGGCACATACGAGAAATCCGACATACGAGATCTGGCACAGACGAGAGCTGGCACAGACGAGATCTGACACAGACGAGAGCTGGCAAGGACGAGAGCTGGCAAGGACGAGAGCTGGCACAGACGAGAGCTGGCACAGACGAGAGCTGGCACAGACGAGAGCTGGCACAGACGAGAGCCGGCACAGACGAGAGTAGACACAGACGAGAGTTGGCACAGACGAGAGGTGGCACAGACGAGAGCTGCTACAGACGAGAGCTGCTACAGACGAGAGCTGTCACAGACGAGAGCTGGCACAGACGAGAGCTGGCAGAAACGAGAGCTGCCACAGACGAGAGCTGGTAGAAACGAGAGCTGGTAAAAACGAGAGCTGCCACAGACGGGAGCTGGCAGAAACGAGAGCTGCCACAGACGAGAGCTGCCACATACGAGAGCTGCTACATACGAGAGCTGCCACAGACGAGAGCTGCCACAGACGAGAGCTGGCACAGACGAGAGCTGGCAAAAACGAGAGCTGCCACAGACGAGAGCTGCCACAGACGAGAGCTGGCAGACGAGAGCTGGCACAGACGAGAGCTGGCAGAAACGAGAGCTGCCACAGACGAGAGCTGCCACAGACGAGAGCTGGCGGACGAGAGCTGGCACAGACGAGAGCTGGCAGAAACGAGAGCTGCCACAGACGAGAGCTGGCAGAGACGAGAGCTGGCACAGACGAGAGCTGTCACAGACGAGAGCTGGCAGAAACGAGAGCTGCCACAGACGAGAGCTGGCAGAGACGAGAGCTGGCAGAGACGAGAGCTGGCAAGGACGAGAGCTGGCACAGACGAGAGCTGTCACAGACGAGAGCTGGCAGAAACGAGAGCTGCCACAGATGAGAGCTGGCAGAAACGAGAGCTGGCAGAAACGAGAGCTGGCACAGACGAGAGCTGGCAGAAACGAGAGCTGGCAGAAACGAGAGCTGCCACAGACGAGAGCTGGCAGAGACGAGAGCTGTCAAGGACGAGAGCTGGCACAGACGAGAGCTGTCACAGACGAGAGCTGGCAGAAACGAGAGCTGCCACAGACGAGAGCTGGCAGAAACGAGAGCTGCCAGAAACGAGAGCTGCCACAGACGAGAGCTGGCAGAAACGAGAGCTGGCAGAAACGAGAGCTGCCACAGACGAGAGCTGGCTCAGACGAGAGCTGGCTCAGAAGAGAGCTGGCTCAGACGAGAGCTGGCTCAGACGAGAGCTGCCACAGACGAGAGCTGGCTCAGACGAGAGCTGGCTCAGACGAGAGCTGCCACAGACGAGAGCTGGCACAGACGAGAGTAGACAGAGACGAGATGTGGCACAGACGAGAGGTGGCACAGACGAGAGCTGCTACAGACGAGAGCTGCTACAGACGAGAGGTGGCACATACGAGAACTGCCACATACGAGATCTGGCACAGAAGAGAGCTGGCACAGACGAGAGCTGGCACAGACGAGAGCTGGCAGAAACGAGAGCTGCCACAGACGAGAGCTGCTACAGACGAGAGCTGCTACAGACAAGAGGTGGCACATACGAGAAATGCGACATACGAGATCTGGCACAGACGAGAGCTGGCACAGACGAGATCTGACACAGACGAGAGCTGGCAAGGACGAGAGCTGGCACAGACGAGAGCTGGCACAGACGAGAGCTGGCACAGACGAGAGTAGACACAGACGAGAGGTGGCACAGACGAGAGGTGGCATAGACGAGAGCTGCTACACACGAGAGCTGCTACAGACGAGAGCTGCTACAGACGAGAGCTGTCACAGACGAGAGCTGGCACAGACGAGAGCTGGCACAGACGAGAGCTGGCAGAAACGAGAGCTGCCACAGACGAGAGCTGGTAGAAACGAGAGCTGGTAGAAACGAGAGCTGCCACAGACGAGAGCTGGCAAAAACGAGAGCTGCCACAGTCGAGAGCTGCCACATACGAGAGCTGCTACATACGAGAGCTGCCACAGACGAGAGCTGCCACAGACGAGAGCTGGCACAGACGAGAGCTGGCAGAAACGAGAGCTGCCACAGACGAGAGCTGCCACAGACGAGAGCTGCCACAGACGAGAGCTGGCAAGGACGAGCGCTGGCACAGACGAGAGCTGTCACATACGAGATCTGGCACAGAAGAGAGCTGGCACAGACGAGAGCTGGCACAGACGAGAGCTGCTACAGACGACAGCTGTCACAGACGAGAGCTGGCACAGACGAGAGCTGGCACAGACGAGAGCTGGCAGAAACGAGAGCTGCTACAGACGAGAGCTGCTACAGACGAGAGCTGCTACAGACAAGAGGTGGCACATACGAGAAATGCGACATACGAGATCTGGCACAGACGAGAGCTGGCACAGACGAGAGCTGGCAAGGACGAGAGCTGGCACAGACGAGAGCTGGCACAGACGAGAGCTGGCACAGACGAGAGTAGACACAGACGAGAGGTGGCACAGACGAGAGGTGGCATAGACGAGAGCTGCTACAGACGAGAGCTGCTACAGACGAGAGCTGCTACAGACGAGAGCTGTCACAGACGAGAGCTGGCACAGACGAGAGCTGGCAAGGACGAGAGCTGGCACAGACGAGAGCTGGCACAGACGAGAGCTGGCACAGACGAGAGTAGACACAGACGAGAGGTGGCACAGACGAGAGGTGGCATAGACGAGAGCTGCTACAGACGAGAGCTGCTACAGACGAGAGCTGCTACAGACGAGAGCTGTCACAGACGAGAGCTGGCACAGACGAGAGCTGGCACAGACGAGAGCTGGCAGAAACGAGAGCTGCCACAGACGAGAGCTGGTAGAAACGAAAGCTGGTAGAAACGAGAGCTGGCAGAAACGAGAGCTGCCACAGACGAGAGCTGCCACATACGAGAGCTGCTACATACGAGAGCTGCCACAGACGAGAGCTGCCACAGACGAGAGCTGGCACAGACGAGAGCTGGCAGAAACGAGAGCTGCCACAGACGAGAGCTGCCACAGACGAGAGCTGGCAGACGAGAGCTGGCACAGACGAGAGCTGGCAGAAACGAGAGCTGCCACAGACGAGAGCTGCCACAGACGAGAGCTGGCAGACGAGAGCTGGCACAGACGAGAGCTGGCAGAGACGAGAGCTGGCAAGGACGAGCGCTGGCACAGACGAGAGCTGTCACAGACGAGAGCTGGCAGAAACGAGAATTGCCACAGACGAGAGCTGCCACAGACGAGAGCTGGCAGAGACGAGAGCTGCCAAGGACGAGAGCTGGCACAGACGAGAGCTGTCACAGACGAGAGCTGGCAGAAACGAGAGCTGCCACAGACGAGAGCTGGCAGAAACGAGAGCTGGCAGAAACGAGAGCTGGCAGAAACGAGAGCTGCCACAGACGAGAGCTGGCAGAGACGAGAGCTGGCAAGGACGAGGGCTGGCACAGACGAGAGCTGTCACAGACGAGAGCTGGCAGAAACGAGAGCTGCCAGAAACGAGAGCTACCACAGACGAGAGCTGGCAGAAACGAGAGCTGCCACAGACGAGAGCTGGCTCAGACGAGAGCTGGCTCAGAAGAGAGCTGGCTCAGACGAGAGCTGGCTCAGACGAGAGCTGGCACAGACGAGAGCTGGCACAGACGAGAGCTGGCACAGACGAGAGCTGTCACAGACGAGAGCTGGCAGAAACGAGAGCTGCCACAGACGAGAGCTGGCAGAAACGAGAGCCGCCAGAAACGAGAGCTGCCACAGACGAGAGCTGGCAGAAACGAGAGCTGGTAGAAACGAGAGCTGCCACAGACGAGAGCTGGCAGAGACGAGAGCTGGCAAGGACGAGAGCTGCCACAGACGAGAGCTGGCAGAAACGAGAGCTGCCAGAGACGAGAGCTGCTACAGACGAGAGCTGCCACAGACGAGAGCTGCCACAGACGAGAGCTGGCAGAAACGAGAGCTGCCACAGACGAGAGCTGGCAGAAACGAGAGCTGCCACAGACGTGAGCTGGCTCAGACGAGAGCTGGCACAGACGAGAGCTGGCACAGACGAGAGCTGCCACAGACGACAGCTGCTACAGACGAGAGCTACTACAGACGAGAGCTGGCTCAGACGAGAGCTGGCAGAGACGAGAGCTGCCACAGACGAGAGCTGGCAGAAACGAGAGCTGCCACAGACGAGAGCTGGATCAGACGAGAGCTGGCACAGACGAGAGCTGGCACAGACGAGAGCTGCCACAGACGAGAGCTGGCATAGACGAGAGCTGCTACAGACGAGAGCTGGCAGAAACGAGAGCTGCCACAGACGAGAGCTGGCTCAGACGAGAGCTGGCACAGACGAGAGCTGGCACAGACGAGAGCTGCCACAGACGACAGCTGCTACAGACGAGAGCTACTACAGACGAGAGCTGGCTCAGACGAGAGCTGGCACAGACGAGAGCTGGCACAGACGAGAGCTGGCACAGACGACAGCTGCTACAGACGAGAGCTACTACAGACGAGAGCTGGCTCAGACGAGAGCTGGCAGAGACGAGAGCTGCCACAGACGAGAGCTGGCACAGACAAGAGCTGCCACAGACGAGAGCTGGCATAGACGAGAGCTGCTACAGACGAGAGCTGGCTCAGACGAGAGCTGGCTGAGACGAGAGCTGGCTCAGACGAGAGCTGGCTCAGACGAGAGCTGGCTCAGACGAGAGCTGGCAGAGACGAGAGCTGCCACAGACGAGAGCTGGCAGAAACGAGAGCTGCCACAGACGAGAGCTGGCTCAGACGAGAGCTGGCACAGACGAGAGCTGGCACAGACGAGAGCTGGCACAGACGAGAGCTGCTACAGACGAGAGCTATTACAGACGAGAGCTGGCTCAGACGAGAGCTGGCACAGACGAGAGCTGGCAGAGACGAGAGCTGCCACAGACGACAGCTGCTACAGACGAGAGCTACTACAGACGAGAGCTGGCTCAGACGAGAGCTGGCAGAGACGAGAGCTGCCACAGACGAGAGCTGGCACAAACAAGAGCTGCCACAGACGAGAGCTGGCATAGACGAGAGCTGCTACAGACGAGAGCTGGCTCAGACGAGAGCTGGCTCAGACGAGAGCTGGCTCAGACGAGAGCTGGCTCAGACGAGAGCTGGCCTAGCGACCGCACAACGCGACGGTGAGGGTAACTTTATGATCCACGCATCACCAGCATGTCGCATGTAAACGACGCAATATCTGTTGAGACAGCCACAATGGCAATGTGCATCGCAGGGTTAATAGAGAATTGCGACCTACAGTATATGTCTGGACACCCCACAGTGGACACACCCCCTCCCCCACCGCCGTTCCACGCTCCCCGCCGCCAGACCCTCCCCCCTCTCCCCATCCCCTTGCACCCCCCCGCTCCCCATCCCCTTGCACACCCCCCCCCCCTCTGCCTCCACACACATAAGTCGGCCTATAGCCATTCCCTGGCGGGGGATAACGGAACAAACATGTCGGCGAACGCGGGGAGATTGGGCGGTAGCAGGTCGGGGTTGGAGGTAACGTCATATATGAACTCGAATTATGCAATATGTAATGGCCCCGTCGCCATGAACAGACACACCATACCGCAGTGTCTCCCCCAGACAGCCCTGGACGATTAAATAGGGGTAGCAGTACGCTTCTCACAGAGACCCTGAAAAGCGGGTAGGGCGGTCGAGGGGGGGGGGGGAGGGGGTGGTGACATACAGGGGCCAGCCAGCCAGCCCGGGTCCAATGACATTAGCAGTCGGTTTCACCTCACAAGACCATTGATTGCATGCGTGTCGCCAGCCTAAGCATATTACCTCCCCACCAAGGCTGAGGCCACCACTATATACGGAACGGCATCCCGGCATTGACACCAGACGGCCTCTTGCAGCTCCGCAAATCCGATTTGGCCCGGGCACAATGTCCTCCAGCGCCCTCTACCGGAAGAATGTCCCTGACTTGAACCCGAGTATGGAGATTCCGGAGGTGTGGCGTGGGGGTCAAGTACAGCTCTCGGGGTCACGTGACCAACTGTAGGTACTCTCGTTAAGTACGTTATTGTCACAAGGTCTCGTGGTTAATGCCACCAGCACCAGAACATGGTAACTGAGGGTATAATTACATGACATAGTTCTCTATATGACGCACAGCAGAACTGTCTTACACCGAACCCCGCATAAACAAAAATGCTTTCTCCCTGACCGTTTTACTCAATAAATTGATTCTTCGTGGTAAAATTGGGGCGCAATTTCTTACAGATAATTATACCTTATATTATACATTAGATAAAACACGTTCATAGAGGTTTCCATGTAGGTAGGCCGCCCCTAGTAGATTTTTAAGTGCGCATCAAACTCATTTGTCAATGAAAAAATGTGTTTTTCAGTCTTAATGGTCGCCTTGGAAGGCACTAAGGAATGGAGTGCTCCGCGGGGCTTCCGGTCCTGATGCCTGGGAGATCGACGAGTGAATATACACCGCCCCCCCCCCCGCCCCCCCGCCCTCCGGCTCATTTCCCCCTCGTGCGTCTTCTGGGACGCTTAGTTAATCCCGGGCCTCATGGGTGGGGGTGGGGGGGGGGAGGGAGAAGGGCGAGGGGGCTTTACCTGCTGGGTAGGTGGGGCTTGGACGGGGGATGCTGGGGGTGGGTGCTGGCGGTGCGTGCTTGGGGTGGGTGCTGGGGGTGCGTGCTGGGGGTGGGTGCAGGGAGTTTGTGCTAGGGGTGGGTGCTAGGGGTGGGCGCTGGGGGTGGGTGTTGGGGTGGGTGCTGCGGGAGGGTACTGGGGGTGGGTGCAGGGGTCGGTGCTGGGGGTCGGTGTAGGGGGTGGGTGCTGGGGTGGGTGCTGGGGTGGGTGCTGGGGGTGGTAGCTGGCCGAGGGTGAGTCCCGAACCCGGACCAGACCATTAAAGGGCAATGTGTCTTCATCCTGAGGCTAATATCCCGTTGCCAGAACGAGGCTGACTCATCCATCACGTGACTGCCACAAACAGATACATCCCGTCGCTTGACGACGCACACACGGCAGGCGGAACCGAATCCACCCGCCCCCCTAGGGTGCATACGGCAGGCGGAACCGAATCCACCCGCCCCCCTAGGGTGCACACGCGGGGAACCCCCACCCTCACCCCCCCCCCGTTTAAATCGTCTCAACAATAGGCCCGCCATCCAGCACCCCAACCCCCCTTACCACCACCCCAAAAAGACTCCCAGCAAATAATTTCCGCTCCGTTCTATTAACTTGACGTCAAAACCGCTCTTCTTTTCCCCACTTTCATACAATAAAAGTTAGAAAACCCTATCGACCGCGGGTGCATTCTATCGATCGCCCGCGTGGCTAGCCCGGAAAGGGAAAGTTTGAATCGATGCAGAGAGAGTCGAGGCCAGTGGAAATCGCCGCCTCCGACTGAACATTTCCAATGAAGTTTCGATTGACACTCACTCGAAATACTCTCCTTACCGGTAAGACATTCATGAACATTCCCCACCGATCCACGCTGTACCCCCCCAGGTCCCATCTACCCCCCTCCCTCCACCTCTACCCTCCCATTATCAGAACCGCACTTCAATCGAACCAGAATCTGGCTACGTCTAAAAGTAACAAGGGACACGTATAGAGGTATTTATGGTGCGACATGATCGACGGCTGTTCCCGGCTGCAGTAGCCCTCAGCGCTGCATGCCAACGTCCCCGCCCCCTGCATGGAACGCTACTATCCCAGTACTATCCTAACCCCCAAAGCGTCGCCCACGACATCACGTCGCCCACGACGCACGCTTCAAAGACGCGAGCGTTTTAACGGAAGTGACGTCATCGGCGCGCGAAGCCTCGCGAGGGTTGAATTGTTGGGCTTCCGGGCGCGATGCCGTCGCCCTCGCCTTGATGTCGGCAGGTACCCCTGAGTACCCGCCGTCGTGGGGGTGGGAGGGGTGGGGAGTGGAGGGGGGGGGGGGGTCGCCCACTGGTACAATCTATTATATCTTCGCGTATTCGAGTATTTCAATTATGAATGGCGCACATTCAGTCGCAGTTCGCCATCTTTTACTTGTGATGTAAAGGCAGATACAAGTGAGGTGATGGTGAGGGGTTTGGGTTGGTGGTGAGGGGTTGGAGGTGGTGGTGAGGGGTTGAGGTGGTGGTGAGGGGTTGGAGGTGGTGGTGAGGAGTTGGGGGTGGTGGAGAGGGGTTGAAGGTGGTAGTGAGGGGTTAGGGGGTTTGGAGGTGGTGGTGAGGGGTTAGAGGTGGTGGTGAGGAGTTGGAGGTGGTGGTGAAGGGTGGTGGTGAGGGGTTAGAGGTGGTGGTGGGGGGTTTGAGGTGGTGGTGAGGGGTTAGGGGTTTGGAGGTGGTGGTGAGGGGTTAGAGGTGGTGGTGAGAGGTTTGAGTTGGTGGTGGGGGGTTGGAGGTGGTGGAGAGGGTTTGAAGGTGGTGGTGAGGGTCGGAAGTGAGGTGTTGGAGGCGAGTTG
>OZ025251.1:33271631-33571052 GCA_964019135.1 Arenicola marina | reverse complement strand
GTTGTCTTGACCTCCTCTCCGCCCTCATGTTGTCTTGACCTCCTCCTCCCCGCCCTCATGTTGTCTTGACCTCCTCCTCCCCGCCCTTATGTTGTCTTGACCTCCCCCTCTCCGCCCTCATGTTGTCTTTACCTCCTCCTCCCCGCCCTCATGTTGTCTTGACCTCCCCCTCCCCACCCTCATGTTGTCTTGACCTACTCCCCGCCCTCATGTTGTCTTGACCTCCCCCTCCCCACCCTCAGGTTGTCTTGACCTCCCCCTCCCCGCCCTCATGTTGTCTTGACCTCCCCCTCCCCGCCCTCATGTTGTCTTGACCTCCTCCCCGCCCTCATGTTGTCTTGACCTCCCCCTCCCCACCCTCAGGTTGTTTTGACCTCCCCCTCCCCGCCCTCATGATGTCTTGACCTCCTCCTTCCCGCCCTCAGGTTGTTTTGACCTCCCCCTCCCCGCCCACATGTTGTCTTGACCTCCCCCTCTCCGCCCTCATGTTGTTTTGATCTCCCCCTCCCCGCCTTCATGTTGTCTTGACCTCCCCATCCCTACCCTCATGTTGTCTTGACCTCCCCATCCCTACCCTCATGTTGTCTTGACCTCCGTCCCGTCCTCATGTCGTCTTGACCTCCTCCTCCCCGCCCTCATGTTGTCTTGACCTCCTCCTCCCCGCCCTTATGTTGTCTTGACCTCCCCCTCCCCACCCTCATGTTGTCTTGACCTCCTCTCCGCCCTCATGTTGTCTTGACCTCCTCCTCCCCGCCCTCATGTTGTCTTGACCTCCTCCTCCCCGCCCTTATGTTGTCTTGACCTCCCCCTCTCCGCCCTCATGTTGTCTTTACCTCCTCCTCCCCGCCCTCATGTTGTCTTGACCTCCTCCTCCCCACCCTCATGTTGTCTTGACCTACTCCCCGCCCTCATGTTGTCTTGACCTCCCCCTCCCCGCCCTCATGTTCTCTTGACCTCCCCCTCCCCGCCCTCATGTTGTCTTGACCTCCTCCTCCTCCCCGCCCTCGTGTTGTCTTGACCTCCTTCCCGCCCTCATGTTGTCTTTACCTCCTCCTCCCCGCCCTCATGTTGTCTTGACCTCCTCCTCCCCACCCTCATGTTGTCTTGACCTACTCCCCGCCCTCATGTTGTCTTGACCTCCCCCTCCCCGCCCTCATGTTCTCTTGACCTCCCCCTCCCCGCCCTCATGTTGTCTTGACCTCCTCCTCCTCCCCGCCCTCGTGTTGTCTTGACCTCCTTCCCGCCCTCATGTTGTCTAGACCTCCTCCCTTCTCTCATATGGCCTCGAGCTCCACCTTTCGTTCGTATGGCCTTGACCCCCTCCCAACCGGCACATGCTGACGACAGTCAGCATCCGGGGTTTCATTACGGCCGACATATTACTGAAAAGCCATCCTGTGCCATCCCTTGCGCTCGAAGTGATATTACGGGTGTTCGTGACGAACCGACGTACAAAACCCCGTCGGGCACGCGACCGCATCACTCTGCCCCAGTACACCTCAAGAGCGTCTGGTCCACTTTGCGGTTCTCTACAGAGGACTTCCATCGTTACGCTATGCATTCTCTCCCCCCCCCCCCCCGCCACCCCCTCCCCTCTTCCCCCCACCGCCCACTCCCTTTATGACCAGTCGCGCGGTGGTCAGATTCTAATAATACTGTATAACAGGAATAACGACAGCGGGGCGGCACCCGCTGAGCATTGTGTGCCACCCTTTAGCGGACAATAAACCCCCAGAGGGGGTCTCTCTCTCTCTCTCTCTCTCCCTCTCTCTCTCTCTCATCTTTTCATCATAGTTCACACCAGTTATTGTGTTCAAACGCGAGTAACTAGGACGGGTATGTCCAGCAATGTGCGCTATTTTAATTGTTTTCAATGTGTTAATTGCACTACTGTGTAATGGTTGGTTGGTTGTTACTATGGTTATTATTGGTATGGTTACTATTATTATTATTATTATTATTATTATTGAGGACGCTTTAACCACGTGTTGAGCCCTCGTGTGTGAATGACTACAATACAAGAATAAGAGCCACCTGACTGACTGGTTGGCTTGAGCAGGGTCCCCTGGCTTGCACAGCCCCAATCAATCGAAAAGCATTTAGATAACTCTTACGTCGCTCACGGTAGCGCCACCGCTCACCGGATGTTTTACTAAGACTGAGGCTTGAAGAACTGGAGGTGAGCAACAAACCGATGACCGTTCACTTTATATGAAAAAAGGTTTCGCCCAGTTCTCACTAATTAACAAGGTTTGTTCTAGTCGTTTGCATGTTATTTATTGTGTTTTGTATTTGTACGATGGGCCTGGTGCCCGAAGTTCCCTATAAACTATCTAACAGACCGATGCACAGGCAAGCGACCGGCTATATCAGCAAGCGACCGGATTGTCAAGAACAGAAATATGTATAACGTTTCATTAATAACATCTGACCTTCAACCCAAGCCCTTTGGTTGGCCTAGTAGAGCATATCATCGGCGACAGTCGAGCCCTCTACCTACCTGGTTACGGGGACCCCGTAACCTGACTTGAGGCAGGGTCACGGCTCATGCTCAGATCGGGTCGGGGCCCATAGGTCGGGCGGGTTATGATCACCATAGGCCAGCCGGTCGGGGCCCATAGGTCGGGCGCGTTATGATCACCATAGACCAGCCGGTCGCAAATGTTCAACATAGTTTATAACGTATTGAATTTTATTGCGATATCGATAAATCCACCTATTTATTTAAGCCACTGACAAAAGTGCCACACACTGCAGACTTTTAGTAAACAGGGAAAATAGGTTAGTTTGCGTTTGGTACGATGCCCCTTTCTCGCCCTTCCTCGACCCCGCCAACCCCGTCCACACATCGCTTAACGGGTAAGCACCCGCAGTACATCTACATCATAACGCAACCCTGACAAGTGTAGAATAATGCACAAAACACTAGAAACATAACGCGCACGGGTCTTGTTTAGACGGGGGGCGCACGGTTACCGCCACCGCTACAGGTTTCGGTTGGGTAGTGACGTACCCTCTGACCAGCTGTCATCGCTTCTTTAACTCCTGATGCTTCCAGACGGTCGTGTCCACAAAAGTGCCACACCGAACTATGAGACACCAGCGATCGTACATATTTGTGATATTCCCACGGTGTAACAAAATAAGTTCGTTGATAAAATGAAATGAAATGTCGGTGTTTGAGGTCGATTTTCTGCGCACAAGGAAGGCTAAATTGGGCCTAGGAACAATGAAATAGGATTGAACGAAAATTGCCCCAGACGCACGTGCCACATATAAGACAATGATCATTCAGGGTTTAAGCTTGTGTCTCACTTTAGCGGGAAAATGTACAAAAAGGGTTTTTCTGGGTCTTGATTAACCACGTCACCAATGGAGACGACAGTGGGGACCCCGTTACCACGGTTACCAGCGCCAGCCACGGCTTTATGACTCGGGACCACGTGCCGACGCCCAGGCTTCCCGTCGCCATGGACAACGGTGGGGTGGTATTTAGGGCACCGCCCGCCGTCCACCCCTTCCACCCACCCCGAAACTCGACCCCGGCGGCCAGCAATGAGGATAACTATTACCCATAATGCCTTTGTCAGAACCCAGGTCTGAGCGAGGCTGAGCGAACGTTCGAGGGGAGGAGAGGGACATGTGAGGTGAGGGGCGAGGGGTAGGGTGGAGACTTGCCAGCCCCCCGGAGGCACTCTGCCCATCTACAACAATGACCCATTATATCATCGACGACGGGAGGCTCCCCCTCGTGGCACGGCTCTTACTCAGGTCATCAATTTCCTGGCAGACGCCTTGGTCATGGCGCCCTGCCGGCTGTCGCCAGCGCCGTAACGCCTGGCACGGCACGCCTTTTTACGGCGGCTGCCCGCCGTCTCTACCAGAGCATCTGTTCCAGGCCTACCAGCTCGTCCAGATTTGCCTTTCCTGTCAACCCTGCCTGTCCAACCAGCCCTGCCTGCCCTACCAGCCCTGCCTGCCCTACCACCCCTGCCTACCTTACCAGCCCTGCCTGCCCTACCAGCCCTGCCTGCCCTACCAGCCCTGCCTGCCCTACCAGCCCTGCCTACCTTACCAGCCATGCCTGCCCTACCAGCCCTGCCTGCCCTACCAGCCCTGCCTGCCCTACAAGCCCTGCCTGCCCTACCAGCCCTGCCTGCCCTACCAGCCCTGCCTGCCCTATCAGCCCTGCCAGCCCTATCAGCCTTGCCTGCCCTACCAGCCCTGCCTGCCCTATCAGCCCTGCCTGCCCTACGTACCCTAGAAGCCCTGCCTGCCTTATCAACCCTGCCTGCCATACCAGCCCTGCCTGCCCCACCCGCCTTTCCTACCTTACCAGCCCTGCCATCACTGCCTGCCCTACCAGCCCTGCCAGCCCTATCAGCCCTGCCTGCCCTACCATCCCTGCATGCCCTACCAGCCCTGCCAGTCCTGCCTGCCCTACCAGCCCTGCCTGCCCTACCAGCTCTGCCAGCCCTATCAGCCCTGCCTGCCCTACCAGCCCTGCCTGCCCTACCAGCCCTGCCTGCCCCACCCGCCTTTCCTACCTTACCAGCCCTGTCATCACTGCCTGCCCTACCAGCCCTGACAGCCCTGTCATCACTGCCTGCCCTACCAGCCCTGACAGCCCTATCAGCTCTGCCTGCCCTACCAGCCCTGCCTGCCCTACCAGCCCTGCCTGCCCTACCAGCCCTGCCTGCCCTACCAGCCCTGCCTGCCCTACCAGCCCTGCCTGCCCTACCAGCCCTGCCTGCCCTACCAGCCCTGCCTGCCCTACCAGCCCTACCAGCCCTGCCTGCCCTACCAGCCCTGCCTGCCCTACCAGCCCTGCCTGCCTTACCGGCCCTGCCTGCCCTACCAGCCGTGCCTGCCCAATCAGCCCTGCCTTCCCTACGTACCCTACCAGCCTTATCAGCCCTGCCTGCCCCACCCGCCTTTCCTACCTTACCAGCCCTGCCAGCCCTGCCTGCCCTACCAGCCCTGCCTGCCCTACCAGCCCTGCCTGCCCTACCAGCCCTGCCTGCCCTACCAGCCCTGCCTGCCCTACAAGCCCTGCCTGCCCTACCAGCCCTACCAGCCGTGCCTGCCCTACCAGCCCTGCCTGCCCTACCGGCCCTGCCTGCCCTACCAGCCGTGCCTGCCCTATCAGCCCTGCCTTCCCTACGTACCCTACCAGCCTTATCAACCCTGCCTGCCATACCAGCCCTGCCTGCCCCACCCGCCTTTCCTACCTTACCAGCCCTGCCATCACTGCCTGCCCTACCAGCCCTGCCAGCCCTATCAGCCCTGCCTGCCCTACCATCCCTGCCTGCCCTACCAGCCGTGCCTGCCCTACCAGCCGTGCCTGCCCTACCAGCCCTGCCTGCCCTACCAGCCCTGCCTGCCCTACAAGCCCTGCCTGCCCTACCAGCCCTGCCTGCCCTACCAGCCCTGCCTGCCCTACCAGCCCTGCTTGCCCTACCGGCCCTGCCTGCCCTACCAGCCCTGCCTTCCCTACGTACCCTACCAGCCTTATCAGCCATGCCTGCCATACCAGCCCTGCCTGCCCCACCCGCCTTTCCTACCTTACCAGCCCCGCCATCACTGCCTGCCCTACCAGCCCTGCCAGCCCTATCAGCCCTGCCTGCCCTACCATCCCTGCCTGCCCTACCAGCCCTGCCTGCCCTACCAGCTCTGCCAGCCCTGCCTGCCCTACCAGCCCTGCCTGCCCTACCAGCCCTGCCTGCCCTACCAGCCCTGCCTGCCCTACCAGCCCTGCCTGCCCTACCAGCCGTGCCTGCCCTATCAGCCCTGCCTTCCCTACGTACCCTACCAGCCTTATCAGCCCTGCCTGCCATACCAGCCCTGCCTGCCCCACCCGCCTTTCCTACCTTACCAGCCCTGCCATCACTGCCTGCCCTACCAGCCCTGCCTGCCCTACCAGCCCTGACTGCCCTGCCATCCCTGCTTGCACTTTCTGTCCTCACGAAGCTAATTAACCCTTTAACGTCTTTGCTGTCATAGTGCCTTATGGTGCGGGGTGCAGACAAAAGGGTTAACCGGCGAATCAGTCTCAGTAAAAAAAAACGGGCAGCGACTCGCAGAAGCAGCTCAGTGTCGCTTACCATGGCTTCTGAAGCCGAACGTGGGCTGTGGTGTGATACCAGTCTGGAACTGGTACGCCTCCGACAACAGGCGTTAGTGGTGTGGCCATTTAGATAAATTGGAATGGAATGGAATGTTGGTGTTTTAGGCCACTTTTGTGCACATACAGGCTAAATTGGGCCAAGGAACCTCCCGAGACGATGAAGGATGAAGGAATGAAACATGCCCCAGATTAGGTGCCCGAGCCCGGATTCGAACCCAGGACCTATTGATCTGCGGTCTAGTGCGCTAACCACTACACCAGGGAGGCCCCCTTTAGATAAATTGGACTTTCCCGCAGACGGTACTTCGCAGCATCAGAAAAGAGGAACGGCTCAGAACGACGACGAATGTCTATGACGCCATTTTTTTAAAAACTGATGGCCCGACAATCTTGGGATGCATTGGAAGACAAATGTACCTAATATTTTCTAACGCTGAGGTTCAGATCTGTTACTAGAGGGCAACACTACTCATCCCACCACAGACGTGGTATGACCATCGTGGACAGCAGGACTTGGTCGGTGATGAAGTGTAACCTCCTGGGTCACCCACAGACAGGGCATTGAAGTCTCCCCTGATGAAACTGGAGGCATCTAATGGGAACTTTGTGGACCCCGTCATGAACAGATATCATTTAGATATACTTACTTCTCCAGCACCGTCTACCCCCCCCCCCCAACTCCCCCCTCGTTGCAATCTCCTCTATGCGTAACAGCAATATTTCACACTTGAAACGGTGGCCGAAGCGTCATTCAAGTGGTCTCATTCCTTCAGTATCTGGAAGTCTCCGTGGTCGACAACACTCCAGCGCAGATTACAATGACCCCGGTCCCTCGAATCTGGGGCACTTTAACTTTACCTTTTTACTTTAACCCTTCTGTACACAAAACACCACAAACACACAGTTTTACATGCGCTGAAGCATACAGAACCGTGTTAACCAGTTGGTTGTATATTCAGGACGTTTTAACCACTTTCGGTCAATTTTTGGTCAATGGGAGCAGAAAGGGAGACTGGAGCCATGTTTCTGGGGGTAACCCCCTAGTCTTTGCGAAGAAGGACATAGGATATTTATCCTGCGACCACACAGACATGGCCAAAGCCGGGCGCGAACCAGGAGACCAGAGCTCTCAATGCGAGCGCTCCAACCCACTGATATTAACTGGAGGCGTGAAGGAGGACGAGCCATAAAGCTAGCGTATGACCTGGGTAATACTTGGCAAAAACATTCCGGCCACAATGCTGGATTGCTTCTCATGTAATAAAGGTGTCGTTTGCACGATGTCCTTTCGGCGGCGTCTGGGGCTTGAGGGCAACACGACTAACTAAGCTATATAGTTTCAACGTAGGGATACAGTTCTAACCAAGAGAAACAGTTTCATTGAAGTAATATAGTTCTAACCAAGAGACACAGTTTCATTGAAGTAATACAGTTCTAACCAAGAGAGACATTTCCATCGGAGTAATACAGTTCTAACTAAGAGAAACAGTTTCATCGAAGTAATACAGTTTTAACCAAGAGAGACAGTTTCATTGAAGTAATATAGTTCTAACTAAGAGACACAGTTTCATTGAAGTAATAGTTCTAACTAAGAGAAACAGTCTCATCGAAGTAATACAGTTCTAACCAAGAGAGACAGTTTCATCGAAGTAATAGTTCTAACTAAGAGAAACAGTCTCATCGAAGCAATACAGTTCTAACCAAGAGAGACAGTTTCATCGAATTAATAGTTCTAACTAAGAGAAACAGTCTCATCGAAGTAATACAATTCTAACCAAGAGAGACAGTTTCATCGAAGTAATACAGTTTTAACCAAGAGACACAGTTTCATTGAAGTAATACAGTTCTAACCAAGAGAGACCGTTTCATCAAAGTAATACAGTTCTAACCAAGAGAGACCGTTTCATCAAAGCAATACAGTTCTAACCAAGAGAGACCGTTTCATCAAAGTAATACAGTTCTAACCAAGAGAGACAGTTTCATCGAAGTAATACAGTTCTTACCAAGAGAGACCGTTTCATCGAAGTAATAGAGTTCTTACCAAGATATACAATTTCATTGAAGTAATACAGTACTAACCAAGAGAGACATTTTCATCGAAGTAATACAGTTCTAACTAAGAGAAACAGTTTCATCGAAGTAATACAGTTTTAACCAAGAGAGACAGTTTCATTGAAGTAATATAGTTCTAACCAAGAGACACAGTTTCATTGAAGTAATACAGTTTTAACCAAGAGAGACAGTTTCATTGAAGTAATATAGTTCTAACCAAGAGAGACATTTTCATCGAAGTAATACAGTTCTAACTAAGAGAAACAGTTTCATCGAAGTAATACAGTTTTAACCAAGAGAGACAGTTTCATTGAAGTAATATAGTTCTAACCAAGAGACACAGTTTCATTGAAGTAATACAGTTCTAACCAAGAGAGACAGTTTCATCGAAGTAATACAGTTTTAACCAAGAGAGACAGTTTCATTGAAGTAATATAGTTCTAACCAAGAGACACAGTTTCATTGAAGTAATACAGTTCTAACCAAGAGAAACAGTTTCATCGAAGTAATACAGTTTTAACCAAGAGAGACAGTTTCATTGAAGTAATATAGTTCTAACCAAGAGACACAGTTTCATTGAAGTAATACAGTTTTAACCAAGAGAGACAGTTTCATTGAAGTAATATAGTTCTAAATAAGAGAAACAGTCTCATCGAAGTAACACAATTCTAACCAAGAGAGACAGTTTCATCGAAGTAATACAGTTTTAACCAAGAGAGACAGTTTCATTGAAGTAATATAGTTCTAACTAAGAGACACAGTTTTATTGAAGTAATACAGTTCTAACCAAGAGAGACCGTTTCATCAAAGCAATGCAGTTCTTACCAAGAGAGACCGTTTCATCAAAGTAATACAGTTCTAACCAAGAGAGACAGTTTCATCGAAGTAATACAGTTCTTACCAAGAGAGACCGTTTCATCGAAGTAATACAGTTCTTACCAAGATATACAGTTCCAACGAAGTAATACAGTTCCAACTTAGCGATACACTTCAAACTAGCGATATTTTCAACCTAGCTATACAGCTCCAAATAAGCGATACATGTAACCTCAAACACAATTACAACTGAACGATATTGTGACACCTTTGCATTGCTGTTTTAACAAAGCGATGTACAGGTAGTGACAGCCGAGCAAGGCGGTTACACCCATCGGTTGCCATAGGCCTACAGACAGGTTTCACCAGCGTTGAACAAGCACAGGTATAAGACTACTGGCCATTGCCAACGCTGTTGCCGTTGGAGTGAGAATGGTAGTAGTTATCAGCCTCAATGAGGTGTAGTGGGCGTATAAAAAGCCCAAGTGCGTGGCGTTATCTCACCCCAGATAACCGTGGAGCGTAGTTTATCACAGGCGGAAATGATCATAAGTAGCCCAGGGATGAGCGAGGGGGGGGGGGGCGGCGTGGGTATGGTGGGGGCAAACTGCATGAAGAGGCGGTCGTAAGTCTTCATTTTACCCCCTCCTACCCCGACATTGGGACCTTGAACGGTCAGAAGTACGGCCGCATGTTGGCCGTCAGTGGCGTCAGAGAACTAGAATTGGGAAGGGGGGCGGGGGGGGGGGGGAATGGTGGTCGTCACAGCCCAGGCGTGGCCCTCACAGCGTGGATCGGCTCTCACCCTCCCACCCACCCACCCGGACACACGCCACACACGTGGTCCTCACAGCGTGGATCGGCTCTCACCCACCCACCCAGACACACGTCATACACGTGGTCCTTACAGCGTGGATCGGCTCTCACCCACCCACCCACCCACCCAGACACACTTCATACACGTGGTCCTCACAACGTGCATCGGCTCTCACCCACCCACCCACCCACCCAGACACACTTCATACACGTGGTCCTCACAGCGTGGATCGGCTCTCACCCACCCACCCAGACACACGTCATACACGTGGTCCTTACAGCGTGGATCGGCTCTCACCCACCCACCCACCCACCCAGACACACTTCATACACGTGGTCCTCACAGCGTGCATCGGCTCTCACCCACCCACCCACCCACCCAGATACACGTCATACACGTGGCCCTCACAGCGTGGATCGGCTCTCACCCTCCCACCCACCCACCCGGACACACGCCACACACGTGGTCCTCACAGCGTGGATCGGCTCTCACCCACCCACCCAGACACACGTCATACACGTGGTCCTTACAGCGTGGATCGGCTCTCACCCACCCTCCCACCCACCCAGACACACTTCATACACGTGGTCCTCACAACGTGCATCGGCTCTCACCCACCCACCCACCCAGATACACGTCATACACGTGGCCCTCACAGCGTAGATCGGCTCTCACCCTCCCTCCCACCCACCCACCCGGACACACGCCACACACGTGGTCCTCACAGCGTGGATCGGCTCTCACCCACCCACCCAGACACACGTCATACACGTGGTCCTTACAGCGTGGATCGGCTCTCACCCACCCACCCACCCACCCAGACACACGTCATACACGTGGTCCTTACAGCGTGGATCGGCTCTCACCCATCCACCCACCCACCCACCCAGTCACGTCATACCCTTTTCCGTCTCTCACACTGACAGCCAGTCGAGAGGCCCGAGTCCACAAGCCCTCAGGGTCACAAACCTCGAGGCATGCATGGCAACAGATGGCAGAGACCGTCACGCCGCAACCCTTTATTAGCCGAATCGACCAATTGGGGGGTTCACAAAATTAACCATGATTGGCTTTTAGATTGCTCATCGAGGAGTGAAAAACCTGCCGGGTTCTACCATAGCATTGGCGGACGCGATGTAACGTGGCATGCAGCCGTGCGACGTGACATGCATGGCAGGCCTGATCAATACGTATGGAAAGCCAACGGCTACATCTATAGTAGAAATATCCTTACCATTATGACGGGAGCTGATAAGCAGGCCGTGATGCAGATCAACAGGTCGTGGGTACAAACCCTGCCACCTGGATCTGGAGCAAGTTACATCCATCCCCAATTCACTTCATCGTCCGGGGAGATTTCTTGGTCCGAAAGCACTAATATTTCATATCATTTCCGTATTTTATAGTCTGATTAATGTCGGTGACAAGCTTTATCGCGCGATTGTGTCGCCGACTCAGCGGTACATAAAGTACATAAAACGGTGATGTGAAGACGATGAAGGTGTGTGGTATCATGTAAAACAGGCTATTTAACACACATATACATGGTGAACGACCCCTTTCCCGCAGCATCGCATTGAGTCCGCTATGCATCTGTTCTACACCAGCCATTAAGTGCTCTTTCCCCACACTGACGGGTATTATCGAATAACCATTACAGCCGCGCAGAGGAAACAGACACACCAGGCCCAGAGGCCCTGTGGCGAAGACAACAGTACGGTCAGATCGGATGCATGTGTTGACGTGAAGGTTTAAACGGGTCAGGTGAAACATAAAGGCCTATATAGATGACGAGGAGTGTATGTCAATCCAGTCGTCACCGCCCCCCTCAGATGTCACCATCATGCCGAGAGTGATTTCCGGTCACCTGATATGCGGCTTACGTATTTGCTTCCAAAACTCTCACGCGACCTTACATTTTGCCTGAACTAGGTCCGTGTTTTCACCGTTATTAATCACACACGATTTTGGAATCTATTACCTCAACGCCCGGCGGCCAAATCCGGCAAAATCACAAAAATGTCATGAAGAGTCAAATGGCGGAAACAGAATCACGGAAGCTCAAAAAACAAGGACGACAGGCGAGAGCAGGTATGCCAAGCTTTTTTCCGACCATTTCTGCTTCCACTGTTGCTTCGCTGAGCCATTTTCGGTTACAGAGACAAAAGGGCCGCGCCAATTGACACACTTCCGTATAAATACCCTGGATCAGCCTGTTAAATGGGGCAGCTATTACTTAAAGCAGCATACTTACATGCGCCATCTTAGATTTTTGTTCAAAAGTATCTCAAAATTATAATGCGTATGTTTTATACCTCTGCGAGTTTGTAAAACAACAATTTCAACATAAAACTGCGCGGTTTATTTATATCGCGCGGACGTCCTAGCGAGCCGCGGTCGACATCGTACAGAATACCGAATAGTGAACAGGCGCCCAGGGATATAAAGCCGGCCACTAACTTCTGCTCCGGTGAACAAATTTGTTTCTCTCCCGATAGCCAACAGGCTTTCAGGATTTAAATTCAATACAGCATATACTTATTTGACATGGAGAAAAGGTTGGTAATAGATCAAATTACAGATAATATTACTTTAACACCCAAGCCGGTAAGCTGGCACGGAGGAGCTAAAGAAAGGAAGAATCCTTACATGCTTACAAAAAACTTAACGAGCAATGAAATATGGTCAGATAAAATGTGTCTCAGAAGCTGGGTACGGTAGAGATGTGGATGACACAGATGTACACGTTAAAGGTGCAGACCACATAGATTAGTAGGTTAAAGCTGCGGAAAACCGAGCTGCGAGGGGGAAAGGTGTGGACAACAGGGCTGAGTCGGTTCAAGTTGCGGAAGCGATAGCTGGGTACAGTGTACACATGGTATGCGGGCTGGCGCCGGGTCGAGCAAGGGACAAGTCCATTCGTTGTAACAGAGTTCACCCTGGTCATTTGCGGCCATCTTCCATGCTGGCTCTCCCAAAATCGATTATGGCAGCAAGCGCCAGCAATCCCGAAACAATGGTTTGTCTTGCAACACATGACAGAACACCCCCCCCCCCCACAACCAGGGCTGTGGCGAACGCTCCAGGCGCCCTGACGCGGCCTAATCGCTCTGACGACGAGATCGCAAAGGTGACCTGACCTGTAATAACACGATCCCTCCTCTAACAAGCTTGGCCCACATATACACCCGTAGATATCTGGAGCCTCATGAGTAAACATCAACCAACAACCCTCACGCCCACACCGCGGGTTTTGTTTGCCAGGTGCTGTGGTCCGAGCAGACTTGAGCTCTGCACGTGGCGGGAGAGCCGCTGCTTTAGCCGTTCGGCTCCTTCAGCCCGAGCAGCGATGGCGTATACACGCGGGGAGTTCAGTAAACAACCCCAGCACGACGTACTGTAAGATAATACCAACACGCACGGCATGCTGGGAAACATTCGCAATTTTACGTTTAAAAAATACCAAACTGGTATAGCCAATTTCAAGCTGGCATTGCCACGGATACGACGGTGCGTAACATCAAACCACAGTGTCCTCCACAGAGCCCTCTGGCGATTGACGACGACACGTGCGACAGATGGCGCTTTAGGCCACTTTTGTGCACACATGTGCTATACTCAGACCGAGAAACCCCCTAAGATAACGAGGCGATGTATATTACATGTGAAAGGATCATCCGAGCTTGGCGATGATAAAGCTCGACATCAAGGTTGCATATCGAGTCCTTTCCCGCCAAAACTGAAGAGGTCAAATAGTACAAATAAGAATCAGTCCTTGAATGATTCAAGATTTCTTTTGCCTATACTTCACCCATGCCAGACTGCCAAATATGGAAGCTGTTGTTCCAGGCCAGTAAGCCCATGGATTCTGGCCGTATCAAACTACAGTGCGTCATGTCATTATATATCATGACGGAATATGATGATATATATCATACACTGACTCCATTTGGCAACCTAATTATAATGACAGCAAAAACGACTTCAGCTAATTATTACCTAATTACTTAATTTATTTTTTTCTGAAATCGTATGATTTGTGCTAAGTTCTAAATGCCTCTCCATGCCCAGTTTCCATGTTCTACGCTGGGTTAATTCAAAACCTGGGGTGCAAAGTCCAGCAGAGCCAGCAAAACCATCTGGATAACCTCACTCCTTCGTAATTGATGGTCCGCCACCTTCTTTGCCTGCGTCAAATTCGGTCCCGGACCGAAGTCGACGCAGCCGGAGAAGGACGCGGACCTGAGCGCGGACTCGTGTTTTCGCTCCATTGAATTATAGTGGATCCCTTTAAGCAGCGAACACACGGTCCGTTTTTTTGCATGCGTCGTCGGGTCCGCGAGCGTCGTGCGTCGTCCGTCTTAAAGGGATCCACTATAATTCAATGGAGCGAACACACGAGTCCGCGCTCAGGTCCCCGTCCTTCTCCGGCTACGTCGACTTCGGTCCGGGACCGAATTTGACAGCCCGCTCGTGATATCAATTTACCACAAGTATTAATTTTAGTGGTAAACGTCATCAGCTGCAAGTAGCAGTGCCGTGACAGAGTTCTGTGGTGTCCCGGGATAGACACGTTTGGCACACCACAGCCCAAACTATGTTTATCAGGTTTCTGAATTTATAGAACGAAATAATCGAGTTTAATGCAAATTTTGACATAAATTTCGCCTAGGCTTACTCCTGACGGGAAATAGCTCGATATGCAACTTTAGCCACATACAATAAACTGATAAATATAAACTCGAGGAATATGACTCCATTGCGACCACACAGCGTGGACCGGCTTTCCCACACCCACCCACCCAGACAAACGTCATACACGTGTTCTTCTTCAAATAACCATCATCCACACTAAGAAATCGATCACAACATATTATGGTTGAAAAAACCAAGATGAGAATAACAAAACATGGTAAGACTTGTAACAAGACAGGAGGCAATATATGGCAATATAAAGGTTGCTGGGCCGCCGCTCTTGGGGCGCGATGGACATGCCAAGTGGCAGCACCGGCCAGCTGCGCCTCCCCTTTGCCTACGTGTATAGATATATATATATATATATATATATATATAGGACTCAATTAGCCAGATAACTGGTTAAGCCGTGGAGGAGGTGACGGACCGTGAGCATGGTACTCAGGAGGAGGGGGTGAGGGGGAGGGGGAGGGGGGAGGGTGGAGGGAACGGGGGCGGAGATGGGAGAAAGGCAATGGTTCCAACAGCATGTCCGCTGCGATGTTTATACCGGCGCATTAATACCGCCAGACTCGACCGAAAGGGAGAGAGAAGGGAGAGAAGGCAAGGGAGGGCAAGAGTGTGAGAGAGAAGGGAGAGAGAGAGAGAGAGTCCGACACCGACTTCCCGCCAGGAGAAGCCGCTTGGAGCCGTTCACTTCAGCTCTCGCCCGCGTTCTGTCAGAAGCCGGCGAGGTATTTCAAGATTTACGGCGCGCACCGGCTGGGTTCCTACGGACCTTCCACACCTATACAGACCCCCCCCCCCCCACCCCCCCTCACCAAACTGACGCTATCGCCTTTACTCTCAATCTCCTAGCGTCGTCGGCACTGGCTCCACCAGGGGGCGTGGGGGAGGGGGGGGGGGGGGCTTGCAACTACGAAGAGGGTAGGTGGTGGGTGGCGTTTATATAATAAACTTGTGCTGGAACGGTTTGCAAACCGTAAGGACGTTTATTCGACGACGGAAAGTGCAATAAAAACAGAAAGGCATTGACCGGGATGTTTGGCACCGAGAAAGGGGGCTAAAAGGTGGCGAGAGACTTCCTACACGATTCCCTGAAGACAGTTACCACCAACCGAAAGTATCGATCCCTGCGATACCCGACGGGAAAAGAGGGAACACAACACGATGGCCATTATGATGCGCGAAGCCTTTGAAGGCGGCAAGAATTACAAGGAAGGCTGTTCTTTTAGACCTCATCCGTGCGCCATTGGCTGGGTTAGAATTTCGGAGGATGAAATGAAACGCTAACACTCATCACCTTAACTCACAATGGCAGAGTCCGACACCAACCCCGGGTCGATTGACTGGAAGCTCACAGCGCCACCCATGGCAGTTTCAGAGAGTGCGCATCCAGACCCCCTCCTTCGAGACGTTTTAGGGGCAATTTTAACATCGAGAAGAGTTTGAAATCGCTGTTAAGACCATTCCGGTTAGACCCAATACGCTAGTCATTTAGCATACGGAGCCCTTTTAAATGTCGCTGGGAAATATATACGGCAGGAAAGTCCCTCGGAAAATGAAATGAAACGCCAAAATTGAACGCCGACTTAGCGACTGAGTTGCTTTTACATTCTGATTCACTGTTAGGCCTATGTATGTGTATATAGCTGTGTTTAATGCGCATCTGTATTGTATTATTACGTCACGAGATTCATTGGAAAAAGAGCGAGAAACTCGAGCAGTGTGACGACATGCCTTTTGTTCGCATTTGATGTCGACAACCTCGCTCAATAAAAACAAGTTGTTTTGCTTTCTCACATTTCCAGTGACGGGTAACGAGATCTCACGGGCTAAGTTTACACACAGCAAGAACGGCGTTATTATAAAAACCAAGTCATCGGGAAAATAATCTAAAAGCGAAGTATACTGGGATGCGGAAAAATGGCGCTGTTTCCAAAAGGACCATCTGGCCTCAAGGCGGGCGACTTAGTCTTACACTAGACTACAAGGGGGGACTTATGGAGCAAGGTTAGCCAAACCACTCGTGTCGGAATGAAGTCGGAGACGTGGTGATCTTCAATTCAGAATGGATAAAACCCCAGTAGTAATGACGACCGACGCAGACTTGCAGACCAGGGTTTGATGGGCGATCAAAGCTGGCTGTCACAGGAAGAGGGAGGAAGGGTGCTCGGCATAATTCGGCTGAAAAACAGGACCAGAAGCGTCGTTTCCGCCTCTCTAGTTCTCGTTATTCCCGAGACGAGTAGCGGCGGAGACCGGATGCAGTTGGCCTGTCAATAAGACATAAGCCGCCGTTGCTCCCCGTTCTCTGCCCCGCCCCCCTCCCCATCATGCCCTCCACCGAGCCTCCCTGCCGCCGCCTCCGCCACGTTACGTACCCGCGGCAGCCCCCGCCTCCCCGACCGCCCGCCAGGCGGCGTGGAGTACCGAGTCAAGAGGCACCCAGTTTTTCGCCTGCCCCTCTCCTCTCCCGTAATCCAGCAAACACTAAACGCCATGCCCCACGTCCGGTGGTACAGAACGCAATGCTGATGGCTCGCGATGTACCAGCAATGCCGTTTGTATCCGGGGTTTTTATTTGTCTAGTCCAGAAGTAAAAATACAAAAAGCAAAACAAAAAACATAAGCCTTCATAAACAGCTATCGTCCATCCCTTCGCCAGCTTCAGCAAAGCTATATGCATTACGACTAACGCATGATTATCTTGCAAAATATAGAGGGCCCAGCATGCAACAAACCATTGGCTCCGTAAGAACGCAATGAAACCCATTTGCTATGTTTTAACATGTTACGCAGTACGTTTCCTCTATAAGCCACGTGTCCGTGACGGGACACAGTACTCAATAAGCGACGCATCTCCAACACCACACACTGTCTCTGGAAGGCACATAGCTATTGGAATGACCCACGACTCCCGAACAGAACATTTAAAAATCTACGTATGCAGAACAAGACCATGGTACTCCCAGCAAATCATCTGTCGGCATCAGACATACAGTAGATACTTCTTATTAGGCCCCTTCCGCGTACAACGAGAGATAGAGTTAGTCATGCCTCTTGAGCAATATGAAGCATCTAAACGAGGAGAAAACTCAGAACCAGTAACATGGCGGCAGTCATTCTAGGTTAAAGACTTCAGCAACTTGTGACGTCAGCAGTACATTTTAGGAACCAGTCTGGCTCTCAGAGTGACTTCCTAGCTGGCTTACATCACTGGCAAAATTTATTCACAATGGCCTTTGCAGGAAACTTTCCGGGAAATACTAAAGTTCTTACTTTTAAGTCACCAAAAACACAAACGAACTTGGACACACAGCTGATATTGTCTGATTTAGCAACAGCCGAACACTGCCATCCACAGTCAGCTTTTTCTTTAAAATGTAAAACAGCAGGAATGTTCTTCATTAATATTCAACAAAAAATAAAACATGCCAGTTTTAGTGTGCAATGCCAATTAAAGTAGTGAACCTCCTTTTTCAATTCTGACAACAACTTAACTTTCTAAAATACATGACACAGTTAAGACATCTGAGGTCCCTGAATAGATATAAAACATTTATCAACAGACAACAACTTCAATGACAACAATTCTGCAAACAAAGTTCTATACAATCTATCCTATTTTTCTGGTGATTGTGTGACTTGCAAACTATTTAGATTCCCAGACTTCAATTTGGTACAACAAATTAAACCATGACAAAAACTTTCAATTTATGATATCAAGGGTTTACTTTCTTATTTGTAATTGTACATTTGCTATAAACTGACTTTGGTTGACTTCTATTCCTGTTGAAACCTTAATGTGCAGCAGTATTCCAGTATGGTACTTCAGTTCAGCAGTAAATTTAGTTACCGGTAATAGTAGTCTTAGTGCAAGCTCAAATATAATATGTAGAAATACATTAATATACCACAATTCTAAGAAAACTTATGAACAAATACTACCTACCGGTAAGTTTATTATAATAACTGCACCTTACACTACATGAATTCTAAAAATGGGTCAAATACCACTCCATTATCTAATTTAATGATACATAAAACTGGCATATAATCTTGCCAGTGATTTCCAAATTTAATCTCAGTAGCTCTGCCAGACTAAAGACCTTGTTTGCAGCACTATGTACTGTTTATATGTGAATTGACATCTTTGGGAGGAACATAGTACAGAAGACCAGAAACTTGTATTTTACTCATTATATATATTAGTTTTATTATATTCATGCTCACTGCAAAGGTTTGCCAACGTTGAAATCATCACAGATACAACCAAGCTTTACCTAAATATATATCATGGTGTGCCTAAAATAAAAGCGCTACTAAATAGTTACTGATAGATGCTGATATATATCCTGGAATAATGATATTATTGATATCAAACAATGCTGAACCCCAGTGGAACATAGTTACACAGATGTTCATGACATGTTCCTCTCATTATTAAACTGCAATGTATCTCTCCAGTAGATATCTGTTTTATAAAATCTACATGCCAGAAAAAGCTACTGATTATTCTATACCTGATAGTCTTCTAAACTATATTTGTTGTCTGTAAGATGCCATGACCCTATAAGAGTCCTGACAAGTTATGCAGTTGAACCTTCAACATTTATGTGTACCCACTAACCAGTTTAGATACCATGACATAAAAGGTTCCACAACACTGTTGTTTGATATAAAATGAAGGTTGCTTTTCAGTTTTTCAAACTTTCTTGTATAAACTGCCGTCACAGTAGGCTGTTTACCTTCAAAAGTTCAAGACCTATCTATCTCTTTACATACTAGCATCTGAAGGCAGACATACAACAGAGTAGAAGTCTGGAATTCAGTTTTTATTCTAACCTAATAGAACTATCATTTTACTTATTGCTCTGGGAAAAACTTCACAGTGGAAATAAATCTCAATCCTTTTTTTATTTACTGAGAAGGTAACAACTATTCACAACAGTAAACTTTCTTGCAAGATAAAAACACTTAAATTTACTATTTCAACAGGGGAAGGTTCTATCAGATTAGCGGGAGGTACCTTCACAGTCAGTGATTGCATAGCAAGTGAGAAGTTGTTAAGTTGGAAGACTTCATCATATTCGGTATGCTGTCCAAGTTGATTTTGCACTCTAAAATGCTACATGGTAGGAATTGTGTAACTATAGCTATATTGACATCATAAAAACAATGGAGATCTATGCAATAGTATATCTACATAACACAACAATATATAAATACCAATATCAAGACTCCATATAGATATATATCCATATAGATCTGGGCTCGCGTTAGCATTCGCCAATAGCCATTTGGCGAGAAAATTTGGGATTTGGCGATAAGAACTTCCTGGACACTCGCCAAAATGGCGAATATAAAATAAGTGTTTAACCCCATTTATCAACTGTTCCTCTGGCTATCGAGGCATAGATGTGCATGGAAAACACATTACATGGTAGATCTACTACATTCATCTCTAATTATGAGATTTATAACCAATTTATAACCAATATATTTGGCTAATTTTGGCTAATGTTTTTCCACGGAATTAGCCAAATTGGCTAATGAAAACAATATCCTAGCGCGAGCCCAGTAGATATGAAGCAAGATTTCACAGCAAATCACCAATGACATATCTTATTGCACTATTATATTTGTTACTGGTATCTTCTTAAAACTTATGGCCTCAGCTCAACCTCAATTAGACCATTCAAGCCCGGGAGGGGGTACTATATTATTACAGTGGTGGGGATATGCCGCCCATGCTATAGAGTGCATATGGAGAACAATTGTTGTAGTCATTGAATGAGATATTTTTCTATTTAAAAAAGGCATTAAAATTAGACACTGACAGTCATTGAGATCAATTATTTAAACACTTTCGATATAAACTAGACTAAGTTATATCAGTAAGCTGTTATAGTCAAGTCGCAATTTTTTGTTTAAATTGAAAAAAATTACTAATTTCTACTTCTGTTCTGAGATTGAAAAAAAAGGTCATTTAGGTGGCACATATGTGTCTATAACTAACTATATTTAGTTCCCTCTTTTAGCAGTCTGATATCTAGATAATCAAACTTTATAGTCAGAGTTTTATTTATGCTAAAATTTACAGATAATGATGGTTTGTGCAAGAAAATGCATGCAACATTCTCTTCTCTCATGGAAAGCCTGCAATTTGACAATACATTTGAATGTTGACAGTTGCCCAGTCCACAGGCCAAGGCTTCTAGACCCCACGGCCAATCTATGGCAAAGCTAAGCCTTGGGCTTGAATGAATAACCACAGCAGTGGCAGGGGCCAGTGCACAGCCACAGCCACAGCACAGGGCAACAGCAAAGAAAAGGTCACAATATATGTACCTACCTTCTCTAAGCGTTCGAAATACTCCCGCAAGAAGGCGAAGGGATTATCAGGTCTGGAGATACATAGTTGAACAATGCACTCTTTGAGGATTTGTTGGATGTCATGCTTCTTGACATAAGCTTCAACCTCCTTGAGCCCGTGTTCTTCATCTCCGCTCGCCATTTTGACAGGTTCAACAAGTGCGCGGAAACGAAGGGAAGGGTAGCACTCTGGATGAGAGCAGATATAGTAGATGCGTTCCTATTGGCCCATCCAGTCTCAGTATTGAATTTGTGACCAATGTAAATGACGCTTTCAACTTAGACTTAATATTTTTCATCAATATAGTTTCAAGCGTAAAAATGTAATAAAGTTATAACCGTCATTAAGAATGCCTCTCCTTATGTGTTTTCCCGAAATAATTCATAATATAATCTCTACAATGTTAATCAAGAACATAATACATAATTTCATAGTTAACTCATATTATTACGCGTAGTAGCTATGGAAGGCGACTATCAATTAAAGTTACTCATAACTTTTCCCTTCTCCCCACAAAATATTCAAAATATTTTTGTTATTTGGTCAAACTGGTGTCGTCACCAAAGTTCGGATGTCGCCGTCGCTTTTTACTTTTTGATGCCAGCTTATTTCGTACAGATTGAGTTAACAATTACATAGTCAGACAAAGTGTGTAAATACGAAGTAAATTACTCTAAGCGATTTCCAAGAAATCCTAATGCAGGTCAAAAACTGCTGTATATAAACAGCTTTATACAGCTGTCCATAACTGCAATTTCTCTCCTGGGCAACAGTATTTATACAACCAAATGTCAGCATGCGAACAGGTGGACCTAATACGAGCTATTTTTCTGGTTAGTCGCAGAATCAAATTATGATCGTAATTGCTCAGTCTTCTGAAAGAAAAAATGAAACACAGACGACCGTGCCAAACGCCACACTTTTTCATGTTCCTCCAGAACAAAACATGGGTAAACGGCAAAACAAACATAATTCAGGGTTACAACGCACAACCAGAATTCAACGCTTGACTGAGCCGCTTAATTAATTTTTAACTTGACCTATTTTCAGTCACGATAATCGGTCTTGTCTGAATGCGTCTCACTCAAAACTAACGAAACCCTTCCCGTTAACTTTGTTCCAAGAGCTCGCACCTTTAAATGCATGTAGTATATTTAGGGCATGCATGTTAATAGCAGTACTAATATTCATGAGTACATGCGCACTTTTTTACCACACTGCATGGTGCACCTTGAACGATAGTATTCTGTCAAAGTTGTATAACGTATGATAACTGGGTTAAACCCAAAACGCCATAGTGACGAAAACGTCAGACAAGCTTCTTTCTGCGACACAATCTGAAATTGATTATTAAGAGAAAAAACCCTTTAGAGGGTGGACCAGTGATATTGCGCACTTGCCGAAATGCACTTTTGTTATTTTGTCTACACTTTTACCACACAGATGCCTTCATGTGTGATAGCTACCTTGACGTCAATTTTGTAAGATCCCATGCAATCTGCATATTATTTTAACCACTGGTACCCTGTGCAACCACTGGTCTGATAACAATATGCGAAGAATTTGAGAGCTCCGTAAGGAACTACATTATGGCGTTCATGGCGCCTCATATAAAGAAAAAAGTTCCGGTCTGTATTTCTGCCATTTTCGCCAGCGCGAAGTGATTCGTGTGGAAGAAGTCATAATTTGTGCTTGATGAGCTTATATAAGGTAGAGTACATGTTAGAAGGTAATCGAAAGGCTATTTGCACACTAGAGTTCTTACATATATCACTAATCACTAAGACACTGTTAGACGTAACCAGATTTTAGGTAAAATAAACAGATTTGACAGTGACTCCAAGTGAATTTGAACGTTTGTTTTCCGATCATTGAAAACATTGCCAAGGCATTGGCCCCTGTTAGAGATGTCGGAGGATTTTGAAAAATGCTGTTGTTTTGGACATATTATACATCATTGTCAAGGTTTTCGATAGAGAAGAACATTGGTGAAATCTAAATTGAGCTATCTTTTACCGAAAATGAATGACATGAAAAAATAACTTTTTGTTAAATGTCAGTTTTCTGCCATATTTTGGCTAAATCTTTCCACCATGTTAAATTATACATATGTAGTATAATAGAAGCAACAGTTATTATTGATTAACTTATTTAGATGCTGTACATAAGATAAAATAAATATTTGCTGTGTTAGTGTGTAAAATTATGGATAATTTATATCTAATTTTACAATAGGTCTAGATCTATATATATCTTATAGATCTATACCAAAAACATAATGACGCGGAAAGTAACAAATATTTAAAGTTATTCGATCAGTCGTTACTCGACAATACATTTTTTTTTGCATAGTGCAGTGATATGAAAGATTGAGCAGGTTCAAGGAAATATATTTCAATAGTAATTAAATAATAATAATAATTAATTCTTGCATTAATCAGGCTTCAAAATGTAACAATGTTAGATCCTGGTATGATTTGCCTGGGAAACAACTGTTTGAATAGCTTTAAGATTAGATATAGTTTTGTGATGCAAGGTACCAATACAACTTATTTTGATGCGCAGTCAGTCAAATGCCATATAATTTTAATAGTGATGAAATTAATTACCAGTAAATAGTACATTAATAGTGAGTACCAATAATAGGATAGTATTATTTAGGAAAAAAATGTCGAATAATGTTATACCCTACAAGTATCTGCAGATCCCCTTGTTTTACATCCTCCTGCAGCTTATAGGTATATACTATGTGCTTGTTTTGATCATATACAACATTAAACCATTCAGAGAAGCCTGGCACCTGTGATACATCACCGTTTATCAGACTGTTACTGTATAACATCACTTTTTCTTAATCAAATAAGCGTGTCATAATTATATGGGAAAATGGCTTTCTTGTAGACCACATCATCAAACTTGTACATAATTATTTTCTGCTTTTTAACATGTCATCCACTTCTCATTCAGAGTTTAGGTTCAGTCACAGTGGGTCCAGAATGTTTTTCCAAAATATTTTGATCATAACTTAACCCAGTTAAGGGAAGATGGCTGTATGCATGAGCAGTTTTAATTAAAATTTGCAGGGGAAAATTGCTGTATGAGCAGCTTTAATCTATTATTATAAAGACAAATATTTTATTTTATTGATTAAAATAGAATGTCACCAGGCAATAAACATTAAACTTGAAAAAAGGTCTAAATTCACAACTAAACACAAAACCGGAAGTGAGCGATATTGAGGGTAATCGTATTCATGGAGCAGACGCTTTGCGGTAGGTACATCTCAAATGCCATGCGATCTTTTGCGATCGTCTATGGAGGCAAGGTAACGATATTTTTGGTTAGAACTAGGTTTAAACTTCAACAATAAACAATGCCAATGCTTGCCAAACTAGTTTCAAATGAATGCTGGACCCTTAAAATCTTGACTAAATTCAACTATAAATTAAAGTAATTTCTGATATAGGTATGATTATAAATTTAGTTTCACAAACATCTTCGAAGCTTCCTCTTTCTGTTAAAAAGGTCGGTTTATATCATATTGCCCCAAAATCCTTTGCAACATCCTTTCAATCATGTGACCTATGTCAAGAAACAAAATGGCCGCGCTCCTGATTTCTGGTCCAGCTCGCTAAGACAATCGTAAATATATCAACGGAATATTTGCACAAAGTTTAAACCAATTGTTCCTATGGGTTCGAAAATTCCTTGGCTAAATTTTGATACCAAATATGTGTAGAATAGAACAATATTTCTTTGCGAAATATATGCAAAACTAGGACCTGTATTTCACATGCTGCAGAATAGCGCGGTTGCTGTTGGCGAATTCACTGACGTCCCTACCCCTGTTCTGTTGGCACTGCCACCGGTCCATGATCAGATGATTGGAACATGATCTGCATCACAGACACTCATGTTTCAGGCAGGAAATGTGGGGGGAAGATTTGTTTGTGTGGGCGACAGTTCTGAATGGCACGATCCATCAAACCATTGGCATTTTGTACTCTTATCTTATCTCTATGATACTGAAACTTCATAAAGTTCATAAAACTTCAAAAACCCACATGCATATATTATAAACTAACAAAGTATCGTATTACTATCAAGTCGGTTGAAATGAGACTTTCTTGTTGTTTATCGCGCCATTTCGTATTTGGCTACCATTGTTTCCTAACAACGTCACATGGGCAGATGTTGGCGCAAGTGCCCCCAGGCAAGCCCGCTTCTCTAGGGGCACAACGGTAACAATGTTAAAATCCTTCGACGTTAGTAGGGAATCTACTGTAGCTTTTATTATAATGCGGGCGCGTACAATAACAGTGCTTACGTATTCTATATACCTTGTTCTATCTTCTGACATCAAGAAAATGTGTCAACACTAGATTGTTCCAGTCATATTTTCGCGAACAAATGTTGGAGCATGCGACTTTTCCCTACCAACCGCCATGTGTATGCAGCGCCACCTGGCGAATCCCGCCACCATTTGAACCATATGTAGCCTGGGTCCGAAACTTTGTAACAGTCAATGACCTGTGAAAGAGGGCGCTGCTGTTGTCCTTAAGTTCAAAGTAAGCGACTGACAAGGCCCTCTAGCGGAGAGTCATATGCTAACGGAGAGGAGGAACCAACTCGCATTCACAGGTACCGGCATCCGCCAAAAACAAATATGGCGGATGGCTGGTCGGGAACAGTTGTGTGCTCCAACATTTCTTCGCGAAAATATAATCGAAACAACCTAGTATCGACACACTTTTTTGATGTCAGATGATAGAACAAGGTATATAGAATACGTAAATACTATGATTGTTTGAGGAAACATTATAATAAAAGCTACAGTCGATTCCCTACTAACGTCGAAGGATTTTAACATTGTTACCGTTGTGCCCCTAGAGAAGCGGGCTTGCCTGGGGGCACTTGCGCCAAGGGCAGATGGGACTACCAGCTAGAACAGGGGCTAAGATCTTACCTGCACGCCCAGACGGGTGTAGCCCCATGTGACGTTGGGAAACAACGCCATATATCAGGTCTATCAAATCCTGTATGGCATTTTACAAGCAAGCTTGGCGAGAAGTGGGGCTGATGGCGAGGACTTTTTGGGGTATGGCAATAATTTCTAAAAGTATGCATCTTACAAATTATCTTGTTATTTTGGTTGAAGTCTCCATGATTACGACGATATCGTCTGTTGATTTTTCGAAGCAGCAGACAACTCAGTTCTGTCCGCCACCTTGCCTACCCAGTGGAGAAACTGCGCATGCTTGCATGTCGTTAAAACTACATCATTCGCTTGGTGGCGCAGCCATTGACATGCAATAAGTGAAATACACCTGGCGAAAGCCGCTGGTAAAGAATGACCAAATACAAAATGGCGCGATAAACAACAAGGAAGTCTCATTTCAACCGACTTGATAGTGTTGCGATACTTTGTTAGTTCATATGCATGTGGGTTTTGTAGTAAATATGAAGTTTAGGTATCAGAGTACAAAATAACAAGGGTTTGATGGATAGTGCGGTTAAAGTCCATCTCTTATGTCCTATGTTACTTTGTATATGTTTGATCCATTTGCACTATATTAACGAAATGTCATACGCACTGAATTTATTTGCCACCAATATTAACAATATTAGCCATTTTATCACAGACCTACCCAAAAACGTAGAAGATAGACAGGGGCAACTTTTTCATTGATTCGTGACGTCACAAGATCAACCGGTTTCATTGCGCAAGGTGGAATTAATGATAGTGAGGGTGAAGAAGAACAAGTGGAGGTATTCGGGTAACCGGAGCATGTGGTCTGCCGCCGTACATATCGCTTCGAGCCATCTCTCCTTGCTAAGGAACTGTAAAAGTTAAAAAACCTCAAAACGCCCTTCGCAAAACAGTAGTGCATACGCCTCATTCGTAAAAAGTGATGCTTATTATATCATGGGATCTAGATCAAAAACCTACAAATATGTCTTATAATCAAAGAAAATATTAATTGGGTGACCAGCAGACAAATTGGTGAAGGCTACTTAGTTATCTGTCCCAACCGGACACCATAACGTTCAGGTTTCCACAAGTATTACTATGAAATGTATGTGATGTATCGTTTGACTAGATTAGTATGCTGCGTGCACTTTAGGCTAGGCTGATAAATGCCGCCCTCCCTCCCTTTTGATGTGCATAAAGAACTTCTTTTAGTATATACATTTAACCATGGATCTAGATTGTATGTCTACGATTGGACGGATGTCCCCGAGAGGGCCCATCCTCTACTGTAGCCTAGCCCACCCTTTCCATTTTTGGGAAGAAACGTAGCCCGTAGGCTGGCAACACACTGGCAGTGGCAGTGGCCACTGCATCTGTTTCTTTTCAGTAACAGTCTGTGAGTCATTGTCACGAATGTTGCTCTAACCAACAAGGCCACACCTCTAATGTCATAGATCTAGGTCTATCTAGATCTACATGTGGCAAATGTTCATAAGTTAATGTTAACCGAAATAAACATCTAAGTTAGAGCTTCCCTGCTGCATGTACATTCATTCAAGCACTGCGGGCAGTCGAAGCGAGCGAGGCACACCCAAACGGTTCATCTTGTGACGTCACAAATCTCTACTCTGGGCGGGGGTTTGGAAATAGTTTGTTCGCTGCTTGAGTTTATTTTTGGTGACTTTAGATAATAATATTTATGGCATAAGAGACATTGTAAAATAATTGCATCTAATAAATGGCTTTAGTAACCACTGGGAAATGTATATTTGGAAGTGGTTTAGTAACAAATACCCCCCCCAAGAGATGGACTTTAACAACACTTAGTCGCCCACAAAAACAAATCTTACACCCTCATTTTCTACATGAGGACATGAGACTGTTGTGCGGAGCAACAACTGTCTCATATGGGACTAAGATGGGTGGGGGTGGAGGGGGGTGAGGCACTCTAGGCACCATTTTACTTACCCAGTGGAGAAACTGCATACAAGCATGCCGTTAAAACAAAACCATTCGCTTGGTGGCGCTTCATGCACCCAGCACGCAATAAGCAAAAAGCCACCTGCGAAAGCCGCTGGTGAAGAATTACCACATATGAAATGGTGCGATAAATGACCAAAAAGTCTCATCTCAACCGACTTGATAGTAATGTCATCACTTTGTTAGTTCATATGCATGTGGGCAAGATGGCAGATGGAACAGAGCGGTCTGCTGGCTTGAGAAAAAATATAGGTTATCATCATAATAATGAAGACTTGAACCAAAATAATAAAGTAAGTTGATAGATATATACTTCCAGAAACTATTCCCATACTCCAGAAAGTTCTCGCCATTAACACCGCTTCTCGCCACGTATATTTGTGTCCTGAATATACAACCAACCAGAAATATGTTCTTGGTGCATGCAGACCTACCGGTAGTTTTGAGGCCCAAGTTGGGCTAGCTTGATTATGCAGCCCTATTGGCCAAAGTTTCACTATTTTAATAATAATCAATAAAATATTTTAATATGTTTTACTTGGCATCTGTTACATATAGCAGCGAATTGTCCTCTACCCCTTTGTGTTTTGTCTGATTTAATGCTTATAGTTCTTTTATACTTGATCTAAAGCTGGTGATTATGTGTTCTGCTCCAGGGTTTTAGCCTCGCCTGATTTTTAGTTTGGTGTGCAGTCAGGTCTTGTTTACCCACCCAAAAAGGGCCCTTTGGCCAGGAGGTTTCGAAGAAAATCATTCTGGCTAATACCCTGTTCTGCTCTCTCCCACTTAATAAACATAAAAAACTGTAAATCATCCACTATGTACCTCTGTAAATTTAAATGTTTTCATTTTCCTGTTTGTAGTTTAGCCAATGGTATTAGACATATGAAATTAGACATACCGGTATGTTTATGATATGAAATTGTAGCAAATCAGGTTTTCAGTGGCGGTTCAGGTCGTCATCTTATTTGTAGTTTATCATTTTTGTTTTTCTCATTTCAGTTCCTTAGGAGATGGCAACAGCAACAGAAAATCAATCTTTTCCCAACCCTGAGTGGGCGAAAGCCCAGAAAGCCCTTGAGAAGTTGACAGGTAAAAAGGAAGCTTCGGTAGATGAAAGAAAATCAACAGAGTCAAGCCAAGCCAGTGGTGCCAATAATCCACCTGGCAGCATGGCTGCACAGCCCTTTGAAAACCCCATGTACAATTCTGGGGCCTACTACCAACACCAGTACTCCATGTATGGCCAGTATCCGCAGCAGCAGTTTGGAGGCTACGGCATGTATGGGGCTGGGTTAGGCCAAGGCCCTGGGTCTGGGGGTCCTGCTCCCTTCTCTGGCTACCCCCCTTATAACCATTCTCCCCATACTCCCCATATACAAAAGTATCCCGCTCCTCCTCCGCCCCCTCCGAACCCCCATAATAATCATGACCCTTCTTCGGGTAACCAAAATAATTGCCCCGAGGGTGAGGATGGAGAGGGCCCTGGGCGACTGGATGAGAACCCTAATAACGTAGGCCCCCACTCCCCGCAAGGGCCGCCCCCCAATCCCCAAGGGCCTTGGGGTAACCCCTACAGACACCCCCACTTCTCGGGTCACAACCAAGGGTTCGGGAAGAAGCAGGCGCCAGGAGCGGGGTCCATTCGCTTCGACCTGCCCAAGAAGAACAACCTTAAGCCAGGTAATGCCTTTCAAAACCACACCCAACCCAGAGGACGACCGCGGTTTCAGACCCGCAACCAATTTGCCGGCGCCGGTCCGAGGCATCCTTTTCAGTCCCCCGGCATGATGCGGCTCCCTCACCCCCGCCCCGGCCCGCCAGAGCAGCACCAGCCCCCGCCCAACGCGATGGGCGGCCCCTCCATGGCGATGCGTCCCCAGGGGCACCCCCAGGGGCAACCCCAACCACAGCAGGCCGGGTCTCCGCCGAAGGAAGAGGGACCCGGAGGGAGTCCGGAAACCAAGGAGACCAGGCTTGCAGCCCCCACCCAGGGCCGCAACGAAACCATAGCCGCGGGCGAGTGGCCTCCCTCGCTCAAGGCCTTCGTGCAGCGCTGCTTCGCCAGTGTCAGAAACGACACCGATAAAGATCTCATGGAGAAATACCTTAAGGAGAAATTAACCAATACCTTTAACAGTGGCACGGCCTACTCGACGGACTGGGACCAAGAGCCCCTACCGCCGCTCAGTAGCGCCACCTCCCCGGTCAAGAATGAACGTCGCAACCGCTGGGATGCGGGCAGAGGGAAGTCGCCTATCAGACCCGCCTCGCGCCCGCGGGAACCAGAACGAGGCTGGGCCTCCCCAGGCTTTAAAAGAGGTCTGGCTTTAACAAACAAGGCAAGGTCAAGGTCACGATCTCGGTCATACAGTAAAGGAAAATCACGCAGCAGGTCACGGTCGAGGTCACCACAGCTACGCCGACGGAAAAGGTACAGGTAAGGACAGGTATTTGTGTTGTAAACAGGCGGAGCATGATGGTTGAATTTCTTCATAAAAAAATCCTCAATTCCGGTACTTGTATCTGGGGCATGTTTATTTCAACCCCATTTCTTGTTCCAATTTAGCGTTTATGTGCACAAAAGTGGCCTTCACCAGAATTTTTTAAATAATCTTTTGTAGAATTTGCCCGTTACGTGTTCATCATGACTCCAGCACCGTGTCGCTTTCAGCAGCAGCAGCAGCAGCTCGAGTCTGTCCTCTGATGATAACGATGTGCGCACGAGCTCCAACTCGTACAACTCGTACGGTGGCTCCCGCGAGCGGGGTTCGGGTCATGGTCGGCCACAGCTCCGGGGTCGGGGCCGGGGGCGGGGCCAGGACCGGCGCCCTGACCGGCGGATGACCGGCCGGGGACACCCCCAGGACGAGGACCACGACGGCGGCAAGGGAAGGGCCGGCAACAAGAAGATGGCGAAGAAAACTAAGAAAGGGTAGGGTTTCACTGCCATTTTTGTGTAGAAAAGATATTTTCTTATTTTTTCATGTATTATGTGTTATATAGGCTTTGCCTGTTTTCTGCTGTATAATAAATCCTTTTAAACCTATATTATTCCAAAACCAAATGTGTATTCCCTGCGGACTAAAAGGTATACTGTGGCAAGGAAAAAATAGGCAGGGTAGTCCGCCGTAAATGGTCATTTACTAAACATCTTTTTTGTCACAGTGTATTAAAATCCATAATCTACATCAGAAAGTGGGGAGTCTCTGTACCCCCTGAGCTTGTGGCCCCGTTTTCCACTATCTTTTATCCCGGTACGCCAGGCACGTCCATCCTTGATACAGTTTAACCAACGTGTGTATGGGCTGAGATAGCGTGAGCGTCCGGTGTTCATTATAGCGACGTTTCTCACAGCGTGAAGGGCCGCATGACGATGAACTACCCGGAATTGAACGACGGCCGCATGGAGAAGAGAGCCGCCCGCTTCGCCGCCATGCTGGGCGCCAAGAAGACCAGGACCGAACCCCTCAACTTGACAATCAATAACTTTAACGTGAGTGATTAACTCCGCCATCCTCTCACCTTGACAATCAAGAACTTTAACGTGAGTGATTAACTCCGCCATCCTCTCACCTTGACAATCAATAACTTTAACGTGAGTGATTAACTCCGCCATCCTCTAACCTTGACAATCAATAACTGTTAACGTGAGTGATTAACTCCGCCATCCTCTCACCTTGACAATCAGTAATTTTAACGTGAGTGATTAACTCCGCCATCCTCTCACCTTGACAATCAAGAACTTTAACGTGAGTGATTAACTCCGCCATCCTCTCACCTTGACAATCAATAACTTTAACGTGAGTGATTAACTCCGCCACCCTCTGACCTTGACAATCAATAACTGTTAACGTGAGTGATTAACTCCGCCATCCTCTCACCTTGACAATCAATAATTTTAACGTGAGTGATTAACTCCGCCATCCTCTAACCTTGACAATCAATAACTGTTAACGTGAGTGATTAACTCAGCCATCCTCTCACCTTGACAATCAATATATTTAACGTGAGTGATTAACTCCGCCATCCTCTCACCTTGACAATCAATAACTTTAACGTGAGTGATTAACTCCGCCATCCTCTCACCTTGACAATCAATAACTTTAACGTGAGTGATTAACTCCGCCATCCTCTCACCTTGACAATCAATAACTGTTAACGTGAGTGATTACTTCCGCCATCCTCTCACCTTGACAATCAACAACTTTAACGTGAGTGATTAACTCCGCCATCCTCTAACCTTGACAATCAATAACTGTTAACGTGAGTGATTAACTCCGCCATCCTCTCACCTTGACAATCAATAACTTTAACGTGAGTGATTAACTCCGCCATCCTCTCACCTTGGCAATCAATAACTTTAACGTGAGTGATTAACTCCGCCATCCTCTCACCTTGACAATCAATAACTTTAACGTAAGTGATTTACTCCGCCATCCTCTAACCTTGACAATCAATAACTTTAACGTGAGTGATTAACTCCGCCATCCTCTCACCTTGACAACCAATAACTTTAAATTGAGTGGTAGCGCCGTTATCCCCTCATATTGACAATCAATAACTTTAAAGTGAGTGGTAGCGCCGTTGTCCCCTCATATTGACAATCAATAACTTTGACGTTGGTCTTTGCTTCATCAATCACTCCTATTGATAGTCAAACTTGAGCATGTGCCATAATTGGCTAAAACGTAATTAGTGCGGCGGATCATGTCATATGATGCCTTCCTAAAAACGTCACTCGAGACGTTAGATCCTTTTAAATGGCCTAGGTGTATACCACTACGTACAACATCTACCGGAACATCGTTGAAATGAAAGCATACATCTTCATTTTTGCTAAAATTAATCAGCTTGCCCTTCGACGGGTTAAACTCGAGACAGAAATCCTTTGCAAATATATTACAAATATTGCACATCATTTTCAAGGCATGTAAATTGGGAGCCAAAAGGCTAACGTCATCTGCGTAGGTAAAAGCTCCACAAAATAAATGGCCAACCATGCAGCCGTATCCTGACGTTTTAAGACGTAAAAGCAGCTCATCTATATATATACCAAATAAAATCGGTGATAAAACGGCTCCCTGTTTAACGCCGTTGGAAGTGGAGAAGTATGCAGAACGCTCGTCGTTCCAGTTGACATTAAGCTCCTGTTTAGTGTACATATAGAGAAGACATTTGATATACAATGGATGCACCCCTCTTTGGAGCAGTAATTGAAATAGCTTAATGTAATTAACTTTATCAAACGCCTTGGAAGCATCCAATAGTAAGACATAAGCTTCGGAGCTATTAGTAGTAAAATAATTAACAGTTTCCATCACAGCAAAAGTACACTGACTTGTGGAGCTATTTGGCTTGAAGCCGAATTGAAGATCATCCGTTTTTAACTTATCGCCATTCTTTCCTAGCAATATCCTATCAAACAGTTTTGCTAAGGGGCTGCTTAAAGCTATAGCCCTGTAATTATTGGAGTCGTTTACTGACTTCTTCACATCTTTAACAAGAAGTTGAATTGTTGCAACATTGAAGCCGTGTGGGGTAAAACCATGCACAATCTTAGAATCATGCAGAAATGATAACAGTAAATATAACTTCTTAGTCCCATGTATAATATGATCCGTATATAGTATTCCGTCTCCGTCTTTCTTATTGGCCTTGATGTGGTTCACGGCGGTTTTCACATCGACGACGGATACACTTTTTACGACATCTTGGGATTCAATAATTAAAGTGTCAACTTTGGTTTTTAGCGCATTCATCTGATCAGCGTCATATGACACATAGTTATACAGAAACGCATATTTATCTGCAAACAGTTGCGATATACTCTCCGCTCCTACGGCATCGTCAATAGAGTTTGGTACATTTTTGTTCGAGGAAGTAATTTTCTTGGTTTCTTTCCAAAAATCTTTATCATTATTTCTTATAAGGGTATCTGCAATCTTTTGCCTGCGTATACCATCCTGGCTACGTTTAACTGTTCGAACCGCTTTATGGTACTGTGCCCGCGCTCTTCGCATCACATCAGCTATCACTGCGTTACGTGGGGAACCACACTCCTTCCAGATATTATGCCAGAACAAGGAGCTTTCTCTATATGGCTTCACCATATCGTTCCAACCTGACACGACCTTTCTTTTCGGTGCTGATTTCGTGTATGGTACACACAGTTTACTTACTTTGATACATGCATCAACTATTGCACCATGATATGTTTGTATCGTTTCTTGGTGACCTGTCCTATTTGGACATACAGAGTGCTTACACTTGATGATATCCCATGGCTCATTAATGTCACCGAGGAGTTCCAAAATCCAAAACATTACCATAATCCAGTAGCTGGGCACTGGTGGCGTCCGCCCACTTTGGCTTCCTGTGGTATTGTCTACGGATAAGGTCGGCGTGCTTGATATTGACATTGAGCTTAAGTACTATGGGGGAATGCATAGATAGGTTATCCCCTTCGTGCTGACTGCTGTATTCAATTATTCGATCAAAGAGGCCACTGTTTAACGCAAAATGATCTATAGTATGCCGACTGTTACATGCGGGGCTAATAAAAGAATAAATAACCTGAGATTTCGCAAAAGATAAACAGTTCACCAGACTCTCTTCTTCTAGGACATGTTGTAAATGTCTAGTAAACGAGGATCCTGGCCGATCGAGACTCTTATTAAAATCTCCACCAATAACTATATGTGTAGGTCTCTTCGCATCACAAATATCAATAATTTCTGACATAACGCTTCTGTATTCTTCCAGATTACTATCTGAGTCACATGGCATGTAGACATTAAAAATCAGAATAATATTGCCCCATACGTCTACTTCTACACAACATGCGCGTTTCGTACACATTGTGACGGGATGCACGTGACCTGCAAATGTGCTTTTCCATGCAATTGAGCAGCCCCCGTAACCCCTGCATGCTGTGAACAGTTCATCCGACATCGGCGTAACATTATGTGATAACACAGAATAATCAGAGTTACATGGTATATTCTGGATCCGATGGAACTGACATTGACGCAGCCAGTGCTCCTGGAGTAGAAGAAAGTCACTATAGTGTGGAGCAACTTAGCTACATATTCAGGTTTTCCAGGGCCGAATCCTGTACTGTTGTAAGTTGTAAGTGTAAGGTGTCTATCCATGATAAAAAGTTATATAAAGTATTATCTTCGAGATAAGGGATCATTGTTATAACGCAGGTAATACAACATTACTTCTGGGTCTGATTGATCGCCCTCTGTCGGAAGCTACGAACGCAAACTCCCTCAGGCCATATACTGCTGTCAAACGATTTGGCGAAGTCTGTCACTGAGACGGTTAGCCTGAATTACTTGTTTCTGGCACTGTCATGTGATACGCGTTCCACCGCTATAATAGCGATATCTATGCTGGAAATGTAAGCAGTTAAATCTTCTATCCGGACACATTTGTCCACTCTGTAGATAAAAAGATCTCGTTGCTGGCGGTGTGATGCGCCTTTCACTGTCTCAAATGATGTGGCTGATCCAGTCACAACACGGCGGTTCAGTTCTCTTTTCTGCTTCCGACGTGCATATCGAGGTATCTCGAAGCCTTCATCATTGGTGTGGTCATCGACACCGTCGTCGTCACTCGCATCTGGCTGCCGTTGTGATCCACGCCTGAATCGTGACGTCACTTCTCTGGTTTGGCAGGACTCCCGATCAGCTTGTGACGGCTGGCGATCAGCTTTTGACCGCTGCCTATCAGTTTGTGACGGCTGGCGATCAACTTGTGACCGCTGCCGATCAGCTTGCGACGGCTGACGATCAGCTTGTGACCGCTGCCGATCAGCTTGCGACGGCTGACGATCAGCTTGCGACGGCTGACGATCAGCTTGTGACCGCTGACGATCAGCTTGTGACCGCTGACGATCAGCTTGTGACCGCTGCCGATCAGCTTGCGACGGCTGCTGATCAGCTTGCGACACCTGCCGATCGAGCGGAGATGTATTTTTTAGCCATTGAGATGTCTGCCGTCCTGACTGGGACGATTGTCGCCCGCATGGTCGTTGTTGAGTGATTTATACTTGCGTCGGGCCGTTTTAAAAACGACGACATCGGAGTCCGTGGTGGAGTATTCGGCCGCTTCGGTTGCTCCGGGTAATTTTGGGGCAGATCCACTACCAAAGAGGTTTCAGCTGGATAGATAGCAGCTGTCGATGTTGGAATGGATCCGTTTAGCACTATCTTCATCTTTTCCGTAAGATCGTCAACTTTGTCCTCCAGTGAGAGGCTGCCAGCCACGTTGTGGTCTATGCTGGTATGGAGTTGTCTTATTTGAGACTCAACAATCACCAATCTCTCCACCAGGGAGGCCTCCAAAAATTCTCCCGGTAAGCATCGTGGCTGTTTGACTATATCTTCTGCCTTCATGATAAAGTTAGGGGGGGAATCCATGTTAAATACTCTCTGGAGGATATTCAATATGTCGTCTGTATTAGCGTCCTCTGCTTTTCTCGAAGTGGTGTCCACTCTATGCACCATTCTGTCTAGAGAGTACTGGTCGCCACAAGAGTCCCATAGTTTTTCCTTCGCATCGGAGATTTCGCCCTTAGAGAAATGCGACACTACAATCGTTTTTATCTGGTCTCTGGGACGTTGATGAAAGTGGCCTACCATATAGGATAGAACGCAATCGTTGATCTGTATATTTTGGAGATCTCTAGACATGTCAGGTGAAGTACTCTTGAGTGCCCCCAACTGGCGCTTCATCGCTTGTCGTCGCAGGATAGGCGGGCATCCGCCCGTCCGTCACAGCATCCCAGTCAGGCATAGTTTGGGTTCTCAGGCAGTAATTATTGTAGTCCGCACATTGAGAACACAGTTTATCCTCGCACGCTCTCAGTGCGACATCCGATTTAGTTTTCTTACACCTGAAGCGTTTTTCTCTCCCCATTTTCGAGGGTAACGCGCTTGTCACCGATGGCACGTTATGATGGTTGTAAATGGTCTGCTTGGTCGCACCGTAGAGCCGATCGCGTGCTCGCTCAAGCGTGACGATCACCAAGCTGTAGCGGGCCAACTCGGCATGGAGCCGGTTACCTCGGGCGTGACGGTGACAACTTGGTAGCAACGGCTTGGTGGGCGATATAAGAGAACTTAGATAGTCTTCGACTAGAAATTACACAAGATAAAATAAGATCCGAGTCATATATATATGTACGAGTGCAAACCTCTCATCTACGCGCTGCAAGCTACTTGTATCAGGCTTCCAGGGACTTTTCGTCCGCTATATGAACCGATATACAGTTATTTTCGTTCTGAGCGGCAGAACATATGCTTTGTTTACATTGACGTCATCAGCATTATGGGCCCAGCACAATATGCCGTGGACAGGCTGGTGCCCGGCTAATCCTGCGGAATCGTGTCTACGTGTTGACGTCACGACAAATGTGATGGTCACCTGGCTTTTGTCTCTGTGTAATACTCGTTGTACCGTTCACTGTGTGCGCTTGTCGATGTGATGTGTTGATTGGGGTCCTTGTCTGTTGCCAGTCTACCAATGAGGACGGCGAGATGGACTGGGGTGAGTTCCGCATCGTCGGCACCAACACGGACATCGAGAAACAGTACCTCCGACTGACCTCTGTGAGTACGGCCTGGGGCACAATGCGTGTTAAAGCAATACGTGCTGTCATTTTTATATTACTAATCTCTACTCCATGTCAAATAACTATATTCTGTCTTGAATTTAAATCTTTAAAGCCTCTGGGCTATCCGGAGAGAAGTAAATTTGTTCACCGGAGCAGAAGTTGGTGGCCGGCTTTATATCCCTGCGTGCCTGTTCGCTGTTGGGTATTCTGTGTGATGTCGACCGCGACTCACTAGGACTGCCACGCGCGATAAAGTAGTCCGCGCAGTTTTATATTGAAATTGTTGTTTTACAGACTCAACGAGATATAAACATATATGCATCATCATTTTGAGATACTTTTAGACTTTTAGTCATGATCGTAAAATGTTAAAAATCTGACGCATGTAATTAGGTTGCTTTAATATTACGTAGTAAAATTACTAAATATTTTAGTAACACTAAATATTACGTAGCAAAAAATATTTCTCCTACATGTGTTTGCGCCGTTGTTCGCGTAGAAGAATGTTCCTGGTTGTATTGACGGGGCTGTTGTTTGGCAGGCCCCCGACCCCGCCACGGTGCGACCTGTGGAGGTGCTACGCAAGTCTCTGACAATGGTGAAGCAGCACTGGAAGGCCAAGCAGGGATACCGCTATGCCTGCGAGCAGCTCAAGTCTATCAGACAGGACCTGACGGTGAGTCTCCACACACGCCCAGCCTCTCAGATGGATAACGACAGGGATGTGTCTCAAGGTCCATGATTTGTGATCCATTGTAATTCACCTCGTGTAGGTATAGAGGGATAAGTATCGAATATCGGTTAGCCCTGCCAGTGCACGAGGGAAATGAAGCTATTTAGTGAATTATTCCAATTTAAATGTTTTTCCCGGATTTTTTTTTGGAGTGCGTTACTATTAACTCTTAAACATATTAGAGGCTACATAATTAATTTTGCTTATTTATCATTCTGTGCAGTAGTTATTCCGCAATAATTGTATTACATAGCTCAGTGTTTTATTTGTGTTATTTCAGGTCCAAGCGATACGGGATCAGTTAACAGTCAATGTATATGAAACGCATGCAAGAATTGCTTTAGAAAAGGTAAGACCGCAAGGTATCAATGGGAAAGAGGTCATGTCACCTGTGAACACCTTTTTGTGAAGTATACGCTACAAATTATCTTAAGAAGAACGTTCGCTATAACTGTGGAGCGAGATGACGATGATCACCAGTTAACAGTGCTATATCTGAGACAAACTAAGGTGCTGTCTGTGTTAGGCCACGATACTGTTGCCCGATGCCTGTAGGTTTCGCCAATGAGTGAGCTTGTGACGTCATTGGTTTATGTGTCTGTGTAAGGAGATCACGAGGAGTTCAACCAGTGCCAGACCCAGCTGAAGGCGTTATTTAATGAAGGCAATTAATGAACTTGTGACGTCATTGCTTTATCTGTCTGTGTAGGGAGATCACGATGAGTTCAACCAGTGCCAGACCTAGCTGAAGGCGTTATATAATGAAGGCAATTAATGAACTTGTGACGTCATTGCTTTATCTGTCTGTGTAGGGAGATCACGAGGAGTTCAACCAGTGCCAGACCCAGCTTAAGGCGCTATATAATGAAGGCAATTAATGAACTTGTGACGTCATTGCTTTATCTGTCTGTGTAGGGAGATCACGAGGAGTTCAACCAGTGCCAGACCCAGCTTAAGGCGCTATATAATGAAGGCAATTAATGAACTTGTGACGTCATTGCTTTATCTGTCTGTGTAGGGAGATCACGAGGAGTTCAACCAGTGCCAGACCTAGCTGAAGGCGTTATATAATGAAGGGAATTAATGAACTTGTGACGTCATTGCTTTATCTGTCTGTGTAGGGAGATCACGAGGAGTTCAACCAGTGCCAGACCCAGCTTAAGGCGCTATATAATGAAGGCAATTAATGAACTTGTGACGTCATTGCTTTATCTGTCTGTGTAGGGAGATCACGAGGAGTTCAACCAGTGCCAGACCCAGCTTAAAGCGCTATATAATGAAGGCAATTAATGAACTTGTGACGTCATTGGTTTATGTGTCTGTGCAGGGAGATCACGAGGAGTTCAACCAGTGCCAGACCCAGCTTAAGGCGCTATATAATGAAGGCATCCCTGGCAGCCAAGCGGAGTTCACGGCGTACCGAATACTGTACTACATCTTCACCAGAAACTCTCTGGGTATCCTTTGTCCACGGCTCAAACAGCCATCACTAAAAGCATAATATATAATTATCAATTATTATCAAGTGATATATTTCTGTCACTTGAGGTAAAAGGTCGACCCTTATATCAGTTCGAAATACTCTACTTTGTCATTGACTGATAAGAGTGGCTCCGTCATTGAAAACAAAATCTACGACTTTTTGTCAAAATTTGAAGCGTGCTCCAGTCATATGATAAAATGTGAAGCATGGCCCAGATCATTGATAACTTGTCGAGCATCTTCGTGATGTGTCTTTAGTATTGTATGTATCCTTGACCACCTTGCTCCAGACATGACAACTGTACTGGCGTCGCTTTCAAAACAAAACCATCAAGATGAATGTATCAAGAATGCCTTGAGTTTACGCTCGGCGTGGGCTACCTCTAACTACCATAAGTTCTTTCAGCTCTATCTCCAGGCGCCTAAAATGTCCGGCTATCTCATTGATTGGTTTGTTGAGCGGGAGCGCACGGCTGCATTGAAGCGAATCGTGAAGTCGTATGTACCATTTTGTATACTTCTTTTTCAATATTATTGTAAAATACTAACTAACTGGTATCCTTTCTTAACCACTTGTATTTCACTCGAGATCCAGCTACTGGAAATAACAGTAATTGTTACTTGATTTAGCTAATTATGTTGATATAATATATCTTATTGTGAAGTACATTTCAGCAATAATGTTCTACAAAATTGGGAAGGTATATTTTTTACCTTTACCTGTCTGACTGCCAATGTTATGCTTTCCCGTTCTGTATGTGATAATTGAACCTTTCTTAGCAGTGGTCAGACCGCAGTAACGGTAAGTTCCATGTCAGGTAAAGTATCGATTACGTAATATGCCATATGCCTCAATACCGCCTCACGAGAAAGCTGGACGTAACCGAATTGTCCTTTTTTGCCGATGCCCTCTCTTTCAGCTATGAATGTTTGTATTTCAGCTATAAAGTGCTCTGTAAGTAAGCACTCAACTGACCGTATATTTGATTTAATGTACGTACTTCACCCCAAAGCGTATGCGGTTTTATCGTGGCCTGAAGATGTTTGTTGCATGTGTAAGTACGATCATTTGATGTTTGATGCGATAATTAACGTGTGTGTTTTTCCTTTCCGTGCACCAGATATCGGCCCTCGGTGCCGGTGGAGGTCGTACAGACTCTGCTGGCCTTCACAGACCCACAAGTCTGTACAGAGTTCCTCACTAAACTGGGCCTCACGGTCACCGCCGACAAGTCTCAGTTGGACTGCAAGCAGAGCATGTCTGCCCTGGCGGCCCTCTGATTGGTCCAATATCAGTTAGAAGGGTGTTGTGGGGATAGGGTGATTGGGGTGGGGGGCAAGAGAAAGCTAGACTTGCAGCTCGCGTTGATTTGCATTCTTTCAGTCAACCGCAGGGTGGGGAGGGGCGGAGGGAGGGCAGATGTCAAACGTGTGAGACTTAATGATATAATGTATAAGACATGTATATAATTTAATGTATATAAGGTTCCTGGTCACACATATCTTTGTGTGCACACTGTTCATTGTCATGTGTGGCTGCAATGGGGCAAATTGTTTCTTATTCTCTACCTTTTGTTTTGTTTTATTTTATGGAAGATTTATAACAAGAAGGTATGTCAGATAACTTGCAAGTTTGAATGATGCATTGTGATGTTTTGTTTCATTTTAATTTGGGTGAAGTGAATTTGACTGAGTGTCAGGCGGTTTGTATAGTAGCCGTTTCTTTTTGTGATCACGGTTGAATGTTGTCGTTGTGTCACAATCTTGTGTCCCGGACCGGTCGGTCCAATCTGCGCTACCCCAAAAAAGTTAAAGAAGAAGATTGCTTGGCGTATTTGTCCACTCAACGCTGCCCGAGGAAGATTGGTTGCCCTATTGCTCCAATCAGCGCTTCCCTGAAAAAGATGGATTAGCCAGGCGAAGGTGTGTTCGGTCTCGGTAAGCCACTGCACAGAGCACCTTATGCTAACCTCTGGCTGTCCTTGAAGTGACGCTTTTATACTAGTACCACGTGCGACGCCGGGGTCGCCGTGTCTTCCAGCACGTTCACCTCCTGCATCCGGAATGTTCCCGATTGGCTGCCTCATGGCGTGATCGCATCAGGTGAGGAAAAGGGGTTACACCAGGTCGTCACCATGGGTAAAATATGCCGCTACCTGGGGTGAAGTTACCAGAACCCGGACAACGTTACCCGGAGTTAAAGGTAATGGAACCTGGACGGTGTTACTGTCCATCCCAAGAACTCATTAACGTCCATTCATGATCCTGGATAAAAATACCAGATCCCGGACAGTGTTCCATCCACTCTGTACCCGGGGCGAAAATACCGGATCCCGGACAGTGTTCTATCCACTCTGTACCCGGGGCGAAAATACCAGAACCCGGATAGTGTTCCATCCACTCTGTACCCGGGGCGAAAATACCAGAACCCGGACAGTGTTCCATCCTTTCATTTTCCTGGGTGAAAATACCAAAACTCAACATTATTTCATCCACTCTCTACCCGGGGCGAAAGTACCAGAACCCGGACGATGTTACATCCACCCATTAATCTCGGTGAAAGGACCAGAACCCGGACGATGTTACATCCACCCATTAATCTGGGTGAGAGGACCAGAACCCGGAAAGTGCGACATCCACTCTCTACCCGGGGCGAAAATACCAGAACCCGGACGGTGTTACATCCAATCATCCACTTTAACTCTTCCTTACTCCTCCAGTCGTCGTGCCGTCGCCAGGGACTGCTGCAAAGGGTATTTGGCAGGGGATTTACATGTTCCATAATCCCCTGGAATTCTAGCACGGAGGACTTTATCCACACCTTGGACATTAGCCCCTACGTCGTGGGGTTATCACAACCCACGTTTCCTGTAAGTTTGGTCCACCAACGTCTCTACCTACCTGTTCACCTCTGGCGCGGAGACTTCTCTCCTCCATCTGAGCCGGACGATCCTGAAGAACCACTAGAAGACTCCCGCTCCGACAAAATTCCCGACATGATCCAGGAAGGTCGCTAGCTCTGCTCTGTCTGGTTGGTGGTTCCGGATTCTGCGTGTCTCCGCAACTACGTCCACGTGGACTGTTTTCTTGATTATCGCTCACCAACACCTATTTCCCAATTGCAGTGGATTTCAACCAACTGGCTGGTCAACGCCATGACGTCATGTGTCTTGAGTGTCACGTGATCATCTGATCCACAACGACGCGTGGCACCAACGTTGCGAATGTCCAAGGTTTGGTTTTGTATATGTTTAATGATCTCCCACACGTTGAAAGTGACAAGTGGTAAAGTAAGAAATTTGAATTCACAAATGTAAAGCTAAAACCTGGTTGGGATTCTTATTAAAGGTTTCTATTCCATGTAATATTCTTGCGTTAGAAATGTCGCACTTTTGTGTGGCTTGATTGATTTCCTTTTCAGGTTACATGTGTTTGTGTTTTCGTGAGCGAGGAGTCTTGTCCTCGGCGTAGATACGGATAGATTAAGTATGAGTGCCTGCCTTCTCAGCCAGTTCTAGTGGGTTGTACTCTTGTCCTTCCAGTGGAGGGGCTGCACACTTCTTATACTGTTCTTCCTTAATAATGGTAACATGTAGACCATGTCGGAATCACTTAGCTCTAAAACATCCCAATCAAATTTGCCCAAGATGTCTTTATTATGGTATGTCTTCTTTTTCCCCCTTCAAGTCTTCCCGTTTTTAAGATGTCTCGTTGATGTGTAAAGAAACCGTTGTGATGAAATGAACTGTAAACTGTCGAGCCATGTATGTCCAGGGACTCCCGATGGTGAAATCGGTTACGAGGTAATTTATTCAGGTGTATAACCTACATATAGCCAGTCTATAGCAGTATATTACGTATTTCGTTAATCTGTAAATGATATTCAGCAATTTATCCCTGGACAACCCATGGTTTGCGGGTACTTTGATGAGGGCAGCGATTAACGAAGTGAGATTAATTGGATTATTTGCTAATTGAAGTCAAACTGGTGTCTACAAGGTGTGGACTTTACTATACTTTGCAGCCTTATTGCGTGTTTCTTTCGGTTCCTGTGACGTGTACTGTGTGATTTGATCAGTCGGGGCCCGGAGACTATAGATGATCTATCAGTGATATTCATCCTGCAAGCTTCCACCCATTTAATGACTTGCAACATCGTTTTCTAACACTGCGACTGTGTTCATTTTAAACGAGTCTTCTTTTTGATGTTGTGCCCAAGGTCGCTAATTTTTCTTCGCTACCTAGTTCATTTGGTGTGACCGATTAGAGTGTTTGTGAACGATGTGGAAATGGAAGGTATGTAGCTGCAAAAGTGGCTACGGTTGAATGAAAGTGCAAGCGCCCTGACTGGTTATTACATGCGGGACACGTTGTGGTAGCCGGGCCTCAAACTATTCGTATCAGTTCAGATAGTCGTTCCGCATTAGGAGCCGAGTTAGACCCTTTTAATGTTTCCCAAATGTCTTATTCCTAACGCGACGGGGCGTCCAATAGCGGTGATCTTAGAAGGGTTTGATGTCCTTAGTCTGCACCAGGTGGCAGGCTACGTTGCTATGGGAGTGACACGAGTCCCCATGCACTGAGCTGACGCACTATGACGTATCACTAGACTCCCCCGGAGTCGGCTGGGTTAAGTGAGGAGGGGTGGGGGTGGGGGCGGAATCCGCTATTGGCTGATTTCATATCGAGCTATAATCATGGTTACTTTCACCTCAAAATATGCGTTCTATTTTAGTATATCAGTCCATTCCCATTATTTTGCAGGGTAAATACCCCATTTTTCCAGCACCCACCGCCTCTTTACCCGCCGACTCCCCCCACCCCCTTCGTCCCCGTACCCTCTCCCTCGACCCCTACCTCAGTCATATCGTGGTTTGGTGCCCTTTGCCTCATTTTTGCCGGAGAGGTTACCATCCAAGTTCCCGATGCAATTCAGATGTGCTTCAATTTAAATTTTGTGAGTTCATTGATCTATCTAAGGATGTTATTCCTTAAAACCCCGGCCCCCCATTCGATGGCCTGGGCATATGAATCCTGTATTGACCTATGGTTCGTAGCCTCTGCGGTGTCATTTGGAGTCGAAGGTATCCATTTAAGTTTTTCAAAGTGCTTTGTGTCCAGCTCTGGGCTGCCTCAATGTGATATCAGTGTCAATCTCTTTGCTGTGCATATGTTTTCTGTATATACGTATATATATGCCAATGAAATAAATATATTAATTCCAATGATTTAGGTTTTTTATTTCTGTGGTGCCACAAATCGCTGTTATATCTGCACCAGCCGGTATCTTCTCACAAGTGCAATATTGTTACATCATTCGATGCAAGCACAATTCGCCAGCGGTGTTCATAAACCACTTAGGCATCGTGGGTTTGCGCTAAGCGGAACATTTGTCGAGCTATTATAGGATTAAAAGTGAAAAGTTCTCGCCCAAGAGGTGGATTTGCGGAATTAAATTTGATTTCTTGATCCTGACTAAGGGCGTCACTAAGTTTTGTCGTGGTTTTGGTGTCTTGCAGAGCGCGTGGATTCTGAAGGGATTCGCGAGGGTTTACTCCATTGGCGAAAACTGTATAGTTCCTTTCACTGCAAGACGCTGGGTTAAAATGCAGTAATGAATCTGAATGAAAACTCGCAAATTGGACTCTGGTTAGGAAGCCTTCGCCGTATTTCCACCCGCGTGAAGTCTTGGCAACGCGCGATTCCAAGGAAAGCTTCTTTCCGCACAGCTGTAAATATAGCCTGCCTCTAGATCCGTCCCAACGCCGTGGACTGTGGAGACCGGCTGTCTGACATTGTTACATTTTTTTTTCTTTTGCAATGATCAATTTTATTTTCTTTTGCAATGATCAAGTACAACGCATTATTTAGACAACAAATTATTTAGTACAATCAACCGTATATAGCTACCTAAAGCGTTGAACGCTGCAAAAAGTAAAACACGCCTACTCTCACTTTCATGTAATTAATACATCGACAATCTATTGGCTTCTAGCCCTGTAAGATGGCCCACCGGCCGCAGGGCTCCGGTCCGCCCTATGGACGGTGGGCCATGTTACAGGGCTAGTAGGGTTCATTCTATCACTTCAATCGCCAAAGTTCGGTTTCATCTCAATATTTAGTTAAATCCTTCACCTACCTATGATAAAGAATTAATCAGGAACCAGCGTCTGCCTCTACCCCGATGGGATGGGGAGTACTTTTACCGCTAAAATCTGCTCAGAAGAGGTATTTCGTTTCCGTTGACTCCCTCTATGTCGCAGTTTCATGCATGCCAGCACGGTTGATATCCTTCTATGTCCGGCAAACCCGCTCTATAAAAGCACATTGTCTGAGTCCCCTCCCCGCTCCCACCCCCCCCCCCCCCCCTGGTCGAAAGTTTCACAGTCCCGCCTGCGGTCCAGAACCGTAAGTTTTAAAATAACCGCTCTATAAGAATATATTTGTCATCATAAATGTCCGCTCTCTCAGGCATCAAGGAGCACCCGCAGAACCCCCCCCTCTCCCCACCAGATTTGCATCACCCCCCCCCGCCCCCCCATTTATGTAGTGAGCCAAAGTGCTCCCTGCAGGCAAGCTTCTCTAGAATTGCCTGGGGCACTTGCGCCAACGGCTGAACCTGATACGTCACTTTGCGCGAAAATTAGTTTCGGTCGAGCGTTGATGCCCGACGGAGTTTCGTGACTTAAAACTTGCTATCATTTTAGTGTCTTACAAACTACATAAATATTTATTTAACAATGGTAAAATTGTAGTAATATACGTACTGCATCCAGAAACTGGCCTGTTTTAATCATTTGTAAGCCCAATAGTGCCTTTCTGCACCGTAAGTTTACATATACGCTTACGCTGTAAATCCTTCAGTTGTTTTCATTTATATAAATCAAAATATTCCTCCCAGACGGGGAATCGAACCCCGGCTGCGGCGGTGAGAGCGCCGAATCCTAACCACTAGACCATCTGGGATACCTGCCCACGCTAGGTCAATGAACAAAGTTACCAGGTGGTTGGCCTCATCTTCATCTGTATTTAGAACAGCCCCGTGTCAGGGTGCAGGTCCATCCACACAATCATATCAGCGGAGGTACATACAAGATAGAACGGTAACATTGTGGGTGGTAGAGGTAGAATGAGTTTTCCAAAATTCTGCAGACCAATGATAGGGCAGGGGAGGGGAGGGGAGGGGGCCTAAAATTGGCGGAACCCCCGCCACCAGATTTGTATAATAGTGCCCCCCACCCCACCCCCGGGTGGTCTGTACTTGGCCAAAGTGCCCCCTGCAGGCAAGCCCGCTTCTCTGGGATTGCCTGGGAGCATATGCGCCAAAGGCTGTACCTGATACGTCACTTGGCGCGAAAATTAATTTCGATCGAGCGTTGATGCCGGCGTGAGTTTCGTGACTTCCGTTAACAGTTGCTACCATTTGAGGGTCTTACAAGTTACATCAATACTTATTAAACAATGGTAACATTGTGGAACGTACTGCATCCAGAAACTGGTTCGTTTTAATAAACTTCATTTTACAGGCCCAATAGTGCCTTTCTGCACCGTAAGTTTACTTATACGCTTACGCTGTGAATTCCTCGGTTGCCTTCAGTTAAAGAAATAAAAATGTTCCTCCCAGACGGGGAATCGAACCCCGGCCGCGGCGGTGAGAGCGCCGAATCCTAACCACTAGACCATCTGGGATACCTGCCTGCCCTATGTGGCTCAACAAAGTTACCAGGTGCTTGGCCTCATCTTCATCTGTATTTAAAACAGCCCCGTGTTAGGGTGCAGGCAAAAGCGTTGGTAAGGTAACCCATCCACACAATCATATAAGCGGAGGTACATACAAGTTAGGAAGGTAATATTGTTGGTGTTTGAGGTAAAATGAGTTTTTCAAAATTCTGCAGACCGGTGGTGGGGGAGGGGAGGGGAGGGGGGCTAAAACTGTCGGAACCCCCGCCCCCCCCCCTTCCACACTAGATTGATATTATAGTGCCCTCTCCCCACCACCCCCCCCCCGGGGTCTGTACTTGGCCCAAGTACCCCCAGGCATGCCTATTTCTCTAGGATTGCCTGGGGCACACTTGCGCCAACGGCTGTACCTGATACGTCACTTGGCGCGAAAATTAGTTTCGATCGAGCGTTCATGCCCGACTGACTTTTGTGACCTAAAACTTGCTATCATTTTAGTATGTTACAAATTACATCAATATTTATTTAACAATGGTAAACGTGTAGTAATTTACAACGTACTACATCCAGAAACTGGCCTGTTTTGATAATTTTTAAGCCCAAGTATAATATAGTGCCTTTCTGCACCATAAGTTTACATATACGCTTACGCTGTGAATCCTTCGGTTGTTTTCAGTTAAAGAAATAAAAATATTCCTCCCGGACGGGGAATCGAACCCCGGCCGCGGCGGTGAGAGCGCCGAATCCTAACCACTAGACCATCTGGGATACCTGCCTACCCTCTGTCACTGAACAAAGTTACCAGGTGGTTGGCCTCATCTTCATCTATATTTAGAACAGCCCCGTGTGAGGGTGCAGGTAAAAGCGTTGGTAAGGTAACCCATCCACACAATCATATAAGTGGAGGTACATACAAGATAGGAAGATAATATTCTGGGTGGTTGAGGTAGAATGAGTTTTCCAAAATTCTGCAGACCAGTGGTGGGGGAGGGGAGGGGAAGGGAAGGGGGCTAAAAATTGGCGGAACCCACCCCCCCAAGATTTGTATAATAGTACCCCCCTCCCCCCTGGGGGGATCTGTACTTGGCCCAAGTACCCCCTGCATGCAAGCCCGCTTCTCTAGGATTGCCTTGGAGCATATGCACCAACGGCTTTACCTGATACGTCACTTAGCACGAAAATTAATTTCGATCGACCGTTGATGCCTGCGTGAATTTCGTGACTTCCGTTAACACTTGCTACCATTTGAGTGTCTTACAAATTACATCAATATTTATTCAACAATGGTAACATTGCAGTAGTTTACAAGGCACTGCATCCAGCAAATTGTATGTTTTAATAATTTGTAAGACCAATAGTGCCTTTCTGCACCATAAGTTTACATATACGCTTACGCTGTGAATCCCTCGGTTGTTTTCAGTTAAAGCTACATGTGGAGCTGACCGTTGCAACGGCTGTACCAAAATACACATCAACAGGAAATGTTACGTTTGACCACACGCAGTGTCAACGGCCACCGCCAAAGAAAAAGTGGCGCTCCGGATGCTTCTATTGTCTCATATAATTTAGCGCTTGGGCCCCCTGTCGGTGGCACCGGTAAAGGACTTATGTACACACGTTTATGACGTTTCAAATCAGCACAAGTTTTCATTTTTGTGGCGGACAATTCATGAATTTGAAATGTTTTGCTCATTGGCAGATAATTGGTGAGCGATATGGTAGGTGTTTATTGTCTGTTATGAACCTTAAGGCCTTAGGTTTGTGTTCTTATACGCAAATTTGGCATTCAAAAACAGCGAAACAACTCCACATGCAACTTTAACGAAATAAAAATAATTCTCCCGGACGGGGAATCGAACCCCGGCCGCGGCGGTGAGAGCGCCGAATCCTAACCACTAGACCATCTGGGATATCTGTCTACCCTATGTGACTGAATAAAGTTACCAGATGGTTGCCCTCATCTTCATCTATATTGAGAATAGCCCCGTGTGAGGGTGCAGGTAGAAGCGTTGGCAAGGTAAGCCATCCATACAATCATATAGACGGAGGTACATAAAAATAGGAAGGTAATATTGTGGGTGTTTGAGGTAAAATGAGTTTTTCAAAATTCTGCAGACCGGTGGTGCGGGAGGGGAGGGGAGGGGGGCTAAAACTGTCGGACCCCCCGCCCCCCCCCCCCCCCCTTCCACACTAGATTGATATTATAGTGCCCTCTCCCCCCCCCCGGGGTCTGTACTTGGCCCAAGTACCCCCAGGCATGCCTACTTCTCTAGGATTGCCTGGGGCACACTTGCGTCAACGGCTGTAACTGATACGTCACTTGGCGCAAAAATTAGTTTCGATCGAGCGTTCATGCCCGACTGAGTTTCGTGACCTAAAACTTGCTATCATTTTAGTGTCTTACAAATTACATCAATATTTATTTAACAATGGTAAACTTGTAGTAATTTACAAGGTACTACATCCAGAAAATGGCCTGTTTTGATAATTTGTAAGTCCAATAGTGCCTTTCTGCACCGTTAGTTTACATATACGCTTACGCTGTAAATCCCTCAGTTGTTTTTAGTTACATAAATAAATATATTCCTCCCAGACGGGGAATCGAACCCCGGCCGCGGCGGTGAGAGCGCCGAATCCTAACCACTAGACCATCTGGGATACCTGCCTACCCTATGTCACTGAACAAAGTTACCAGGTGGTTGGCCTCATCTTCATCTATATTTAGAACAGCCCCGTGTGAGGGTGCAGGTAAAAGCGTTGGTAAGGTAACCCATCCACACAATCATATAAGATGAGGTACATAAAAATTGAAAGGTAACATTGTGGGTGGTAGAGGTAGAGTGACTTTTCCAAAATTCTGAAAACCGGTGGTGGGGGAGGGGAGGGAAGGAGGGCTAAAATTGGCGGACCCCCCTCCCCCTCCACCCAGATTGTGCCGCCCCCCGGGGGGGGGGTCTGTACTTGGCCCAAGTGCCCCCTCTAAGCATGCTCGTTTCTCTAGAATTGCATGGGGGCGCACTTGCGCCAACGGCTGTACCTGATACGTCACTTGGCGCGAAAATTAGTTTCCATCGAGCGTTGATGCCCGACTGAGTTTCGTGACCTTGCTATCATTTTAGTGTCTTACAAATTACATAAATATTTATTCAACAATGGTAAGGTTGTAGTCACTTACAACGTACTGCATGCAGAAACTGGCCTGTTTTAATATTTTGTAAGCCCAGTAGTGCCTTTCTGCACCATAAGTTTACATATACGCTTACGCTGTGAATCCTTCGGTTGTTTTCAGTTAAAGTTGCATGTCGAGATCTTTCCCGCCAAAACTAATAAGGGCAAAATACATATAAGAATCAGTCCTTGAATCATTCAAGACTTCTTTTATCTATACTCCACCCATACCAGACTGCCAAATAGTGTCTCTTAGCCTTGTCCGTGATATCAATTTACCACAAGTTTTCATTTTAGTGGTAAACGTCATCAGTTTGTGTGCTTCGCGATGCTTTGGTATAAGTAGCAGTGCGCGACCGAGTTCTGTGGTGTCCCGAGATAGACACGTTTGCCACACCACAGCTGAAACGGCGATGTTTATCAGGTTTCTGAATTTATAGAATGAAACAATCGACTTTTCTGCAAATTTTGATATAAATTTCGCCTAGGCTTAGTTTTGGCGGGAAAGAACTCGACATGCAACTTTAACGAAATAAAAATATTCCTCCCGGACGGGGAATCGAACCCCGGCCGCGGCGGTGAGAGCGCCGAATCCTAACCACTAGACCATCTGGGATACCTGCCTATCCCATGTCACTGAGCAAAGTTACCAGGTGGTTGGCCTCATCTTCACCTATATTTAGAACAGCCCCGTGTGAGGGTGCAGCTAAAAGCGTTGGTAAGGTAACCCATCCACACAATCATATTGGCGGAGGTACATACAAGATAGGAAGGTAATATTGTGGGTGGTTGAGGTGGAATGAGTTTTCCAAAATTCTGCAGACCAGTGGTGGGGGAGGGGATGGGAGGGGAGTGGGGCTAAAATTGGCGGACCCCCCCCCCCTCCAGATTTTATAATAGTGCCCCCCCCCACCCCCCGGGTGGACTGTACTTGGCCAAAGTGCCACCTGCAGACAAGCCAGCTTCTCTAGGATTGCCTGGGAGCACTTGCGTCAACGGCTGTACCTGATACGTCACTTGGCGCGAAAATTAGTTTCGATCGAGCGTTGATGCCCGACTGAGTTTCGTGACGTAAAACTTGCTATCATTTTAGTGTCTTACAAATTACATCAATATTTATTCAACAATGGTAACGTTGTAGTAATTTACAACGTACTACATCCAGAAACTGGCCTGTTTTGATAATTTGTAAGTCCAATAGTGCCTTTCTGCACCGTAAGTTTACATATACGCTTACGCTGTAAATCCCTCAGTTGTTTTTAGTTACATAAATAAATATATTCCTCCCAGACGGGGAATCGAACCCCGGCCGCGGCGGTGAGAGCGCCGAATCCTAACCACTAGACCATCTGGGATACCTGCCTACCCTATGTCACTGAACAAAGTTACCAGGTGGTTGGCCTCATCTTTATCTGTATTTAGAACAGCCCCGTGTGAGGGTGCAGGTAAAAGCGTTGGTAAGGTAACCCATCTACACAATCATATAAGATGAGGTACATAAAAATTGAAAGGTAACATTGTGGGTGGTAGAGGTGGAGTGACTTTTCCAAAATTCTGAAAACCGGTGGTGGGGGAGGGGAGGGAAGGAGGGCTAAAATTGGCGGACCCCCCTCCCCCTCCCCCCAGATTGTGCCGCCCCCCCGGGGGGGGGGGTCTGTACTTGGCCCAAGTGCCCCCTCTAAGCAAGCCCGTTTCTCTAGAATTGCATGGGGGCGCACTTGCGCCAACGGCTGTACCTGATACGTCACTTGGCGCGAAAATTAGTTTCCATCGAGCGTTGATGCCCGACTGAGTTTCGTGACCTTGCTTTCATTTTTGTGTCTTACAAATTACATAAATATTTATTCAACAATGGTAAGGTTGTAGTCACTTACAACGTACTGCATGCAGAAACTGGCCTGTTTTAATATTTTGTAAGCCCAGTAGTGCCTTTCTGCACCATAAGTTTACATATACGCTTACGCTGTGAATCCTTCGGTTGTTTTCAGTTAAAGTTGCATGTCGAGATCTTTCCCGCCAAAACTAATAAGGGCAAAATACATATAAGAATCAGTCCTCGAATCATTCAAGACTTCTTTTATCTATACTCCACCCATACCAGACTGCCAAATAGTGTCTCTTAGCCTTGTCCGTGATATCAATTTACCACAAGTTTTCATTTTAGTGGTAAACGTCATCAGTTTTTGTGCTTCGCGATGCTTTGTTATAAGTAGCAGTGCGCGACCGAGTTCTGTGGTGTCCCGAGATAGACACGTTTGCCACACCACAGCCGAAACGGCGATGTTTATCAGGTTTCTGAATTTATAGAATGAAACAATCGACTTTTCTGCAAATTTTGATATAAATTTCGCCTAGGCTTAGTTTTGGCGGGAAAGAACTCGACATGCAACTTTAACGAAATAAAAATATTCCTCCCAGACGGGGAATCGAACCCCGGCCGCGGCGGTGAGAGCGCCGAATCCTAACCACTAGACCATCTGGGATACCTGCCTATCCCATGTCACTGAGCAAAGTTACCAGGTGGTTGGCCTCATCTTCACCTATATTTAGAACAGCCCCGTGTGAGGGTGCAGCTAAAAGCGTTGGTAAGGTAACCCATCCACACAATCATATTGGCGGAGGTACATACAAGATAGGAAGGTAATATTGTGGGTGGTTGAGGTGGAATGAGTTTTCCAAAATTCTGCAGACCAGTGGTGGGGGAGGGGATGGGAGGGGAGGGGGGCTAAAATTGGCGGAACCCCCCCCCCTCCAGATTTTATAATAGTGCCCCCCCCCAACCCCCCGGGTGGACTGTACTTGGCCAAAGTGCCACCTGCAGACAAGCCAGCTTCTCTAGGATTGCCTGGGAGCACTTGCGTCAACGGCTGTACCTGATACGTCACTTGGCGCGAAAATTAGTTTCGATCGAGCGTTGATGCCCGACTGAGTTTCGTGACGTAAAACTTGCTATCATTTTAGTGTCTTACAAATTACATCAATATTTATTCAACAATGGTAACGTTGTAGTAATTTACAACGTACTACATCCAGAAACTGGCCTGTTTTGATAATTTGTAAGCCCAATAGTGCCTTTCTGCACCGTTAGTTTGCATATACGCTTACGCTGTGAATCCTTCGGTTGTTTTCAGTTAAAGAAATAAAATTATTCCTCCCAGACGGGGAATCGAACCCCGGCCGCGGCGGTGAGAGCGCCGAATCCTAACCACTAGACCATCTGGGATACCTGCCTACCCTCTGTCACTGAGCAAAGTTAACAGGTGGTTGGCCTCATCTTCATCTATATTTAGAACAGCCCCGTGTGAGGGTGCAGGTAAAAGCGTTGGTAAGGTAACCCATCCACACAATCATATAAGTGGAGGTACATACAAGATAGGAAGGTAATATTCTGGGTGGTTGAGGTAGAATGAGTTTTCCAAAATTCTGCAGACCAGTGGTGGGGGAGGGGAGGGGAAGGGAGGGGGGCTAAAATTGGCGGAACCCACCCCCCCAAGATTTGTATAATAGTGCCCCCCCCCGCCCTGGGTGGATCTGTACTTGGCCCAAGTGCCCCCTGCAGGCAAGCCCGCTTCTCTAGGATTGCCTGGGAGCATATGCGCTAACGGCTGTACCTGATACGTCACTTGGCGCGAAAATTAATTTCGATCGACCGTTGATGCCTGCGTGAGTTTCGTGACTTCCGTTAACACTTGCTACCATTTGAGTGTCTTACAAATTACATCAATATTTATTCAACAATGATAACATTGCAGTAGTTTACAAGGTACTGCATCCAGCAAATTGTATGTTTTAATAATTTGTAAGCCCAATAGTGCCTTTCTGCACCATAAGTTTACATATACGCTTACGCTGTGAATCCCTCGGTTGTTTTCAGTTAAAGCTACATGTGGAGCTGACCGTTGCAACGGCTGTACCAAAATACACATCAACAGGAAATGTTACGTTTGACCACAAGCAGTGTCAACGGCCACCGCCAAAGAAAAAGTGGCGCTCCGGATGCTTCTATTGTCTCATATAATTTAGCGCTTGGGCCCCCTGTCGGTGGCACCGGTAAAGGACTTATGTACACACGTTTATGACGTTTCATATCAGCACAAGTTTTCATTTTTGTGGCGGACAATTCATGAATTTGAAATGTTTTGCTCATTGGCAGATAATTGGTGAGCGATATGGTAGGTGTTTATTGTCTGTTATGAACCTTAAGGCCTTAGGTTTGTGTTCTTATACGCAAATTTGTCATTCAAAAACAGCGAAACAACTTCACATGCAACTTTAACGAAATAAAAATAATTCTCCCGGACGGGGAATCGAACCCCGGCCGCGGTGGTGAGAGCGCCGAATCCTAACCACTAGACCATCTTGGATATCTGTCTACCCTATGTGACTGAATAAAGTTACCAGATGGTTGGCCTCATCTTCATCTATATTGAGAATAGCCCCGTGTGAGGGTGCAGGTAGAAGCGTTGGCAAGGTAAGCCATCCATACAATCATATAGACGGAGGTACATAAAAATAGCAAGGTAATATTGTGGGTGGTTGAGGTAAAATGAGTTTTCCAAAATTCTGCAGACCGGTGGTGGGGGAGGGGAGGAGAGGGGGGCTAAAACTGGCGGAACCCCCCCACCAGATTTGTATTACAATGCCCTCCCGCCACCCCCCCCCCCGCCCTCCGGGATCTGTGCTTGGCCCAAGCACCCTGCATGCAAGCCCGCTTCTCTAGGATTACCTCGGAGCATATGCGCCAACGGCTGTACCTGATACGTCACTTGGCGCGAAAATAGTTTCGATCGACCGTTGATGCCCGACTGAGTTTCATGACTTCCGTTAACACTTGCTACCATTTGAGTGTCTTACAAATTACATCAATACTTATTCAACAATGGTAACATTGTAGTAATTTACAAGGTACTGCATCCAGAAACTGGTTCGTTTTAATAATCTTTATTTTCAGGTCCAATGGTGCCTTTCTGCACCGTAACTTTACATATACGCTTACGCTGTACATACCTCAGTTGTTGTCGGTTAACGAAATAAAAATATTCCTCAATGGCACTGAACAAAGTTACCAGGTGATTGGCCTCATCTTCATCTATATTTAGAACAGCTCAGTGTGAGGGTGCAGGTACAAGCGTTGGTAAGGTAACCCATCCACACAATCATATAAGCGGAGGTACATAAAAATATAAAGGTAACATGAAGCTGGGTATCGATACTCATGGATTCAGTTTGATGACGTGAGTTTGTCGGAGTAGCAACGGTAACTAAGGGGGGCGGGGCTTAGCGGAACTGTCTATTGCGCTGGTTTCTACCTGAAGCGTCGGTTCGACTGCGATGTTTGGATCTAAAGCGAGTCCCAAAGTTACACATGCGCCACCTAGAGAATGGAGGATCGGGAGTAACGAACCCGGTGTAACATAATAACCTGTCCGGCCGTGACAACCTGTCCGGCCACGCTTCTTTCATGCCACTAACCCTAACCAGAACCCTAAACCTAACCCTAACCCTAACCCAGGTCCTAAACTAATCCTAACCTAACGCTAAACCTAACATACGTGTGATATTTACATAGGAACCCCATTCGCTGCGCATGCGCACACGTCAGCCGGACAGTTTATCACGGCGGACAGGTTATCATGCTACACCGGCACTCCATTGGCAGGAAGCTTGCTACGGATCACCAGGGGCGGATCAAGGGGGGGGGGGGGGGGGGCGCCCAGGCCCCCTCTTAGGGCCGAAATTTATACCATTTAACATGAAAACCGAATGAAAACCGAAAACGCACTCCCCCCCCCCCCACACTTTCCAGCATATCTGCATCCGACCCTGAATCACAACTTCGCACGGTTTGAAGTTAACTTTTGAATCTAAACAAATAAAAACTAAAGTGTTTCGAAAACAGCTTACAGTCTTTATTCTATAGAATCGCTAAAGACGCATTCATCAAAGAAGCAAAACTAAGGTCCGATCTGTTTATTTCTGGGAGCATTGCCCATAAGCACTATTTGAGCATTATATAATATCTCGGCTTGATAGAACGTGGGTTTATGGCGTCACCCCTTTTAAAATTCAGCTATGAAGCTATGACTTCACTCAGAATATTAACGGCCCCCTTCTTCCGTCTAATTGAGCTCTGTAGCTTTGGAATAGAAGTCGGTAAACACAGGAGAATAACATGAGCGAAATTTGTTTTGGCCTATATAGCGGTCACCAACCGATACCCGAATAAAAAAAAAACCCAGTGAATATCAAACATGTTGTCATCGTCTAACTATCTTAGTCGTGTTAGGTGTGCAGATTCTTTCAGTTTCGCATGCGTGTTCAGGTACAAGAATGTCTTATATAATGTCCTGATGTCTTATATAATGTTTGAATTGTGAATAAGTAATTAACTGGCGAGAAATTTTAGTTTCGCGACTTTAATAGAGGCTCGTACAGTGTAGCCATACATTTTAATTTAATGGGCCGATATAGACTATATATTTATATCGTATGATAAGTCCATGCGTTCTTTGTTGCTGAAACTTCAGTTAACGTTCGCCACAGGGATATTTAGAACCAAAACGCAAAAATATACATTGGAATCTTGGGTTAAAAAGTTAAATAAAAACATTTCTCCCAGACGGGAAATCGAACCCCGGCCGCGGCGGTGAGAGCGCCGAATCCTAACCACTGGACCATCTGGGATATGTACCTACGTTGGGTCAGTCATTGTTGTGCGAATCTGGTGGCGTACCACCCCCCCCCCCCCCCCGCCCCCACGGGGATCTCATCGCCAACCTCACGTGGGCAATGAGCCGATTTTGTAGTGGGTCCATCCTCTATGTCAGATCAGTGTATAACGCTTACTATTCATTATTCACAGATTTTTGTACGCACAGAGCAATGTAGACCAATGTTTCCAATAAGATTTGTGCACTTATTAATTTTCAAAAGTAGGCCGTACCCCAACGACCGCACCCCAAAGGCCGTACCCCAACGGCCGCACCCCAAAGGCCGTACCTCAGACGCCGTACCCCAGACGTCGTATCCCAGACGCCGTACCCCAGACGCCGTATCCCAGACGCCGTACCCCAGACGCCGTATCCCAGACGCCGTACCCCAGACGCCGTACACCCCAGACGCCGTACCCCAGACGCTGTGCCCGAGACGTCGTATCCCAGACGCCGTACTCCAGACGCCGTACCCAAGACGTTGTAACCCAGACGCCGTACTCCAGACGGCGTATCCCAGACGCCGTACTCCAGACGGCGTATCCCAGACGCCGTACTCCAGACGTCGTATCCCAGACGTCGTATCCCAGACGCCGTACCCGAGACGTCGTATCCCAGACGCCGTACCGAGACGTCGTATCCCAGACACCGTAACCCGGACGCCGTAACCCAGACGCTGTGCCTCGGACGCCGTACCCCAGACGCCGTACCCCAGACGCCGTACCCCAAAGGCCGTACCGCAGACGCCGTACCCCAGACGCCGTACCCCAAAGGCCGTACCGCAGACGCCGTCCCCAGACGCCGTACCCCAGACGCCGTACCCCAGACGCCGTACCCGAGACGTCGTATCCCAGACGCCGTACTCCAGACGCCGTACTCCAGACGCCGTACCCAAGACGTTGTAACCCAGACGCCGTACTCCAGACGGCGTATCTCAGACGTCATATCCCAGACGGCGTATCCCAGACGTCGTATCCCAGACACCGTAACCCGGACGCCGTAACCCAGACGCTGTGCCTCGGACGCCGTACCCCGGACGCCGTAACCCGGAGGCCCGGAGAGACAATACTGCAGGTGCAATACGTAAACCCATACACCAACGTCCGAAGCGCTTCATTTTCGATGGTTCATATGTGATTTATTAATACAAAAGGTAATTGGTGAGCTGGAAATCGGAAATTAAACAATCCATCTAGCCCCACTTTGACTATCCAAGATCAGTTTAATCCCCAAATAAGTGATTGAATGATCTTCACACGAAACTCACAGTTTACTGTTTAGGATTAGTGAATGGATGATCTCTAGCCCCAGTTCTGTGGCTGTAGGACGGGAAAAAATCTGTAGACGGGCTCTATCAGATTTTCGCCCGTCCTACAGTCACAGAACTGGGGCTAGATCATCTCGTCCTCGTCCGATATCTAGCCAATTGCCTTTTTAGTTTAAATTTGTGAAAAGACTAAAATGAACTAATAGTGTCAACAAGTGTGGGATTATCCTTCTTTCGAGGAGAAACTCTCATAGTAAAAGCGGGACCCGGACTAACTCGTTTAGCCTCCCTTTAATAGAAAAAGCGGGACCCTGACTAACTCGGTTAGCCTCCAGGCCGTCATCGTGGATTAACTGCACTCATATTGTGAATCTGATGTTGACTATACAAACGTTCAGTCATTTGGTTAATGTGCCGCTGGGCCTTACAGCGGTGTACCCAGGGGTTTGCCTTGGACGGACACATGTTAGTCGTGACGTAGGAGGCGTTCTCTGGGGTTGGGGGCGGCCACGTGATGTCCCCGTACGGTGCGCAGTCCATCTGGCGTTGTCTTGACTGCGGCGCGCACGCCGGAAGCAGACGCCGCTCTCTGGTGTGACTTCCGATTGTCTCTCGACGGACATCGTATTGCTGTTGGACCGGAAGCTCCTGTCGCCGGGTTCGCGGACTGAGACCGGAAACTGTCTGCAAAGCAACGATACGCTTCAGTTTGAAACCAGTTTTGTGTGATTGCGGTTTAAAATGCTCCATTTTCCAGGGAATGTAAATGCGTCACATTTTATGAAATGGTTAAAAAAAGAATAATGATAGTCTTGTGATCAAAATGTATAGCCTGGATGGGACTTGGTTAACTTCCTCAAAAGCACGTTTTTTGCACTCGTGGTTTATGTTGGTATCAACAAGTATGTAGGCTCGGTAGTTTACGTTTATTTACTACTTTATTCCGTGTTCCGATTTTGCCTGGCAATGCTCATAGGGGAATCCCGGGGCAATGCGCCGAAACAACGCTCCCTGGGCAATGCTCCCGGGCCAATGGTTCCGGGGCAATGCTACCTGGGCAATGCTCAGACACAACAACGCTTAAGCTCATGGGGTGACAAAGTAAGCTTGCATCATACTTTTCAGAGGTCTGAACTTAGATCAGGTCATGTTCCAGCACCATCAACAATTACTGTGCATAATCCTGCACGTGCTGCATCTTCCAATCTTCCAAGTAAGTGCTAATCCCTGCGTTAAGAGCCATGCATGCACCTCGCCAATCGATGTGTGGTAGAGACTTAGCTCCGTAACTTTATACTACATCTGTGACCCGGCCGCATCTTACGTAATATATGTAAGCCCTATATATATATAATACATGCCTCACACCGCGTGATTCAGCAAAGGAATTTGCCTCTCATAGCGTGTATAACAGGTTTATGCAGGACAAAGCCGTGTAGTGGTTTCTCTGCTGTGGCCGCCCCGGCCAGCGTTGGGCCACCCCACACGTCGTTTCCTTTGACCGAGCTGCCGATTGTATAAGCCAAGTAGGCCAACTGGCAGTTTTGGGTCTCCGAGTATGCACCTCTTGAAAGTTAAAAAATCTGTTTCGTGTTCGGTCAGTCACCCTATTTAATAACACAGGCTGACGTAACCAAGTTGTGTTTTTCACTGGTGTAGTGATCTGTAGTGTTCGACGATATAAAAGGCAATAATTAAAGTCCAATTTAGGAACTTGACGACCGGGGGAGGGCCGGGGAAGGGGTAGACCTACCGAGAGTAAGCGGTAAGCGCCCACCTGACTCAGTTTGATCCTCGGCTGTCTGGTATGGATCTACATACTTCAGTTGAATTTGGAAGATTTCTTCATGGGGTCAACCCCACTGAAGTGACTTTTCAAATCATAGGAATAGTTTTACACACCCTTATAATATTTGGAGCGTCTCCGTCATGTGTTCGATTTCATAAACCGTTTCACTCTTCCAAATTTTCTACCGTTTTTGTGTAGGCCTGCAGTAATTAAGTTGGATTATGTGACGTCGATCTGGAGCCCATAAATATAAGCACTCTTAACGAAATCATTTTTAGTTAAACACCAATGTCTTTTCATATTGCAGAGAATGCCTTTAAGTTTGTTCTTGTTAATCATCCATGATCAGACGATATTCCAATTTAAACTATCCTCCATTATCAGATGTTATTTCTATTCAGATTATTGCCTTAAAAACCGTGTTATCCGAGCCTTTACATAAAGCACGTATCTTTAACTTTTCTCGTTGTCAGCAATAAATACAATATAGCAACAAAATAAAGTAAATTAATTCTGACCGTCTGACGTCCATCGCTGCGAAGCTCTGATGTCATCACATGGTGGCGTTCTGACGTCATATCCCGTTTAACCGCGTTCCTGGGGTCGTGGTCTACGGCGGAGGCCACGCCTCGTTGTCTATAAACGGGAACTTTCAGCCGTTTGGCGGGCGGGAAGCGGCCGTAGTTACCGCCACTACCCCACACCGACCGCAAAACTCCCGGGTCCAGCCCCACCGTTGGCACGGTGACACAGCGAGCCGGATCCCCGCCCAGCTTTCCCGTTTGGAATCGAACCTCGCACCTGGACTTCATTTGGTAGTTGTGGTCCGCGGTGGGCTGGAGCCAGCTGGGTGTGTTGGGCGGGCCGTACGCACACTGACTGTCCGGACTGCGCCGTGTGCTTGGAGAGTGGCTCCCCCTGGTGGCAACCGTCGGCCATCACTGTGGAGAGGGTCCGCCTCTCCAAGATATCCTGGTTGTGAAGCGTAATGGTCTATAACCCAACGGGAGATGTATCGACTTCATGGGCTTCGAATGGGGCACCATATCGACATTCTTTTACACCTTCTTCGATATCAACAATATATAAATCACATTTGACTTGCGTTGGCAACGTCAGTGGCTATGCCAAGATCTGACGCCACACCGATAGCCCCACGACAATCAATCAATAATACAGGTCTCCCTGCTCAGAGAACGTCCGTGTTAGCACTATGCACTCCCATGGAAGTTTTATGGAGAGTTACGCAAGCAGTTGTTTATCAATGGTGAGATCAAAGTTCGGGGCTTCTCTTCTGTCGAGTAATTAATTGACAGGTGTGATCAAATTGTTCCGCCTATCGCTCCTGTGTTAACGCGAATCTACCGTTACTGGATATCAGCTCTTCAACTAGAAATGTTAGCATGTGTCTCCATCTGGTGAGCTGTATATGAACCCTGGAGTACGGGCTTTGGTCGTCACATAACAGCCCTATATAACGACAAGCTACCGTCTGCATGATGCCTATATGCGGCGCCCGGTCTCTGCCAAGTGGTGGTAAAATTTGCCTACTATAAATGGTGCCGCGCCATATTGTAATAATTTTCAGTGATGTCATGGCTAATAGCCTACCAACCTTGGTGTAAGATGAAATCTAGGCACTGACCCAACAAGTAGGCGGATCATATGATGCCTTTAATTATGGCTTATAATAATCTTCCAGATAAACATCTCAAATAATACGGGCAGACGGCAACTCCGAACTAATGCTTTCTGATCGGCCAGCGAAGAAGGTGGAGGTTGCACCGAGCGGCGGTGGTCCGGTATTCTCGTGTATATGAGGATTTGAGAGTTCACGACACATTAAGCGACAGTTGACCCCCCCAGCAAATTCTTTTCTTGGCAATCTGATGGGAGCAGGATTACTGCTTTCGGACCATCGTGAAAGGTAGAACAAAATTTGTATACACGTATCTGGCTATTTTTTTAAAAAACATAGCTCCCCCACCTCAATATTAAACGATCAGTCCCTTCACCAGTGAGGTTTGTCAGATCAGAGCAGGACTTCGGTGTTCCCAGTCCCAAGGTGTGCACAGAAGGCTAAACATGCCAGGGCCTAATTTGTTAAGAGTAAGGGGTGCCCCAGGGTATAAGGCTCCATTCTGCCTGGACCATTCTCACCGAGAACCCGACTGACGTATTGAATGTTCTTGTCTTTTATCGGGCATTATATAAGCTGCATTTACATAATTTTACTGTACTACAATTGGCCGTGCGATACCTTTGACTTAATTATAATGCGGTAAAAGCTTGTATGCAAAGTTGGTTGCAGAATTTCAGATTGACAGTTTTGTGTCCAGTATTTCTGCTATTGATGAAAGGCTGACTGACGTTCTACGCATAATACTTAAATATCAGCTCGTAAAATTGATTGTGGGTTTTACGAGAGGTCACCGCGTGGCCTAGTATGATAGAGCCTTTGGCTATTGTCCAGTATGCTCTGGTAGGCCAGCCCTAGTGGCAGGTGCGTGGTTCGAAACCCACTTGTGCAAATATATGCCTATGTTTGGTGCAGGATAACGATTCCATCTCTTTCTTCGCAAAGAGTGGGGTTATCCCCCCGATACATGACCTCTCCCAATGTTCACCTTTCCCATTGTCGCGGTATGACTCACAGAGGTTAAAACGGCCTGTTTGATCAATCAATCCACCTTGCGATGACATTCTAACAGAGCTTACGTTTGTGCTCTCCAGGTTTGCCGTAATGCCAGATCTGCCGTAATGCGTAAGAACAAAATTCGCAGTTCATTTGAAATGAGTGAGTCACGTGATGCGACTTTATTAGAATATTAATTCCTAGATAATAGGGGAAGTTTATAATAGGCTTTGATCGGACAGAAAACGCGAATGTAAGGTGTTAACAAATAAGTGATAACTATCAAATTTCATGCCGCTCTCAGCCCGTTTCATGCCATAGTTCACTTTGCAAGCCCTTCGTCTTCTTGGGACCTTTTCACACTCAGCTTGTCATACAATAATAAGGTACTTAAAGTCCATCTCTTAGGTCCTATGTTACTTTGCAAATATTTGATGCATTTGCACTACATTAATGAAATTCCATACGCACTAAATTTATTTGCCACCAATATTAACAATATTAGCCATTTTATCACAGACCTACACAAAAAGGTACAAGATAGACGTCACAAGATGAACCTGTTTTTGTTGCGCAATAAGGTAAACGTATACGCATATTTGGAAGCGGTTTAGTAAGAAATACCACCCCGACAGACGGACTTTAAGGCTAACGAGTTGACGGGGCAGGGAATAGTAGAGAAGCCATATCAGCTGAAAATGTAAGGTGAACAAATGCTGAGTGGAACGTCAAACTGGAACGCACATATATATTTAGATTTAATATCCAGTTCCGATGACACCTTACTGGCTTCGCTGTCTCTGTGGATTCGGCTTCTAACCACAGAGTTCTGTGACAGCAATGTATGTTCGATTTTATAGATGTTGATTGTACATGTTGTACTGTGGGCCTGAGGCCTTTTAGAACAATACGCTTTATTTGAAGCACTCAATCACTCTTCTATATCACAAAGTACTACGTTGCAGATGCCAAGGATCTCGATGTAAGTAAGTAAATATAAATGCAAAAATTGTAACTTATTATATAATTCACTTTTATTTTTCAGTTAGGTACAATGCAAAAAGTAACGTATTCACTTTGGTTGTGTACGTTGCAGCATGAGATACATCGTTGTACATCAGCAGCAAGTTCACCACCAGGGCCACAGACACGATGTACATCCGGGCACTGAACGCGTTCAGGGAGGTGGCGGAGCCACCCGTGACGACGAATTGTCCCAAGGCGGCGTTCACCACGGCGCAGATCGAGTCGTAAATGGTCTTGTAGTAAGCCGAGGTGGCTCCAAACGACTGGAAGCCTACGAGGATGAGCGGGAGGATGAGGCAGATGCATTCCACTGCCACCGACAGCAAGGGTTTCCTTATGAAGCGCAGCGCCGAGTAGAGGTGGACGACGGATTTGGTGAAGCGAAGGAGGAGGAGGAGCTTGACAGTGACGAGGAAGACTAGCAGGGACAGGCACGACATCGTGGCTTCATGGAGGTTGACCACGTGCGAGAACTGGACGAACTCTCGCGGCTTGGCGCTGACTGCTTCCGCGGTTTGCGTCATGGCCTCTTTTCGGAGGATATAGATAACGATACCGGCTATGGTATCGAAGATGATGACCAGATCTAAGTAGTTAGCCACCTGCTTGAAGAAGGCCGTCTTCGTCTGAACAATGGCTTTGATGGCCTTGATGGCGTAGAAGATCACCATGGCGACGAAGGCGAACTGGAAGATGAAGACGACAGTGCCCATGCTACCCATGTGTAAATACAGCCTGAAGACGCTGGCCGACGCCGAGGCAACGATACCACCACTGTCCGGAAACTCGGTAATGAAATAGGCGTGGAAAAATACATTACCATCTGGGTTATACGCCGGAAATTCCATAATCAGAACACTCGTTTGCCTATCAATCCAGTCGCCCTGTTTTAACTCCTCTATGATATCTAGGGAAATGTTTTTATTGATGTCGAGGTCCACGATGAAACCTCCGCTGTGGTAAGAGTTGATGCGACCCCAGACGGTGTCGGAGCCGGCCTCTCCATGTCTGGTGTGCTCCCACCCCGCCATGGAGAGCTGGGCCCTGAACTCGTCCCTCTCTCTCAGGGCCAGTCCCGCAGGACGACTTGCACATAGCGAACCACCAATTCGGCCACTGCGACGCCCCCGCGGCACGACTGGGATGTAGCGAGCCACCAATTCGGCCACTGCGACGCCCCCGCAGCACGACTGGGACATAGCGAGCCACCAATTCGGCCACTGCGACGCCCCCGCGGCACGACTGGGACATAGCGAGCCACAAATTCAGCCACTGCGACGCCCCCGCGGCACGACTGGGATATAGCGAGCCACCAATTCGCCCACTGCGACGCCCCGGCGGCTAGACTGGGATGTAGCGAGCCACAAATTCAGCCACTGCGATGCCCCCGCGGCACGACTGGGACATAGCGAGCCACCAATTCGGCCACTGCGACGCCCCCGCGGCACGACTGGGACATAGCGAGCCACCAATTCGCCCACTGCGACGCCCCGGCGGCTAGACTGGGATATAGCGAGCCACCAATTCGGCCACTGCGACGCCCCCGCAGCACGACTGGGACATAGCGAGCCACCCAATTCGGCCACTGCGACGCCCCCGCGGCACGACTGGGACATAACGAGCCACCAATTCGGCCACTACCACGCCCCCGCGGCTAGACTGGGACATAGCGAGCCACCAATTCGGCCACTGCGATGCCCCCGCGGCACGACTGGGACATAACGAGCCACCAATTCGGCCACTACCACGCCCCCGCGGCTAGACTGGGACATAGCGAGCCACCAATTCGGCCACTGCGATGCCCCCGCGGCTAGACTGGGACATAGCGAGCCACCAATTCGGCCACTGCGATGCCCCAGCGGCACGACCGGGACATAGCGAGCCACCAATTCGGCCACTGCGACGACCCCGCAGCACGACTGGGACATAACGAGCCACCAATTCGGCCACTGCGACGCCCCCGCGGCACGACTGGGACATAACGAGCCACCAATTCGGCCACTACCACGCCCCCGCGGCTAGACTGGGACATAGCGAGCCACCAATTCGGCCACTGCGATGCCCCCGCGGTTAGACTGGGACATAGCGAGCCACCAATTCGGCCACTGCGATGCCCCAGCGGCACGACCGGGACATAGCGAGCCACCAATTCGGCCACTGCGACGACCCCGCAGCACGGCTGAGACATAGCGAGCCACCAATTCGGCCACTGCGACGACTCCGCGGCACGACTGGGACATATCGGTCTTGCCTTTATAGGATCCATCAGAAAGAAAGTCTGCAGCAGCGACAGGAAGAAGGCCGTCAGCCATGCTCTGGACTTGGCGTCACCCCATTCCAAGCTGTACAGCACCAAAAAGAACGCCGCCACAACGCTGGTGGCCAGGTTAAGGCTCCAGGCTAGGTAGACCACCCAGTGAGGCAAGGAACCAGGCAGTTTTCGTCCTTGATGGGTGGCGGCTTCGTCTGGTTTGGTTGCGATTGCGTATCGAAGGGTGAGATGCGTTTGTGACGATGGGTTGCGACGCGTACTTAGGAGGCCCGTCCGCCTGAGCATTGTAGTCACCCAGGAGTAGGTCTTCTTACCATCGCCCTCAGTTTCCTCCCAGTCAAATGGCTTTCTTCCCCCATATTGTGGCCCTTCCGTTCCTGCTTTTGACTCTTGCTCAAAGTAATCTTGCTGTTTTCCATAGTTGGTTATCAGTTCAGCTAGTTCTGGCCTCTGTTCGGTTGGTTTCCGGGTCTTTCCGTTTGGTTTCGGTGTCTGTCCCTTTGATTTCGGTTTCTGTCTGTTTGGTTTCGGTTTCTGTCCGTTTGGTTTCGGTGTCTGTCGACTTGGTTTTGGTGTCTTTCCGTTCGGTTTTGGTGTATTTCCGCTTGGTTTTGGGGTCTTTCCGTTTGATTTGGATGTCTGTCCGTTTGGTTTTGGTGTATTTCCGCTTGATTTCGGCGTCTGTCCGTTTAATTTTGGTGTCTGTCCGTTTGGTTTCGTTATCTGTCCGTTTGGTTTTGGTGTATTTCTGCTTGGTTTTGGTGTCTTTCCTTTTGATTTTGATGTCTGTCCGTTTGGTTTTGGTGTATTTTTGTTTGTTTTTGGCGTCTGTCCGTTTGGTTTTGGTACTTGTCTGTTTGATTTTGATACTTGTCTGTTCGGTTTTGATGTCTGTCTGCTTAGTTTGGGCTTTTGCCCAACAGATCTGAATTTATCCGTCTCTACATTCTGTTGATCAGGTTTGGTCTTTTGGTTTTCTGCAGGTCCAGGGTTGTGCTTCGTTGTATTTGACAACAATGGTGGCAACGTCTGCTTCTTGTGTTTCCACAGTTGTCGCCTCGAACTGCCCGACATTGTTTGCCACACGTTTGAGCTTGGTTTAGCGTTGCGAAATAACTGCACTATGACCAGACTCAGGGGAAAGACGGCGATGATGCAGACGAAGCTGGTGTAGATTTGAAAGTAGGTGATGCGAAAGATGCCTAAATCCAGAAGCAGGATTTCTGCTGTCTCTGCCTCCTTGCCGTAGAACATAGCGTTGGCTATCATGGTGAGGAAGAGGAGAGAGAAGCACGTGGCCAAACGCTGGACACGCGTAAAGTGACTCTTGACGGTGGCAAACCACGGACAACCACAGATGTTTGTCTGCGGCACCGTCTCGCAGAGTCTCGGGAAACACGTGGCTGAACTCGTGCTGACGGGTCTGTGACGTCACCGGTAGGAACCACCGGAGACTGCAGACAACCATTTCCGGCAGCAGAAGGTGTAACTGTGGGACAAATAAATGTTATGGATAAATATATGCATTATATATTATTCGTTATTATGTAATTGTCGTTATGACGTAGATTTAATGTATTCTAAGTCCATTAATAATTTAGCTAAAGGTACTGAACCTAAAGATAAAATACAACGCTATTTACGTACATGTACATGCACATATACTAGGATTATAAAAAAAAGTGTTCTGTGATAATAACTTGTCACATAAACTAAAGTCGAAATGGAGTTTGCTACTTACCCAGTGCCCGTGGATAGATCCTGAATCTTTATTTTGTTCAGGAACCAGGACGATTTGAGTCCCTTCCCGGTGGCGTCTTGGCTGATGTTGACAGATTTGAGCGCTCCAAGCTCCAGCGGTGTACACATCAGGAACTTCACCACGCTTCCCTTCGAAAAGTCCTGAAATATTGTCATCTTAAATTAACGACGTCATCCCAAAAATCTGGTGAAAACGTGTACCTATAATTACGCGTAATAGAGTGACGTGTTCTAAGTTATTTGGGCTGATATTATAACACATGAAATTCTCACCATTGTTCGAGTATCTCCCGCCAGGCGGCGTCGGGTGGAGCAGCTTTCTTGGCCGAAGATTTGTAAATACACGTTGGACGACGTGGCAGCGTCCCTCTGCATACCCGTATGTACCTCTACCACGAAGCGGTGGCCCCAGCGAATGTTGTTGTCAGGCAGTCGGATCACAGACCACTGCAAGTAAATGCCGAAAACCTCATTACTTATATGTCTTTCCGGTAGCAATATCATGCTATTGTTGTAAGATTCATTTTCGCTATGCCTCGATCACTTGAGACACAGATAACAAATACGTGACAGACAATAGAGCTCTAGCTAGCAGAGGCGGAACACTGAACCCCACATCTAACATATGTGGGTTGTACGTATTAAACCACAGGTAGCTTATGCATAAAGTTTCAAAGAGTTCTTTCGCAGCCAGTGACGCTCGGAAAACGCTTTTACATGTACCATTCCAATTTGATGATAGTGATAGCAATAGATATGGCACATACAATGGTCAGGACATCAGTAACTGCATAATGCGCCTGCCAAAGTTCATGCGAAAGCTACGTATCTTAAGACTTGTTAAGAGAAACATTTGTCGAGCAATTATCGGGTTAAAAAAAAGTAGACTTTCAATCCACACGAGTCATTTATTGCGCTGATATGGATGCAACCATGCGGCATATAAATCAAACTTAAAAACGTGATATAAAGATAGGTGATGTCACCCTACGTGAGTCTATAAATAAAACCAACGCCGCTTCCCATACGAACCCTATCGATGTCCAATATGTCTTGGCGTCGCGCCCAGAACGAGGCTAGCTCCCAGAGGATGAAAATGACGATGACTGTAACGAAGACGGCGGCGTTGTCAGCCAGGTCGGCGAACCGCAGGAAGACAGTGCTGACTGAAGTCGACGGTGTTGGGCGGGATCAGGAAGCTGGAAGCCACGAAGGAGGATTTGTCCAGCAATGGACAGCTGCATACCACCTCGTTTTCCGTGCTCTCCGGTTTAACCTGGGCAACAAAATGGGCGTTCATAGAGCCGGTTGCCGGGAAAATACCTCTTCCGAGCGGTTTTTGGCGGTAAAACGCCCCGACCGAGCGGATTTTGGCGGTGAAAAGGGGGGGGGGGGGGTGTGTTACCGAGGACCCCCCACAAACCCAGCAATGTATTAAGTACCTAACTCGGGGATTATAGTAGTGGGTGGTTGTTTCTACGTGCAGGCAAGTATCTGAGATTCAATCGCATTTAAAGTGATATCCATATATAGCTGGCAGCCTCCGAGCCGTGACATCGTTGATATGGTGACGTTCCAATTTATCCGCCAGTCCAGTTTAGCCAACTTTCCCGGTCCGATAACAGGCATGGGTCTAACAAGCTAAGCAGATGTTAATCACCCTTCTTAACAAGTAATTGTAGCCTGGATTGCATTTATGAAGTGGATGGTAAACTACATTTGTGCATGTTCTGAACCGTGGGTTACCTGACAGACATTGTCGACCCACGCCTGCTGGACGTCATCCCACGACAGACAGCCCGTCGCCCGCACCGTGAAGGTCACCGTCACCACCCTGGAGGACGGGGCGCCTGTGGGGGGCGGGACCGTCGAATCGTTGTTTCCGGTAGATGTTGTCATGGCAGCGGTTGTCACTTCATACGCTCCAAATGTAGTGTTGCCTGTGATATAGTTATATTGATGTCATGTAACTGATAGTTAAGCATAGACATAAATGATATTTAGCATAGTCATAAATGATATTCAGCCTAGACATACATGATTTTTAGCATAGACATAATGATATTTAGCATAGACATAAATGATATTCAGCCTAGACATACATGATTTTTAGCATAGACATAAATGATATTCAGCCTAGACATACATGATTTTTAGCATAGACATAATGATATTTAGCATAGACATAAATGATATTCAGCATAGACATACATGATATTTAGCATAGACATACATTCTATTCAGCATAGACATACATGATATTTAGCATAGACAAACCAGATATTTAGCATAGATGTATATAATTACGTGATATTTTGCAAATGATATCAATCCCAAAAAAAATTGCGCAGCACACGAAAGACGGATTTTATTATTTTCTTAATTAAATCCAGTTGACACTGATTATTTTTAAAACGCGTATATATGTATACCGGTACATGTATATGTATTTAAATATGGCCATTAGCGTACCGGTGTCTAAGGGCGAGAGTCTGACGAACGTCTTCCCGGTCTGCGTCAGAGAATTGCTCGGCACTTTGACGTAGAAGAAATGAAATGTTGGTGTTTTAGGCCACTTTTGTGCACATACAGGCTAAATTGGGCCAAGGAACCTCCCGGGACGATGAAGGATGAAGGAATGAAACATGCCCCAGATTAGGTGCCCGGGCCCGGATTCGAACCCAGGACCTATTGATCTGTGGTCTAGTGCGCTAACCACTACACCAGGGAGGCCCCCCTTTGACGTAGAAGTGACAGGCCGAGGAGCCCGCCATTGCCGCCACGGCGTCTCGGTAGTCCAGGTCTGTCTCGTCGGGCACCTGACCGCTTCTGATCAGGACCGCGAACTCGGTCGCCGTGCTCGGGCGATCATCAGTGACATTGATACACACATAGTGGCCGTGGAGGAGACTTGAAAGGCGATGACCCATATATCTGTGTCGGTCAGGGTGAAGGTGCTCGTGGTCGCATTAGGAACGGTCCCGGGACTCTTAAAGGTGGAGAGGGTACGCAGAGTGTGATCCCCAGCGCAGTCCCCAGTGGCGCAGCGCTTCTGTCGCCTCTGTATTGGGACGGAACGGTCTCCATCGGGCTGCACCGAAACGTGCACGGAGGTGTACACGTTGTCTTGGTTTTGTCCCCATGGCAACAGATTGTATAGGTATTCCTTCACCTGTCAAGATAAAGCAAAGTGTGTGTTGAATACTTGGCTGAGCGATCAATAAACGCAAACGGAAGAATAATATTCATGGCCATCATGGCCGGTACTCGTATGTTGTTAATAATAACAATAGTAATAATAATAATAATAAACATGATATAAAATATAAAATTAATTAATTAGAAAAAAGGAAAACAAAGAGAAACATAATATAAAATCAACATATGAAATATAATATAAAATCAATATATGAAATATAATATAGAATCAATATATGAAATATAATATAAAATCAATATATGAAATATAATATAAAAACAATATATGAAATACAATATAAAATCAATATATAATAATAGAATAAATATATTAAGCTTATTATTAATCAATCATTACAATATATACTAACCGTCACTGTGAATGGTCCTTCATCCAGCCGCTCTCTGCCGGTGGCGCCACTAGCCTTCGGCGCGAAGGCGACGGTGGAGTTCTGTAAGTTATATGAAGTGTTGGTGGCTGCGGCCAGAGCCGTGCGGAGCCAGAGCTGCGAGGACATGCCGGGGTCAACCACGGTGGCCTTCTGGCCCCACACCAGTCCGCTCGCTCTGCAGCAGCGTGTCCAGGCCGGTGAATACCAGTGGGATGTTCTGTCTGGCCTTGATAAAACCACAAAATCATTATTATGTTATGATGTGCATCGTTTTATTTAAGCCTTCGTATACAATTAAAACCAGGCAAATGATGCAAATGTGTAAAAACCTGCCAAACGGACCACAATTTGGCCTAACGACTTATGGATACATGTGTAAAGGGCAGAAAGGAAACGATCATAGATCTACAACTGCACTGATCTATAATTTTACACAATGAAAGATACTTATGATACATAATGTAAAGTCCCCAACAAAGACGCAAGCAGGCTTTCTGTGGCGGAAATGATCTGCCGCTTCATTGAAGTATAAATTATCCAAATGACAAAATATCTTGCACCGGCAGCTGTGAGCTGGATAAAAAACACATTAAGAAATGAAATAAACGAACCAGATCGTCCACTCTGTCGTAAGCGATGGTGTCCGGTAGCCGCGCCCGCTCCTCCAGGAATTATCTCTCCTCGGGCGCGAATTGGTCGATCTCCATCAAAAAGTCTCCCTCTCTACTTCCGGTATATACTCCACGCTGTCCTCGTAGCTGGTCGGGGCCACGTGTTGGGCCAGCGTGATGATGTCATTGGCAATCGGTATCAGTTCTGAGTGCGACAGGCGAGACGGCAGTTAATATAAGAAAGAATGTTGCAGTATGTATCCGACCATGTATATATGATACGATGGTCAATCTTGTAGGCATACTTATACACATAACAAAAGTTATATATACATCTAGACCTATATGTTACCTATAACAGCTTGTAGGCGTGTTTAATTTCACTCGTTATTTTCTGTAAAATCAACGCACATGTATGGGTAATTACTACAATTAAGTATAACAATAGTAAGTAGTAATATTATTGTTATAGTAAGCATGTAATTCCGCGTTATTGGTCATAACGTTGCAAATAACCGTTCGCTGTTTGACTAACTTTTATTGATTTTCAGCTGGTCCTCAAGTGAATGGGAAAAGCCAGCCAAATGACCACATATGTTAAGAAACGTCAGTGACATTTCCTCCTGGATAATAATAATAATAATAATAATAATAATAATAATAATAATAAATAAATTATAATAATGATAAAGAAATAATAATAATAACCAGACTCTTATTGATATGACAGGTACGTTTACAAATGACGTACAAATAGACAGATATGATTACATATATTTATAGGGTGCTTCCCTTGGGACGGAAGATATAATTCAAATATCACCAGCGGAACTTAACTGACATTGTAATGGCCGATCTACAGTTATTGTTTGACAAACGAATAGGGTTGTAACTTTAAAACGTTGATCTGATCTGCGTATTATTCCAGTCCTTGGGTTATGCATACCAAATACTCAGTGTCCTCATCAGCCGCCGTGCTTGTCGTCTGACATAGGGCTTCCGCTAGGATCATAGCTTCGAATTCCGTTAGATTTTTTTGCGAAACACTCTCCATGATATCGAAGATGGCTGCCATGTCAGTCTGGATTATATCATTATTATATAAATACACGCAGTCCAAAACGTTCATAATATGCGAAAATCCAGTTTATACCCCCTTGCACCTCCAGCACTATATGTAAACATATCGATATATGATGCTAAGGGAAAGAAGCACAAAATTCTAGAAGATAGATGGAATGTGTATAATGTGTAATGTGTATCGAAATACAAAAATATTACTATATTGATGAAAATATTTCAAATGAATGTTTCTGAACACGCACCTGTTGTCTATTCGCTGTCTCGGAGAGTATTGTCTGTAGGATGGCTTGGTAGTCGCTGGCCTTCCAGTAGTACGATAACTTCGTGATCAACGTCACGCTGCTCTTTTGCGGTGTCACCTACAACCAATGTCCACGTCTTGATTGGGTAAATTGTGTAGATAAGTGGTCGTATATGTAACAGAAAAGTTATTTCAGAAATCGACGTTTTAGAAAATATGTCACCTTTCATGTGGATTTATTTGGCAATCGCAGGTATTTATTTTGACGTAAAATAAATAGATTATGATTCATTCCAAATAGAACAGTGTATATCTAAAAAGTTAAGCATGGTTTAAGGATTATATCTTACAAATATCTTAATACAACATCACGTTTAGTTAGCTTTACAACGAATCCATTACTGCGACATGTAACAATAGAGCCAGACTACGTAACACCTACACAACTTACCCGCAGAGCCACATGTGTTTCGGTGAACACCCCGTAGATGTCACTTATCCGTACATAAAACGTGACGTCATAATCGTCGATCCCGGAACTGGAAGGGACCGGGACGAGCATGCGCCTTTCGAAGACGTCCTCTAGAAGTGGAAGGCGGCGGGCGTTGTATACTTTGTAGGTCAACGGATTGGACGTGGTCTCGTGTTCACCCGTGTAACCATCATCGGACCATCCGGAACAGTCGATTTTGTCCCGAATTTCTCCCATCGGGCCTGGGATCGTTCGAGAGATAGGAAGCGAAAAATGGAAAAGAATGGTGACTTCGGGGAAATAATAAACTTCACGGGACAGTTGAGCTTACGGCGAATTGCCGCGATTGGGGCTCCTTTGGTATAACCTGGTATCGATATCATACTCCTTATGTTCGTAATGGCCGACCATTATTCTGTTGAACGGAACAACCTTATATATGATTTTCATCCGGCCCGTGCAGCGTTGTGGTAATAACTCACAGTTCATATATTGGTCGAGAATTGTAGTAATGTCGGAATCGGGATTTGGACAATGTTCGCCGTGGTCCTTTACTCGGGTCTTCGGTGCTGTACTCACCCAAAGCGGACCGAGTGCTAGCTACAGCTGCCACCAGATGGCACTCGGTTGACCCGGAAGCAGTAGGCGGCGTGCGGGGTAGGGGTGAGTTCACACGACCCACACAAAGCCCAGGCCTCGACACAATACCGCTTTCCTTCTTCAAGCGATCGCGCCGCTACCTCAGCCCCCATCGCCGATACTACTGCAAGTACAGCATCATTGATTAGTACTTCATTAGTACACATAAAAAAGAAATAACATTGCTTATTATGAAGAAAAAAAATGTCGTCATATATCAGTCGGTCTTACTTGGATATCCATTTTGTTGGTACATGTAGTTGACTTTAAGCGCGTGGTTTCAGTAGCTTACTGTATTATCATGCTGAATTGCCATCACTTACGCTAAAGATCATGGGAGATGTTAGATCATGATTGATTTTGCCAGTCATGGCATGTTGAAAACCAGATCACGCTGGAGAAAGCAATTTTGTTGCCTTGGTTACAAACATTTGTTTATAGCATTACACCTTTCCATGTTTTCTCGTCTCTGACTTGGTGTGTATCACTTGTTTTAATACTATAGAATGTATACATGATACTGATATATCGTTCTGGTAGCGCGCAGTTTGCTTTCTATCATAGATTCTTACTCCGCACGCCTTTCTGTGGGGTGTCCAAATCTCTGTCCACGCACTCTTCGTTTAGACACAGAAGCAGACGCCATCTCACACCCAGCGTCCCTGTCTCGCACTCTGGACAGGAACTCTCTAACAACACTTTCCGGGCGTCCAGGAGGCGACGACAGTTGCTGCGACACCTAACGACACATGTTGCAATCATAAGGCAAATAGTATTAAACATAAAAAAAAGAGGAGAACCAAAACATAACAAGGCTGTTTATACAAGAGGTATATAAATTATTGCGCTGTACGTACGTGGTATCAACTTTGATGTTGCCATACGGCTGCTAATATTATTATGATACCAAATTATGATATTTTGCCAAAGTTATAACATGCTAAAGGGTACCACAGTAAAATATTTTATACTTATCGCTATATGTGAGGATGAGTTCATTTATTAGGTGACAAGTCACATATTTATGACCCGCGGTGGGGTAGGGGGTTTAAAAAAAGGCAATTGTTCAAAAAGGGTCATTGAAAAAAGTCCTTAACCTTCCATGGCTTGAGAAGCTTTGGGTGGTTTAAACCCCCCACCCTGGATCCCGGCCTCTGACGTCTTATCATCTAGGTGGAAGGTATGATTGTGGAAAGATATAAGCACGCTGATAAACCTACATTAGTTTTACAAGTGGTGTCTGAACTGATGCGAAGCTGATGAGAACGCTGTCGATAGCGATGACCATCCCTTGCGAGTCGATGGCTTTTCGTGCGTACATGTATTGGAGAGCGGGCGCCAGCGAGAGCGTGGGCAGGACATTGTTCACGGCCTGAGCCATGTCATAACACGGCTCAGGTGTACACAGCCATCGGTAATCTCTCACACCGAGGCTAGTTGGGTCGAAGGAAAGTCCTGCCATATCCACCGCCGCACCATGCTGTACATGCAATCTGACGTCACTTCCGAATGTCGGCTGACCGGGACTGACAGTCACTAGGTAACTCGTTCGCCGTTGTCCAAAGTTTATTCGGCGTCCCGATTTCGCGGCTCGCTCCACCTTGGCGGTAATGTTTAGGGTTACCGAAGCGAGGTCGTCACGCTGGTGAATGTCAAGGTTGCGCAGGCTAAGGATTGGTCCTTTGCTTACTGGGAGTCCATGCCAAATCCATGTAAAAGTGACGTCCTCCCGCTGACACGTTCCCTGGACCCGAACTCGAAGGATGGCTTGCGATAGTTGGTTCCTTATGATGTTCACAGACGGTGGTTCAGGTGCCATGATGGTCAAATCACAATCTGGTGGAATGCAGCAAACCATTTAAGCGTGGTAATATGTTGTGCTATCGCCGGGTCATACAACACAATCACAAGTCAAAAAAAAGGGTAAATAATTTGATTGACTGAATCAATTACATATATAACAACATTTCAAGAAATTGCCAGTTGCCAACCTACTTCGTTCACGGCAAGGGTTCATGTATTGGCAGAATTGATCCTTCATAAGGTCTTAAAGGGGGCAGGAAACGTTTTTACAAATTTTGCGTATGGCTGCTAAGACCCATAATGGTTTATTTGAGCCTGGTTAACAGCTTGTGTTCCTCATACATTTCTGATAATAAAAAACACAAGCCGCGCGTAAATCGCACTGCGTATTCTGCCTCCGATACATTTTTGAGCGTGACGTCACTGGATGGAGACAAATATATGCAGTTGGTGAAATCTACCGGCGCGGCATCTGGTACACACAAGGTCTGCTAGGATCGAAGATAGGCCAAGGCCTATTTCCTTTAAGTTAACAAGTCACGGCGACCCGAAGTATATGAAACTATAACCCGTGTCACATACCAGAAGTGTCTGGGTCTGTGACCCCCGCGGCGTTGGCCAGAGCGATACCCGTGGTACAGTCGACGGCCTCCAGCCACGCCGATGACACCCCGTCACACCCGATACAGTAGAAGTTGTCGGTCAGCAGCCCTGAGCATTGGCTGATGCCCAACTGACGCACCAACACCTGTCAGCGCCAACCATTTCTACATTAGTTAGACGAATGATTCAGATATATCTCTGTACTCTTATTGAGGTACTGTCCTTGGCAGATAATTGGGTCAACCAATCCTGCATTAGTTGGGCGATTGATTCAAATATATCTCTGTGCTCTTATTGAGGTACTGTCTTTGGCAGATAGTAGGATTTTATAAGTCGTAGGTCTATAATTATGTGCCAAAAGGAACCTTGATATAATTTAAATTCCTCCCGGTTATTATTATAAGGTTCTATCGGTCTTCCTTAGGATGGTGCATGTATAACAATGGCTAAATTTGTATCAAGTGACAACTATGACACCTATAATGTTGCACTATTAGGTTGTAAACTGAGGTAAGATGACTGATAAAGAGCTTACCTGTACATACTTGTAGGTGGTACCGGCGCTAAGCATGTGACCCATCGACACAATAGTTCCTATGTCGCCTACGGCGAGCACAAACTCAGCCGTCCTGTGTACATAGATAGAGGGTTTCGACTGCGTCACTTATCATGTATACTCCCATCAGATTTGTAATTCACATGTAATTCACACCCGCGAGCAACATCTGCGTAAAAGAGTCTCATGCAGCTGAATTGCTCAATTCATCGTCTTCACACCCGTTTCCGGTATTTAGCTATTACTGCGATGGACACGGACCGAATAACCAATCACATACCTTGGTTTGACGTGGGGCAAGCATAACGAAGTACGAGTATATATATATAAGAACGTTGATATTACAGCGATACAAAGTGTCAATATGGCAATATGGTTTCAGGTAATAATTCTTAAGCTTAATGTAAGTATTATCCGTCAGAATTTGGTGGGCCGACTAGCAATATATAGGCTATGAAAAAGGGGTGCGGGGGGGGGGGGGGGGCAAGGGGCTTTTCCGGTCCTCGGGAATTGGGTTTTAATTTCATGGGGTGGGGGGCTATTATACGTCACGATCTGTTTAATATAATCCAGATATTTTATTCGGAATACTAACCTACACGTGCCAAAGTCTGGACTGCAGCCTTGCTCAGATCCTCTGAAAGACGCAATTAAATCAAACCACATGTACACCTACGAAAATGATTAAGTAGCCTACATCAAATTGAGTCCAACGTAGTGGCCAAGTATTTAATCGTATAAATCGTATAATCATAAATAGTTTTGAAAGTCCTCCGCTTGAATAGACCAGCATTCCTCACTAGTAAGGTAAACGACAGCCATAGCTCATTAAAGCTAAAGCAATTTATATATAAGTCGTTTCAGTTCGATTCAGTTTCCGAATCCAGAAGATTGACATTCCTTGAGGTACTGTAGAGTACTCACGGTTGTTTGCGGACATGCAGGGCGTTGTCGATATCGACGGCATAAACCGCGGAGCTTCTTGTCCCGACAATGTAAAAGTCCATTGTACCAGTCCAGAAGGTATCTTGGTCCTTGAATTTTACGTAGTAAAAATCTGCGAAAGACATGATAGTTGTATAATATAATAAGGTGTGTATGAAACAACTGGAATTAATCAAGGTAGTTATTAAGCACAAACCTGTGACCATAAAAAGCAATTATTGCTGCTTGATACATACACAATTTTACATAAACAACAATATACGTCAAGATGAATTTTTTCAAAGCGTCATAGCACGGCAAATTGAGTAAAATAGCATGTGTGTAGGCAGCTTTAAATGTCTATAACTATGGACCTACGGGAGAGAGAAGACCAATCTTTCGCGGCGGAGTCGACCAATGGAACGTATGTTATGGGCATGGACGCCGGCATGTTCGCCAATTTGGATACGTCCATGGATGCTACGTGCACAATCTTCATCTGAAAGTGACGTAAGGCAGAATAAATATCGAGATCAGCATCCCATTAGTACTACATGCTAGATGTTCGTTATACAAAAGTAAAATTTTTAACTGACTTAAATTGATAACGTGGATCCTCAAAATTGCGTGATTAGCCTACAAATCGGCTACTAATTAATTTCCTCACCATGTCCAGCGATGACCAGTCGTCCGACACGAGAGTCATACTCTGCAGATCTCCCAACGGTTCTAAGTTGGTCGAGAACAACGCCATCTGAACGCTCCATCCACTAAAATAAACACACACAGGTCATGTTAACATAAGAGTTAATATATCTTTGACGATGCATTTAAATGTGGAACCCACTGTTATATATACTTTATTTCATAACAACATTTATTTAAACTAGGAACATAAATTTATATTTAAAATAACATCATCATTAATTTAAATAATACTAGCATTTAATTGAGATAGTAACATACTTAATTTATATTTAAAATGACATCATCATTAATTTAAATAACACCCGAATTTAATTGAGATATCAACATACTTAATTTCAAATAGCACAATAATTAAGTTCAAATATAACGCCATAATTAATTTAAAGTAATTTAAAATAAAACTATTTAAGTTTAAGTTTATCGGAATTCCCATTTAGTTTGATGATCAGTTAATCCATCTTTTACTCGAGTCAATGTAAAAAAACCTGTAAACATTTAAAGTATATGTTTTTCTTTTAGAACCTTCGCAGCTCAGTTGATTCGCATTGCGCTTCAGACTAACAGACCCGACTTCGACTCTCGAATATGCTTGGCATCTGAATCTGGCACATTGTGTCACATATCATGTATCTCATTGCCCCGGGGTCCCTTAATTAAGCCAGGTTTTAGCCCATATGTAGACAGAAAGGTGGTCATTTTCGTTCAAAGCAGACCGGCCTATATAAGCTATCATGAGATACTTAGTAATTTGGCCATAGCCGCGATAACTGCCACCCAACACTACGTTATGAGAAGAAGATGAGGATTACTACTCACGGTGATCGCGAGGCGACCTTAGCATATCCGTCTTCTGTGGAATACACCTTCGGGGCGGTGGAGCTTAGCGAGCCCCAGAATGTCAGCGTTATGGAGTTAGTCGTAACCTGTTCCGCGGACTCAAAATGCAAAATGTATAAGTCTGGAAAGAAAAACGATACCAATTCAGCTATAGAAACAGCACCGGTTTGACGAGAAAGTCTACAAATAAAGTTCAATTGACAAACAAAATATATTTATTACATACTGAAATAACGGAAAGTTGACTTAATGAGGCTCCTTTCTCCATACAGTAATGAAACGCGCGGCATGTCTTATGTTGAGGTGCATCAACGTTTAATTAGAGTACGATTATATTAACATGATCAACGATTGTGTGTGAAATTAAACGCGCGGCATGTCTTATGTTGAGGTGCGTAAACGTTTAATTAAATTACGATTACATTACAGATCGTGTGTGAAGTTACTATGATTAGCTCTCATGTCAAGCCATTATGTCCTTAAAAAATAACTTAAAAAAATTACCGGAGTACGCGGCCTCATTCGTTATCAGGAGCTGCAACAAATAGAGAGGGAACGTACATCAGATGCATTTACTTTGAACAGCTAGAGTAAAGAATTGTCTTCACGCTTTATTCTCACACCATCTAAACAAAAACTATCCGATATAGTACACGAAGACTATAGCCTTCAATGCTCTGGTGAATAGAATATGTTCATTAAACTGTTGACTTCTGCAAAGTTTATAGCAAACTTACCTTCAAGAAGCAGATAATTTTGAATCCCCAAAACATTGTAAGAACATGTGTGATACACATCCAGAAACAATGTATTAGACGATAAGAAAACTACATGCTTTCGTGGAAGCATGCGAATATTGTTCTACTTCGGCGTTGTTCTCATGTACATATATTTATATGTCTTGAAGGGCGTGTTATTTTAAATGGCGCACGTACGTCATCTTGCCCAGACATGCACGCTTCATAACGTTAAAGAGACGAAACCATTGTTTACCTTGCTTGAAGCTGCTCTATTGTTATACATAACACCGTTTTGCGCACGCAATGCGCCCTCTTCCTCAGCACCTGCCCCCCCCCCTCCCCCACCCCCGCAACCCCGCCCGCCTCGGCTGAATACAAGGTAAATATTTCTGTGTCACAGAAGCTTATAGCCTTGACGTCTCAAGGAAGGCGTCAAATTATGTTACATGACTTACTACAGGCCACTACAGAGCTGAATGTACCATTGAAGCGAGTACTAATCATGCTAATCATGCATTGTAGGCGTCAAATAGAAATAGGAACATGAAAACAACGTAGTGATGGATTTGGACGATTAGGCTTGTGATTACCAACGGAGGTGATCGAGTCACACTTTCATCATAGCCTTATTCCACAGCCTATTCCGTGGCGAGAATTATCATGGCTTGGGTGATAGATAAATGAACATGGCATTGACCTATAGCCCTTTTGGGTTTGGCAGCTTAATGACGTCAGGTATGTTATTCGTCTTAACTTCTATCAAGTCTATCGTTGTTTACATAACAATACAAACGTTGTATTCGTTCGTTCATGCGCGTTAAGGGGTTTGCGCCTTAGAGAATCAATAACTAAATACCACAGCATGGCTTAGTAGGTAGCGGATTTGGCTCCCGTCGAGTGTTCTCTCCTAGTCCATCCCGCTGGTTCGAGCCCCAATGGTTATTAGGCCTGCTAGCTATAGTTATTGTTATATATTAAAGGGGAAGCTCATCACCCCCCTACCACCCGACCGCACCCCCCATCCATGCACGCTCCGTGAACGGTGTGGTTATGTGGCCCGGCACCTGCGACAGGCGTCCCAAAGGCCAGCGAACGGTGTGGTTATATGGCTCGGGTCCTGCGACAGGCGTCCCAACGGCCCGCGAACGGTGTGGTTATATGGCTCGGGTCCTGCGACAGGCGTCCCAACGGCCCGTGAACGGTGTGGTTATAGGGCTCGGGTCTTGTGACAGGCGTCCCAACGGCCCGTGGACGGTGTGATTATATGGCTCGGATCCTGTGACAGGCGTCCCAACAGCCCATGAACGATGTGGTTATATGGCTCTGGTCCGGCGACAGGCGTCCCAACGGCCCGTGAACGGTGTGGTTTAAGGGTTCGGGTCCTGCGACAGGCGTCCCAACAGCCCATGAACGATGTGGTTATATGGCTCTGGTCCGGCGACAGGTGTCCCAACGCCCCGTGAACGGTGTGGTTTAAGGGTTCGGGTCCTGCGACAGGCGTCCCAACGGCCCGTGAACGGTGTGGTTTAAGGGTTCGGGTCCTGCGACAGGCGTCCCAACGGCCCGTGAACGGTAAGGTTTAAGGGTTCGTGTCCTGCGACGGGCGTCCCAAGGACCCGTAAACAGTGTGGTTATATGGCTCGGGTCCTGCGACAGGCGTCTCAACGGCCCGTGAACGGTAAGGTTTAAGGGTTCGGGTCCTGCGACAGGCTTCCCAACGGCCCGTGAACGATAAGGTTTAAGGGTTCGGGTCCTGCGACAGGCGTCCCAAGGACCCGTAAACAGTGTGGTTATATGGCTCGGGTCCTGCCACAGGCGTCCCAGCGCCCCGTGAACGGTGTGGTTATGTGGCCCGGCGCCTGCTACAGATGTCCCAACGCCCCGTGAAAGGTGTGGTTATATGGCTGGGGTCCTGCGACAGGCATCCCAACACCCCGTGAACGGTGTGGTTATATGGCTCAGGTCCTGCTACAGGCGTCCCAATGGCCCGTGAACGGTGTGGTTATGTGGCTAGGCGCCTGCTACAGATGTCCCAACGGCCCGTGAACGGTGTGGTTGTATGGCTCGGGTCTTGCGACAGGCGTCTCAACGGCCCGTGAATGGTAAGGTTTAAGGGTTCGGGTCCTGCGTCAGGCGTCTCGACGGCCCATGAACGGTGTGGTTATATGGCCCGGCGCCTAATACAGGCGTCCCAACGCCCCGTAAACGGTGTAGTTATGTGACCCGGCGTCTACTACAGATGTGCCAACGCCCCGTGAACGGTGTGGTTATATGGCTCGGGTCCTGTGACAGGCGTCCCAACGGCCTGTGAACGGTGTGGTTGTATGGCTCGGGTCTTGCGACAGGCGTCTCAACGGCCCGTCAACGGTAAGGTTTAAGGGTTCGGGTCCTGCGACAGGCGTCGCGACGGCCCATGAACGGTGTGGTTATATGGCCGGGCACCTACTACAGATGTCCCAACGGCCCGTGAACGGTGTGGCTAAGTGTTCGGGTCAAGCGACAGGCGTCCCAAGGGCCCGTAAGAACTGTGGTTGTATGGCTCGGGTCTTGCGACAGGCGTCTCAACGGCCCGTCAACGGTAAGGTTTAAGGGTTCGGGTCCTGCGACAGGCGTCGCGACGGCCCATGAACGGTGTGGTTATATGGCCGGGCACCTACTACAGATGTCCCAACGGCCCATGAACGGTGTGGTTATATGGCCGGGCACCTACTACAGATGTCCCAACGGCCCGTGAACGGTGTGGCTAAGTGTTCGGGTCAAGCGACAGGCGTCCCAAGGGCCCGTAAGAACTGTGGTTATATGGCTCGGGTCTTGCGACAGGCGTCCCAGCGCCCCGTGAACGGTGTGGTTATGTGGCCCGGCGCCTGCTAGAGGTGTTCTAACACCCTTTGAACGGTGTGGTTATATGGCCCGGCGCCTGCTACAGATGTACCAACGCCCCGTGAACGGTGTGGTTATGTGGCCCGGCGCCTGCTACAGATGTCCCAACGCCCCGTGAACGGTGTGGTTATGTGGCTAGGCGCCTGCTACAGATGTCCCTACGCCCCGTAAACGATGTGGTTATGTGGCCCGGCGCCTGCTACAGGCGTCCCAACGCCCCGTGACCGGTGTGGTTATGTGGCCCGGCGCCTGCTACAGGTGTCCCAACGCCCCGTGAATGGTCTGGTTATGTGGCCCGGCGCCTGCTACAGGTGTCCCAACGCCCCGTGAATGGTGTAGTTATTAGGCTCGGGTCCTGCTACAGGTGTCCCAACGCCCCGTGAACGTTGTGGTTATGTGGCCTGGCGCCTACTACAGATGTCCCAACGGCCCGTGAACGGTGTGGTTTTTTTTGGTCGGATCCTGCGACAGGGATCCCAACAGCCCGTAAACGGTGTGGTTATATGGCTCGGGTCCTGCGATAGGCGTCTCAACGGCCCATGAACGGTGTGGTTATGTGGCCCGGCGCCTACTACAGATGTCCCAACGCCCCGTAAACGGTGTGGTTATGTGGCCCGGCGTCTACCACAAATGTCCCAACGCCCCGTGAACGGTGTGGTTATATGGCCCGGGTCCTGCGACAGGCGTCCCAACGCCCCGTGAACGGTGTGATTATGTGGCCCGGCGCCTGCTACAGATGTCCCAACGGCCCGTGAACGGTGTGGTTATAAGGCTCGGGTCCTGCAACAGGCGTCCAAACGGCCCGTGAACGGTATGGTTATAGGGCTCGCGTGCTGTGACAGGCGTCCCAACAGACTGTGAACGGTGTGATTATGTGGCCCGGCGCCTGCTACAGATGTCCCAACGGCCCGTGAACGGTGTGGTTATAAGGCTCGGGTCCTGCGACAGGCGTCTCAACGGCCCGTGGACGGTGTGGTTATATGGCTCGGGTCCTGCGACAGGCGTCTCAACGGCCCGTGAACGGTGTGGTTTAAGGGTTCGGGTCCTGTGACAGGCATCCCAACGGCCTGTCAACGGTGTGGTTGTATGGCTCGGGTCTTGCGACAGGCGTCTCAACGGCCAGTGAACGGTAAGGTTTAAAAGTTCGGGTCCTGCGACAGGCGTCGCGACGGCCCATGAACGGTGTGGTTATATGGCCGGGCACCTACCACAGATGTCCCAACGGCCCGTGAACGGTGTGGTTATGTGGCCAGGCGCCTACTACGGATGTCCCAACGGCCCGTGAACGGTGTGGTTAAGTGTTCGGGTCCAGCGACAGGCGTCCCAAGGACCCGTAAGCACTGTGGTTATATGGCTCGGGTCCTGCGACAGGCGTCCCAGCGCCCCGTGAACGGTAAGGTTTAAGGGTTCGGGTCCTGCGATAGGCGTCTCGACGGCCCATGAACGGTGTGGTTATGTGGCCCGGCGCCTGCTACAGATGTCCCAACGCCCCGTAAACGGTGTGGTTATGTGGCCCGGGTCTTGCAACAGGCGTCCCAACGCCCCGTGAACGGTGTGGTTATGTGGCTAGGCGCCTGCTACAGATGTCCCAACGCCCCGTAAACGGTGTGGTTATGTGGCCCGGCGCCTGCTACAGATGTCCCAAAGGCCCGTGAACGGTGTGGTTATAAGACTCGGGTCCTGCGACAGGCGTCCCAACGCCCCGTGAACGGTGTGGCTATGTGGCCCGGCGCCTACTACAGATGTCCCAACGCCCCGTGAACGGTGTAGTTATGTGGCCCGGCGCCTGCTACAGATGTCCCAACGCCCCGTGAACGGTGTGGTTATATGGCTCTGGTCCTGTGACAGGCGTCCCAACGGCCCGTGGACGGTGTGGTTATAAGGCTCTGGTCCTGCGACAGGCTTCTCAACGGCCCGTGAACGGTGTGGTTATAGGGCTCGGGTCCTGTGACAGGCGTCCCAACGGCTCGTGAACGGTGTGGTTATAAGACTCGGATCATAAGAGATTTTCGGCTTAGGATTAATTCTCCTTGCAGTGTGCAATGGTGGCCAAACACGTTAAAGCTATTTAAACAGAAGTTTCCCGCCAATTAGAAAAATCTGCATGTGATACTAAAATTGTGTTCAGTGGGCTCTAATTGATAACAGTAGTGATTTCCTTGCGCTAATCAGGCCACAATATGAAACAATTTTAGATCCTAACATGGTTTTGGCGGGCTGCTTAAATAGCTTTAATTCATTCATAAGGTAACATCGAAACCATCGATAAATGAACCTTGTATCGGTATATGTATAGAAACACAAAAGTAACGGCTATTAGCAATTTATGAAGTAAATACAATGAATCACAATTAAGGTTCTTTGATTGGCGTTTATTCATCTGCTAAAAATGTCTGTTACGTGACTTCTGATTTGCCAGAGCAGGCGGCAGGGGACGCTGTGGGGTCGTTGACGTCATTTGATTCACTTGAGCCGGAGTCCCCTGTTGCCGCCAACGCCAACTTGTCATCTGCAGTGGGCAGTCTCTCAGATTCGACACGGTTACCATGGTGATCAGTGGTCAGGCACGTGTCTTTGGGCGCATCTTCCGCAGCATCGTCATCGTCTTCGTACTCGTCGCTGCAGAAAGGAGCAAAAGAACGAACGAGTCAACTTCATATTTTAATTGATGGGATAGGCACAAATCATCATAAAACAAACTCTTATACATATATATAATTATATATATAACTATGTTACTGCAAATAACAACGATCGGCTTGCATAACCCAAAACTGCATATATTGGTATACGGCCATTACGGTCTAAGAACATAATGGCCACACCTGGGAGACACGTAATGTCAACTACATGTGACTACTTTAGACGCAACCATCACATTATGGGTCAACTGAACATGACTATTACAATTACATGTCTATACGACCAACCTGTCAGATGGCGGCAGGTCATACCGCCTGCTGGACATGTAAGAGGCGGTCCCTTCCTCTTCACTGCTATCTGTAATACGCATCATGACCAGGTGAAATAACATACCGACTTTATTCCCGTAAGAATTGAACGAGTTATTCAAGAATTGCAAACAAAATATGTATATGTATGTTGATATCAAGACTAAATATTGGTTTAATGGTCAGGGAAAAACAGGCGATATAGGCCTGTATAGGGTACGTGGATACAGCGCAATCAGCTTTTCCAGCCAAAGTGATGTCCGTATCTAAATTTGATTCTGCTTATGGAAATTATAATTTAATTCATTCGGCTTTTAACTTCTCATCGCCTGCGAAGAACACCTCTTTTTTGACATATTCATAATTACATTTCGAACACTTATGACATGATAAAGTCTTATGTTTCATTTCTAGTATTAAATAACTTCGATCAGGGATTAATTTGGCCTTTGCTGTGACGATACCTTGCTCTTTGGCTTGCGCGATCTCCCTTTCCGCTGTCTGTAGGTAATCTTGCTGCGCCGCGACCACTTCAGCACCATTAAGGCAGGCGGCATACTTATCTAACACTTCCCGGTTCACCTCAAAGAAGCCGTGACCCCACTTGAACTTTTGTAGCAAGAGCGAGCCTAGCTCTGGCATTCCTGGCAGCGGTTAATTAAAAGTGAAAATGAGATCAGGTGAGGTGACTTATTAACGTCGCCTTAATGTGGAACATTATCGTTACCAGGGAATGTTACATAGTATTATGTTGTGACGCTACAAGCTCTAGTAATGGTCAGCATAATGGTCTCTATATCATGATGCCTACTTCGTGATATCGTGAGGTGAATCGTGTTTACTTATTATAATACAGTATATTGCGCACTTTGAGACTAGTGATAACTAATTTGAGTGGAGATAACACCTCTTGCCTTCTCTTTCTCAAGGCAGCGACGATAAATTTACATAGTCCGTATAATGTCTTCTCGTTTTTGCTACTCATCAATTGCACAAACTGTCTATTGATGGATAATTATAATAAACTGCGCTAATATACTTTTGTCGAAGATCGGCGTATAAATGACAGTCGTGTTTACTTTGGTAGAAAGTAACTAATGCATGAACAGTTCGTAATTACCTATGATGTAAAACGTTGCGGCAAAAGCCTCGACGCAGGATAGTTTAAAGGGTTTGCCATAATTGATGGGGTTAGCTGCCACGAGGAATGGCAGAAGCCTCGGGTGGTTGCATTTCATCTTGCTGAAAGGTGTTTCCTCAAGCTTGGCCCACGAGCAGTCAATAACAGCCATGCCGTGCTTAATAACAATCTCCCTGGAGTGACAACAAGCTTTAATAGTATAAAATGTAAGGCGACAAGCATTACATAATGGTCACAAGAGGACTAGTTAGATCAACGTCTAAACTATATTACAACCATAAGAAGGGAGATATGGTAGTCATCTGTGACATATGTTATAAGGCGACACATCTTGTACTATTTATGACATACGAAAACACAACATAATTTATTTACGCAATAAAGACACATAACTGCAAGTATTTAGGCCATAAAGAGATACACTGGCCATTATTTTCCAATATTTAAATACTCAATTTTCATCATTGCGCCTGTAATGAGTAAGGTCGTATAGAGACACCTCTTTTGCTACAACTTCACATACCTTACCTATCTTCCCGTGAAACACACTTGGTTCCCATGGGCGACAGGACAACACCAGTGAACTTCTGGTTCAGTCGGAGTGTCTTCACAAAGCCCAGTCTTGCCAACTTTCGTCCGGAGCATTTGCGTGGGTCGCATTGCTCGAGGTCCCACATGGCCAGAGGACACGGGAACTTGCAGGCTGCAGATGCGGTATCAGCCTCGGTATCCTCACCATCGTCATCGGACCCCTCTACTCCTGTGGGGAGAGCCAGTATGTATACTAGAGAGGAAATAATGACGAAGTGACCAATATTTTCAGCATCCACATTTCTAAGACTTGAGTGTGATTTTTTTTGGCAGGTCAGGATTTCTGTACTATGTGTAGGTGTAAGGCGTAAGAAAGAGCAATACAGACTAGCTATCACTATCTCTGATAATGTAATATTGACTGGCATTGGCATCATCAATAATGGATCACTTGATTTCAAACTTTTCTATGATAATGACACATGACACTTCTTCTAAATACCTGCATTTGTATTACCACACAACCTGTTTGAATCATCATGCGGAACATACTTGCAAGGGCTGATTCCATATCTTGGGCAAACTTGTCTTCATCAAATTTTGCATGTCGTTGTTTGCTTCGGTCTGTCCTTGACTTAGCTCCAGCACCAGCAGTTCCACCACTTTTGCCTTTCTTGGGCCGACCCATAATTGTATCTGTGGCAAAACTATGAAATTTAAGGGAAAAATTATTATGACACTAATGTCTAATAAGAAAATGGTTGCTGCTGGATAGACAGGAAGATATTATTAAATATAATACAGGTGATATTGGGGTAGATGGTAAAAGACTTGGGTGGGCTGTAAGAGCAGAATTAGACCAGATAGTACAGCAGCTTGTCTGAGATGGTAATAGAAAAAATAAAATAGCAGCTGGGCAGGGGTTGGATTGGATGTTAACAGTTAAACAGATTGACCAAAGATGCAGTCAAATTAAGGTGAATTTTGGCTGCTTTCACCTCTGGATTATGCTAGATTGGTCAAATGGTTCAGGTTTTTTTCAGGCAGATAATTCAGCCAGGACTGGTGGGGATGGTAAAAGGCTTGGCAGCTGTTGAGATTTACCAAATGCCTCCAGGCTTTTTCACTCTGCTTTTCATTTAGTACAACACTTGTAATCAGTACACACAGTGAGATGAGTTAACACCTAAGATGTTGACAGCAGGGTGCTCACTGCCCTCCCAATGCAAGCCAGCAGCTGGAGCCACCCAGGTACCCCTCAATGAGGCTCTCCCCTACATACTGCCCTTCTAACATTACAATGCTACCCCTCCCTATTACGCAAGGCCCCCTGCTGGGGCCACCCAGCAACCCCTCAATGAGGCTCTCCCCTACATACTGCCCTTCTAACATTACAATGCTACCCCTCCCTATTACGCAAGGCCCCCTGCTGGGGCCACCCAGCAACCCCTCTCTGAGGCTCTCCCCTACATACTGCCCTTCTAACATTCCAATGCTACCCCTCCCTATTACCCAAGGTCCCCTGCTGGGGCCACCCAGCCACCCCTCTCTGAGGCTCTCCCTTACATACTGCCCTTTTAACATTCCAATGCTACCCCTCACTATTACGCAATTCTTGTTATACTTATAGTGAGTGAAGTTGTTCGCCTTGATCTATAGAGCTGAGCGCCATATAAATAATATACTATAATATTTGTATGTGAGAAATTATACATATCTATCTAGATAGAACTGAGTGAGTGCCATATGAATAATCAACAGTATTATTGGTAGTCTATGTGAAGAATTATTCACCTCTAATTAGAGCCAAGTGCCATATGAAAAGTCTTCAGTGCTATTCATACATCACACAACCACTCCATAGGCTCAGTCAGCCAGGTTGACAGAGGGGTGGGGTGGGCATGGAAGGTACTACAGTTACATTGATTGATTGGCCAATATGTTACAGAGGTCATAGATGGATGTGGCGGTAGCTGGACTTTTAGCCCTTGGCTTTTTCGCCCTTGGCTTTTTCGCCCCCACCGGAGAGTGCTAACAACCAAACCGTACCCAGTTCAGGCTGTTTCGCCTCCTCGTAGACCGAGGCCGCTGAGTCTGAGGGGTGGCCCCGGTGGGGTGGGCCTGGCCGCGAGGTCGCGTAGGGCGAGGCCGCTGGGTCTGAGGGGTGGCCCCAGCGGGGTGGGCCTGGCCGCGAGGTCGCGTAGGGCGAGGCGGCTGGGTCTGAGGGGTGGCCCCAGCGGGGTGGGCCTGGCCGCGAGGTCGCGTAGGGCAAGGCCGCTGGGTCTGAGGGGTCGCCCCGGCCGGGTGGGCCTGGCCGCGAGGTCGCGTAGGGCGAGGCCGCTGGGTCTAAGGGGTCGCCCCGCCCGGGTGGGCCTGGCCGCGAGATCGCGTAGGGCGAGGCCGCTGGGTCTGAGGGGTCGCCCCGGCCGGGTGGGCCTGGCCGCGAGGTCGAGTAGGGCGAGGCCGCTGGATCTGAGGGGTCGCCCCGGCCGGGTGGGCCTGGCCGCGAGGTCGAGTAGGGCAAGGCCGCTGGGTCGCCCCGGCGGGGTGGAATGGAATGGAATGTTGGTGTTTTAGGCCACTTTTGTGCACATACAGGCTAAATTGGGCCAAGGAACCTCCCGAGACGATGAAGGATGAAGGAATGAAACATGCCCCAGATTAGGTGCCCGAGCCCGGATTCGAACCCACGACCTATGATCTGCGGTCTAGTGCGCTAACCACTACACCAGGGAGGCCCCCCCCCCCCCCGGCGGGGTGGGCCTGGCCGCGAGGTCGAGTAGGGTAAGGCCGCTGGGTCTAAGGGGTCGCCCCGTGGGGTGGGCCTGGCCGCGAGGTCGAGTAGGGCGAGGCCGCTGGGTCTGAGGGGTCGCCCCGGCAGGTTGCATGTTTGAAGTTTGCCTTCTGACACAATGTACAATAGGCCACATGGAATTAGTTTTCCCCTAGCTGGTCGCCATCTTGCCTTCTTGTCCAAAGCACCTTTCACGTTGAATGCTGGGTGATTTGTTTCACACTGTTTTACGAAATCGTGCAGTAATCGGGCGTTATCGACGTCTGATGATTATGTCAACTCTAGAAATCAAACTACTTTGACGGATGAGAGTGTGTTTCACATGAATAAAGTAGTGTGACAATGTTATCTTTACATCTAACAATGACATTTCAAATGGAAACAGTGGTAGGTTGTGAACTGAAGCATAGTTTCATGTCACTTCAAGTGTTTCATGTGACTGTATGCAAATTATGTTGCAGGCTGTTCCAATTATTGCACTCCCGGTTAAACAACCAGTAGTAAACGTTTTTGCAGGGGGAGATATAGCATTAGAATAAGTAACACTGAACTAGCTATGCCTTGCTTCTTCACTGATCTCAATGTGTATCGGGCTTTGATAGAGCTGGTTAAAAAAATGTTATTCCTAATCTTTTTTATTTTATTGTGATAGCAATATTTTCAAGCTGATTGATGAAAAACACCCGGCTGATTAATCTAGTGATGTTCAGCAGGATATTCCTCCACCCCCACATACTTGCCCTTGAACATGGCCCAGTTAACACCTATGACAATGAATACCATACATAATTGTCATTAACAGTGATTGTTGTGATCAGTGCACGCTGTTCGCGGCAAAGACAACCGATGTCCAGCAACAGTCAGTCAGAAGGGAGCCTCATTCCAGTGTGGAAACAACAAATACAGCCATGCCCCAAGAAGAGGAACCTTTGTAGCAATGATGGTGACCAGTCAGACCAAGCGGCCTCGCCCTACGCGACCTCGCGGCCAGGCCCACCCCGCTAGGGCCACCCCTCAGACCCAGCAGCCTCAGCCTATGAGGGCGCGAAAAAGCCTGAACTGCGAATGGCTTGGTTGTTAGCACTCTCCGGTGGGGGTGAAAAAGCCTAGGGCGAAAAAAGCCTGCAGGCAAAATGTCTAGAAACCGATGTGGTGGTGTAGCAGCCACATAATTGGTTCTGTATGAAAAGCAAATCAGCTTATTGGTACTGGCACATGAATCGCAAGCGCAGGAAGGAGGTGGGGGGGGGGGTCAATCCTCCTTCCGCCGATTGCGATTCATGTGGTAATCATCAGATCATGGCCCGTACGAATTGCCATGGCCAAAAAACCATGTAAAACCCATATTATCGCTCGGGTTATATATGTTCAAGCGGGCTTACTGATACAGTACACGTTTGTTCAGCACCACTATCAGAACGACATTGCTTAACCTATCAGCCTATAGGCTCTGAAAAAAATATATAGTTTCAGTTTTTTACATTTTCTCTACAACTGTCCCCGAACAGCTGAACTCCCCACTCCACTGATTTACTGTGCCTGTGAAACGTCCCAACCGCTCCGCAGCTCGAGCGCGATAGTGCGACGCGTAGCGGCGTGTGTGGATACTAATTTTCCAATAGTAGATAATTCGTTGTGTGATACCTTGGCCGTAGGTTATCGACAACAAAAATATGGATGCTTACGTGACAGGTTTTGCTTTCATATTTCTCAACATTCTGTCCAACGTCCCATGCGTACATGGAGGTAAGATTCTGCTACATTCTGTAGTTTTCTATCTGATCCCTGTTATCGCACAGGGGCTGAAGCACATATACACGGATATAGGGATAAAATCTAACTGGGCGAAAATGGGTAAAATCGAAGGCGAATTTGAACGGTGTAGGCTACATCCGAACCGGCCGCAGACGAAGCCGGCCGCCGTCCGAAAACAGACGGTGGGGGGGGGGGGGGTCTTTGTCTCGGCGGTGTCTGGCTGCCGGATTAGTGTAAGGGGGGTGGGTAGGGAGGTCTAGGGTCCGTACGACCGCAGCTTGCTTCGACCGCAGTTCATCTGGACTGCCGGTTGGGGTGAAGTGTGAGGCGGTGGGGGTGGGGCGGAAGGGGGGTTGGTGTACCCAGGTACCTGGCGGTGTTAAGCGGCTTAGCGGCTTAGACGCTTATGTATTTGTTGTCTCACTTGGCAATTGACTGGCTTCTTTGTCTTGTGAGTTTGCGAGGTCTAGGGTCGGTGTTGGTGAGAGTGATGCGTGTCAAGATTTTGTTAATAGGGAACAAACGGTACCGAACAACTACAGTTTTACTACACACATCAACGACTTTATTTATTTACACAATAACCCAGTTCACCACTATACAAGTCAGTCATCCAGCGCGTCATCCCATACGTTATTTTTACATAAAAACTTTTCTTGCAAATTTGGCAATTTATTATTTTATTTGTACATTAAATAAATTGGCGATTTACAGCAAACATGTAAAAGTAAAAAAGTTAATTACTTACCATTACCGCCACGGGTGTTAAGTCTAAGATGAACTCTGACTTTCATGAGCCGCCTCCTGACGCCGCCTTTAATGTTTATTAACTGAACCATCAAACACTGATTTGACTGTTAGGGTGAAGGTGTGAATCAATGTTCAGGAAGTCACACGTTTTGTAAGAATCGTTTTATTGTTTAACAAACGCGTAATTGAGATCCTTTAATCCTTTCATGCCCAGTGCACCCTCCACGGCACGCCGCCAACGATGCGCACCACCCCCGACACCAAGCGAGCTCTTTAGATAAAAGACACATAAAAAATGAGAAAATCTGTATCTGAATCCCATACTGTTAAATATCTGTATTTTTGTTTAGTGGAAGATTGATTAGACATATACCTATACTATGTCAACTATATTATATCAACGAGACTTGCCGAGTTCAAAACTGAGTAGGAGTGAAAAATTATTGGTATGCACGGTTTAATTACGTCATCCTGCCAAAGCTGTGCATCGCACGATGTGGGATTTTCTTTAGGTAGCACCTACCCATGTTACGAATAGGCTCTGATCGACTTTTATCGGAAGTCAGGAAATCAGGAAGTCAAGCCTCTTGCAACCTTACCTTGTAACAATCGTTTTATTGCTAGCAGTAATCAACAACAACAACAACGGGCAGCGTTCGCCACCAACGATGTGCGCAATCGTTTTGTTGTTAGCGTGCATCCTTTAACAATGGGCAGCGTTCGCTCCTCCACTGGATGCCGCCATCAGTACGTACCACCCCTTACAACATATACCCCCAAACACCCCACTCCACCCCCCTCCCGCGGTTCAAGTGGCCCGCGGTCGACCCGTCCAGTGGTCGACGAGGCCATACACCGGTAGGGAGGGGGGGGGTCTGCCAATAGACAATAACAATTAGTCTTTGTCACAGAGTGTTCTATACTATGGCTGAGTGCCCCGGGACCACCACTATTACAGTATTAGACAGGTCGAAGACGACCCTCGATCGAGGGATATCCCGAGGGTAAACAACATACTTTTTCCTCGATCGAGGGAAGTTGACTGACGTCATCATATTCATTTAATTCCGCTCAACCATTTATGAGGCATGTTACAAAAGATATCATAGATTGAATGTTTCTAAGTCGATCGAAAAGTTTCTAAAGTTAGTTCAATATATTAGGGACAGGTCATGACCTAGTGACATGACTAAATTTGTTATGACAATATGTTCATCATCACTGTGGTCAGCTACATGCGTAAAATACATTTGGAGGGCAGAATTTAAACTTGGAGGGCATGAAACCAGTAATATGACATGCAGAGTTAAATTTTCCACAAAACTGTCGACGCGATTTAAAGTTACTATTTCAACAAATTTTGCGGCGGGGGTGTTCCGTCAGATTACGTGAGGCGCCGCGGCTGTTGGAACAGCTGTAAACACTGTATAACACTCTGCCTCAAGGAGGCGCTGCCAGTCGCGAATCCTGGCCAATAACGTCTAGTATATATATGGTTGGTACCAGTGACTTCCGGAAAGTTAGTCGTTGGCGCTCGCCCTGACGGAGATTACTTCATGCGTGTTACGTCACCAGCACATCAACGTCACTGTACACACATTTTTTCTCCGCCAGATTTGGATCACAATGAATGTTTACTTTTTGTTGTAATAGTAACTTTAAAATCCATCAACGCGATTGGAAGATATAAACGTTTTTATCAGGCTCATATTATGGCGTGCCGTGTCGGTCATAATGCGTAATGTCGGTCATAATGCGGTGGCGTAATTATATTGTACTTATTGTTTAGTTCTTGACAACTGTGATGTAACAGCAATTAAACTAGTTCATATATTTTGTTAACGTCTATAGCTTTTGGTGTGTATATGTTCAGTTTTCCAAAAAAATATGATATATATGGCTTTCCATACAGCATAAATCCTGGCACGGCAAGCCCTCGCACATCGTTGTGTTGTGCTAAAACCTTGCATGTGACGGTACGTGTCAACTTCCGTTTTCCCTCCTTCTAGTGTTAACCCTCGATCTAGCGATAACCCTCGATCGAGGGTCGTCTTCAACCTGTTAGACAGGCACTATCAACATATAAATATATTAACATCATCAAGGGCTGAACTAGGCTTTTGGGTTAGGTTGTTGGGTTCAGCGTATTTTTGCGTCTTACATCTAATAAAGTGATGAGATTGTCATTCAACGGTAATTGGTCATTTTTGGGGTATTTTTGCGTCTTACATCTAATAAAGTGATGAGATCATCATTCAACGGTAATTGGTCATTTTTGGGGTATTTTTGCGTCTTACATCTAATAAAGTGATGAGATCGCCATTCAACAGTAATTGTTCCGATTTCGCATATTTTTGCGTCTTACAACTAATAAAGTGATGAGATCACCATTCAACGGTGATTTTGTCGGATCTCTGTAGTAGGGGTGTGGTCCCAGTACACTCAGCCAACTAGGCACAAATACTAATCTGTTAGCCAGACACCACCGAAACAAAGACCAATTCTTATTGTCTCAGAACTCAGGTAGACCCCCCCTTCTCCTACCCCCGACCCACCTCTCCTACATTAATCCAGCAGCCAGATACCGCCGAGAAAAAGACCCCACCCTCCTTACCCACCCACTCGCACCATCTGTTTTCGGATGGCAGCCGGCTTCATCTGCAGCCGGTTTGCTTGGTATTCAATTGAACGGTAGCATGAAAAAATCTAAAAGTCTAAAAACAGGTACAAGAAAAGCCATAAAAATAAAAATGTATATAGATCTATAGTGCACGTAGTCAAAAACAAGATGTTATGGTCATAATACACATGTAACAGGCACACAGGCGCTGCCACCCCCCCCCACCCCCCCCTTAGTTCCATAGATGTAACATAGTTCGCTCCAATATGGGTCCAGCCGCTGTTGGCAGTAGCCACAGCAGCTAGCTTGCAGGACTACCCCTAACTGTGTCTGTGATATGTAACTTCCAAGTGCCAGGCCAGGGGTTACGACAGGCCACTTCATCACTCACAGGCTTGCACTAGGCCAGCTCTGGTAAGGCCAGGGCCAGATCCAGTGGGGGGGGGGGGGGGGTGGAGCCCTATAAGGCTTGTAAGGCTGAAATTTATACCATTTAAGCCTATGAAAGTTCTTGGCAGTTTTTCTTATAATATAGTACCAGTATAAGATTAAGTTTATCAAGAAAGCTGATGATGTCATATATAATAGCCACTAGTTCCATAGATGTAAAGTAGTCTGCTCCGATATGAGTCCAGTCGCGGAACTACAGCGGCTTGCTTGCAGGACTAAATAGCCACTAGCCGCAGACTCACCTCTGGGTTGTAGATGCAACCCGTTACATGCAAAATTAAAAAATACCATGTTTGGCTTTTTGGGGCAAAATGCCCATTCAATTCTTTCGCATCTTTTTAACTTTATATCTTTATTAATTTATCTTTAGTTAACTTACTAATCTAAGTTTTGCTTGCATATATACCAGTTATTACCTATATTCTTGCCACCAAAACAATACACATGACCTGCCTGGCTGATTGAAAACAAATGTCGAATGTTGGAATGGTTTGATGCATATGACCAAAAAGAGGGTTACAGTAAAATTGCATAGATGCGATGGGATGCAGATCATATACCAGCATGTAGTTGATTATCATGCACTTGATATATTAAATTACTTTTATTATTCTGTAATACTGCCATTTTGGTGAAACAAAATGTATTTATGCATAAAAGTTTATTTTTTTGGTCTTGTTTAGCACATAGTACATTTTCACTTGAGTATTACATAATTAAAATGTCAAGTGCATACTGGCATATGAGGAGTGTCTGTTGACACTCTCGAGGGCAGCAGCAAACAATCCCATCAGCAATCAGCTGCTGCTTTAAATGCACTTTTAACTTATTTTTAACTTCTTGATTACTGCATATTCACACTTTATTGCCAGATTATCTTACCTGCCATGAAGGTGTAAACCAGCAACACCTAGGTTTCAACTCACTCAATTCATAATTAATATATACAGGATTTTTTTATGTTCATATGTTCATACAGTAGAAGGTGGCAATTAATTTTTATTACTGCATGTTTACAAGCAGTTACCAAAATTATTATATTTTAGTGTCTGTTACGATATTGAGTGCGTTATGACTTATGAATATATGTGTGAATATCTTGTATGCATGACGTTATGAATGCTCCGCTACCGGTATAGTCGATAGGTGGCGTTTACCATTGGCTCATTGAGCATGACGTGGAATAAACCCCGCTCTCAGTCACTTGACAGCCGGCAACCTGAACAGACGTCTCTAGTTTTTATGTGGTAATATCACATATTGAAACATGGTGGCAGCGGTGGTAATAGTTTGAGTAACAAAGAAGAAAGAAGATAGATGGAGACAATGGCTCAAGCTATAGTACCACCTTTAAGAATGAACCTTACAGGAACTGGAGACAGTGAACAAGCATGGAAATTGTTCAAACAGAAGTTCAAGCTGTATCTGTTGGCGTCAGGAAAGAAAGACAAGACTGAAGAAGAAAAGGTAGCAGTCCTATTAACATGTGGCGGAGACGACCTACTTGAAGTGTATATCTCTTTTGAGTTCCCTCCAACAGAAGAAGGTCAAGACCCCTCTAATGTTATCGATGTAGTGCTAAACAAATTTGATGAGTACTTTGCACCAAGAAAAAATGAAATAGCTGCTCGGTATAAATTCCACGAGAGTAAGCAGAGGCAAAGTGAGATGTTGGACTCCTACATAACCAGGCTAAAGATTCTGGTGAAAGACTGTAACTTTGAAGGACAAAAGGAGAAAATGGTACGTGACCAAATTGTCTTCGGGTGTGCAGAAGATAACTTAAGGGAAAAGTTACTAAAAGAAGAAGACCTTACCCTAGAAAAGACAATACAATTATGTATTGCTCACCAAATGTCCATAAGACAAATGAATATCTTCCACGAAGACTCAGAAAACAAGATTCATAAGCTACATGATAAGGAAGTAAGGACCAAGAGCGAGCCCAAACGACAATTGAGAGAATGTCGTTATTGTGGTAGGAAGCACTTTTGGCAGAAAGATAAATGTCCAGCATATGGCAAGAATTGCACCAAATGTGGTCAGAAAAATCATTTTGCTGTAAAATGTACAGCGAAAGGCAAACAAGTTCATCGTGTAGAAGGATATTCATCCGAATCAGAAACTGAAATGATTTTAAAAGTCAAGACTGAAGAGGAAATTCAATCTAAAAGTGTGATGACAAACATTGAAATTGAAGGACAAATTGTGAAATTCCAGATAGACAGTGGTGCAAGCGTCAATGTAATACCCCAGGAATATGTCAAGGATTTGCCTTTGGAAAAATGTGACACTTCCCTTGAAATGTGGAACTCTACAAAACTTAAACCACTTGGAAAATGCAGGACTATCATCAGAAATTGTAAGAACCGTAAGAAATATTCTGTTGAATTCCATGTGGTCAAAGAAGATTTCATTCCTATCCTCGGGAAAAAGGCAAGTGAACACATGAACTTGATAACTGTGAATTATGAGAATATTTCCAACATGAAGGATTTGAAGTTAACTCATCGTGAAGTCTTCGAGGACGCTCTGGGCACTTTCCCAGGAACTGTACATCTAACAGTAGACAAGACTATCAAACCTGTGGCAATTTCTTCGTGCAGAGTCCCTGTAAGTCTTAAAGCGAAATTAGAAGAGAAGTTAAAGTCTCTCAATGAACAAGGAGTGATCGATAAAGTTGACAAACCAACTGACTGGGTGAGCCGCATGGCTATTGGTACTAAGAAGAATGGAGATCTTCGCGTATGCATCGATCCTCAAACACTCAACCAAGCACTGAAAAGGGAACTCCATCCATTACTGATACTTGATGATATCTTACCTGAGCTTAGCAAAGCCAAGATTTTCTCTCGCTTTGATCTTCGCAGTGGTTATTGGCATTGTGTGTTGGATGACGATTCAAGTTATCTTACCACTTTCCAGACACCATTTGGCAGATATCGTTGGCGTAGACTACCTTTCGGATTAGCTGTCAGCAGTGAAATCTTCCAGAAGAGATTGCAGTCTACATTGGACAACTTACCAGGAGTTTTCTGCATCGCAGATGATATATTGCTATTTGGTTGTGGTGACACTATGCAGGAAGCAAACGATGATCATGATAAGAATCTGGCAAAACTGCTAGATAGATGCGAGAAGATGGGAATACGGTTAAACGAGAATAAGACAGAATTGAAGAAGACTGAAATCGCTTTCCATGGTCATGTAATCACGAAAGATGGATTGAAGCCAGATCCAAAGAAGGTGGAAGCTATTGTGAATATGGATCCTCCAAAGAATGTGAACGAAATACAAACTCTGGCTGGTATGATAAACTACTTGTCAAAATTCCTAACCAGACTATCAGATGTCATGGAACCTATCCGTAGATTGACTGTAAAGGATACTATATGGGAGTGGAACAAGGAACAAGAAGATGCTTTCAGTGAAATCAAGAAATTGATGATTAATGTACCTGTACTTGCTTTCTACGACTCTAGCAAACCTTTATATATACAATGCGATGCAAGCCAGAAAGGACTTGGATCATGTCTGATGCAGGAAGGAAAGCCGCTGTGCTACTCAAGTCGAGCACTCACTCCAACGGAACAAAGGTATGCTCAAATCGAAAAGGAGATGCTTGCTGTACTATTTGCATTAAAGAAATACCATCAGTATACTTTTGGAAGACAAACGATTGTGCTATCTGATCACAAGCCCTTACAATCAATTGTAAAGAAGCATATCAATCAAGCACCTCGCAGACTCCAAGGAATGTTGTTGAAGGCTCAACAATATGACTTCGACTTGAAGTACTGTCCAGGAAAGGAAATGTTCATTGCTGATGCTTTGTCAAGGGCATATTTGCTAAACAATGAAGGAGGCGAAAACTTTGAATCTGTCAATATGGTGAAATTCTTACCTATCCGACAGGAAAGAATTGACAAGATTCGCCATGCAACTTGTGATGATGACATACTATGCTCTCTCAAGCAGACTATCTTGCAGGGATGGCCTGCCACTAAAGCTGAAGTGTCCCACCTGATTTCTGCTTACTACCACATCAGGGATGAATTGACAGCACATGATGGACTCATCTTTAAGGGTGAGAGAGTAGTAATCCCTAATAGTCTCAGAGGTGAGATCAAAGCTGCGTTACATTCATCGCACATTGGTGTAGAGGGATGTCTAAGAAGGGCAAGAGAGTGCGTTTATTGGCCAGGAATGAACGCTGAAGTTAAATCATTCATCAGCACATGTGAACTGTGTAACAAGTATCCATCGTCGCAAGTGAAGGAAACCTTGATTAGGGCGGTCGGCGATTGCGTCGAGTTATTTGTCCAACGACGTCAAAATTTAACATGTGTCGCGGCCCTCGAAAATGGTACCATTTTAAAATGGGACATATCGCACTAGTTTCGCTTGAGCCCAACTAGTTTCTAATGAATATTTAAACAGCCGATATCATCGGAAAGAGAACAAAACGATCTTACAGAAACTGTCTGCTATTTGTTGGTATCTTAAACGGTTTTTTCGTAGCGGTGATTTGAAGTGTTCCGTCACGCGTCACTCCGTCAATATTTATGTCAGAACCAAACGACTGAGTTATTTAAGGAGCAGAAAGAGTGCACTACAAGATAGAAAGAAAGTATCAGCACGAGCTGTGAGTATTCACCTGCCTCAACGCGCCCAAAGATCACATGACCTGCACGGACAATGCGATGACGACACGCCAATTTCGTCACGCGAGCGACAGGTCAAAATGGCGTTGGTGAGTATGGAGCGTGTGAGATAAACTCGGAAAATCCGGAAATATCTCTAACAAAATGAGTCATCCATCCTATTTATATATAGATATTTTAAACTTAGTGATCATCATTTCATTTCGTATAATTTTCTAAGGGATGTACACCATATTTATTGAGAATTTTTATGGTTGTTTTCCTGACGTCGTTCTAGTGTTTTTTATACAAATGTTGACAATGTATAGCATGTGTAGAATGGTGATGACAGGTTGTTATAGCTCTAATTTATACGTCAAATAGAATTTAAAAGATTTGAAGTCCTGTTGAACACTGTCACTATTTGTTATGTTTATTCCAGAGCTGTTTAGCTGTTTGTGTAAGCCTGTGACGACCCCCACACAGGCAGTGGAGGGGGGGGGGGTTTAGGACCCCCGCCTGTCTTATGTTTAGGACCCCCGCCTCCAGCTGTCATGTGTTTGACCCCACCCCCACTCTAGCTGTCATGTCTTGACACCCTCATTCCTAGATATCATGTTTTGACTCTCATCCCTGGCTGTTATGTTGTTGACCCCCCCCCCCCACCTTAGCTGTCATCATGTTTAGGACCCCCATGCACCCCTTGTTGTTATTATGTTTAGGATCCCCATTTCTAGCTGTCCTGTTTTTACACCCCACTCCACCCCTAGATGTCATCATGTCTAGGAGTAGGACCCATTAAATCATGTTAGAACACCTCCAGCCCAAGCTGTCATCATGTTTAGGACCCCCCCCCCCCCCCACCCCTATATCTGTCTTGTTTTAAACCCACTACTCTAGCTCTCAGCATGTTTTGGATCCCCTACCCCTAGCAGTCATTATGGTACCCTCCCCCCTCCTCCCACATGCACCCTCACTGCTATCTAGCTAGCTTAGCTGTCTTCACGTTTGGAACAAACTTTTGGTACAACTTTAGATTAGACTTGTGTTGTCCCAGCTTACTTATCGTAAATTTAGGTCAGTTCATGTCCCTTGTTGTCCCTTTTGGTAGCCCCCCCCCCCCACCACACACACATATATATACATACCTGGACCAAGATTAAAGTTACATACACAGTAACATTTTCTCTGTGAGACTGTGGCATTAGCATTGGACGGAGGGGTAGGGAAGTGTCTGTTCCATGTGAACTTTGATGGGTGTAGAGATGTGATGAAGTTGGACTGGGCGGATGATCTGAGGAATGGCGGTTAGGTTAGTTCTCTTGTGTGTGAATGATTTGACTGGGTGACAGGTTTTGCATTTATGCAAGGATAATGAGACTGGAGTTGAGGCCTGGTTGGATGCTCTTGTGATTGCGTGTGTGAAGGAGCATAGTCTGAATCTGAGAATGTATCATGACGCATGATAGCATGGACGAAAGCGTTAATGTGGATGATGATGAATCTGATAGGGATCGAGAATGACATGGAATTATTTCCCTCTCCACTTATGGAAGATTATGTGATTTGAGGTAGCTTTAAATTAAATTGTTTGTAGCTTGGGACGGTAAGTGATGATGGAGGTGTAGATGTTAGGGGAGGTTGTAGGCAACATATTTTAAGTATACATTAATGATGGTGATAAAGGTGTAGCAAATAACAGGTTGGAGATGATGGGGGTGAAGGTGGGGCCATTAGGAGAGGCTAGAGTCTTGTCCCACAAATGCACAAATGAACTAAGAGAGAATAGCAGATCACAAATGCTTGGCTTGTTGGTTTACATCACATTGTTATCAATATTTCCAGCTGGCAAAATAATTTACACCAGAACCCCAATATATATAACTGTTTTTATTGCGGAAAGCTGTTAGTTTATTTGATGTTTCCTTTCTTTTAGTTGACTGGTACCAAGGGAAGAGCATATACCGATACTTAAGAAGTCTCAAGCCAGGACTGGAGTCTCGTACTTCACTGGTTTAGTGTCATTTCCCAAGTAACAAATCCGATATTCTGTTATACCCCTTTTACATTGTGTTATTTAAAAAAAATTATTATATCATATGGAAATAAATGGGATCAAGTTTATTACTTATTGTTATCATTGGTACACAACACTTGTATATATCATTTGATAATAATGCTTATGTAAAATGACTTCAGTATATATGTAATACCGCAGTACAAAAAAAAGTTTTTGCTGAAATACCCCTAAAATTATTGTTTTTTAAATAAGTGTTATTTAATTACATAAAATTTAATGTTATTAACATTGAAAAGACTTTATATATCCTTTTTTAGTTTAAATATGACATAAATAATCTAATTATAATCATTTCTTTACAGAAAATTGAATTTTAATTTTTTTAATTTTTGAAAAAATATTTAGCATGGTACCGTTCTCAGAATTTCTAAGTCCAAAACTGCTAAAGTGGCTATCCACACTTTTAGCGCGTGAAATTTAAACTGAAAATATATATTTATAAGAGTAAAAAATGTTAATTAATTTATATCTACATACATAACAATGAATAAATATCACATAAGCATTTAATACCTTATAATAAATGAACCAGGAACTCTTCAAATAGAGAAATAATTAAATAGGCCATTTTTTTTAATAATGACATGGGCCGGACTAATTTTACCCCTCAATTTGAGGCACTAAAATGGCTATAACTTTGTAACCACTTAACATAATTAAGAAAAAGAAAAAGTATGTTAATCTACTAATTAAGAGCTTTCATTTGAGCTATAGAAAGGGGCTAAACTCTAAAATAAAAAAAATGACTGACTGCCCTACCTTGATGTCACACGAATTCACTGATCGTCCATGGCAAACCATCGGAGTTGATCTGTTTCAACTAAAGGGAGTGGATTACCTAATAACAGTGGACTTCTTTAGTAACTTTTGGGAGTGTGATCGTCTTGAGAACACAAAAACAACAGTCGTGATTCGCAAGCTCAAAGCACACTTCGCACGTTATGGCTCTCCATCCAAGCTTGTGAGCGATAATGGGCCCCAGTTTGATAATGATTTATTCAAACAGTTCGCCCGAAGATGGGATTTCGACCATTGTACCAGCAGTCCAGCCTATCCCAAGTCAAACGGGAAAGCAGAGTCAGCGGTGAAAACGGCTAAGAGACTGTTGCTAAAAGCTGTTGACAGTGGTCAGGATCCGTATATGGCTATACTTGATCACAGAAACACGCCATCTGGATCCAATGAGGGCAGTCCTGCTATGAAGATCATGGGCAGACGGACTAGGACGTTACTTCCAACAACCGCAGCGCTGTTAAAGCCGCTAGGGACTGACGTTGCTAGGGAGAGACGAACGCAGGAATTGCGCAATCAACGCAGTGCCTGGTATCATGACCGGAATGCGAAAGACCTGACGCCATTGGAGGAAGAGGAGTCGGTCCGGATGAAGCCGTTTATCCTTGGGAAAAAAACCTGGGAACCGGCCATGGTGTCGAAACGACTGGATGAAAGATCCTTTGAAGTGACGACTGACGCGGGAGGAGTCTACAGGAGAAACAGAGTACATCTTCGGAAAGACTCTGGAAGCGGATCTGACAGCCCTGCTCCTGAAGGTCCCCGTCCTTCGTTGACCTCTCCGCTCCGCTCTCAGCTCTCAGCTGCTGATAATCCTGTCTTGACACCTCCTCGCCCGCTTACGACACCGTCAACTCCACGGGACCAGCCAAGTCCGCGTCCTGTGACCCTGCCAAGCCCTCAGCGTTCAAGACCGGCGAGAACGACTAGAATGCCGAGTCGATTCAAAGACTTTATTGTGAACAAATAATAAGTTGAAATTGTTGAATTTGTCGAAATTGTTAGCGATAAATGTAATGTTGGAATTGTTGTGAATACCATACACTCTTCGTTTGCTGATATCCAGTGATAGCTACAAATATATATATACTGGATAGATATTCATAACTGTTATGTAACGTTTCACGGGATTATTATTTAAGAGTAGTTCTTAAAAGGGAAAGGATGTTACGATATTGAGTGCGTTATGACTTATGAATATATGTGTGAATATCTTGTATGCATGACGTTATGAATGCTCCGCTACCGGTATAGTCGATAGGTGGCGTTTACCATTGGCTCATTGAGCATGACGTGGAATAAACCCCGCTCTCAGTCACTTGACAGCCGGCAACCTGAACAGACGTCTCTAGTTTTTATGTGGTAATATCACATATTAAAACAGTGTCGAAAATTTTAGTGTGAAATATGGTAGATATGTTGATTTCACAATTTTTCAAGTACAGGTATTGGTACTTATATATTTGATGCAGTGATTCTTTGCACTACCTGATATTGGAATTAAATAGTAATGTTGCTTAATTTTCTCATTCAAATTTTTATATTGCAGCAAAAACGGTGTCCATGAAAATTGTAGATGAACCTACCAATTATGGGTAAGAAACATGTACTGTTTATAAGAATGATTTAAAGCTGCTCATACAACAAATTTTAACATGAAATTGGTTTTTAATATTTCAGGAGAAACCTTATTTTGAGGTCCTTATTGCAGACCGTAAAGAAAGATGCTGTTTAAAACATTTTTTGTCAGACTGGTACAGGTGGATGCACAGAAAAGTGATGTTTTGTGTACTATATCATCACGCCATGGGCATTGTTAACTGTTCTTGGCACAAACAATCAAGATAGATAAGAAAATATATACATTTCTTAAAGAGTTAAGACGTAAACAGATCCAGCAGTGTGTTCATGTCATTGCTATGAAATAATTCATTATTTGGAAAGGTAAATGCTGTATGAGTAACTTTAATGTTGTATTTTTGAAGAAACCTTGGTTTCATCCTGGAGAGGATCCGCCAATGAATCAGATGATTGTTTTTTCCTAATAGTTATGTTAAAAAATGCTAACAAGTATACAAATTAATAGATGCAATATAAAGCTTTGCTGAATTTTGGTGGTATCTTTGACAAATCTATAACAATTTTTTTCCAAAGATAAATATAAATAATTCTGTTGAATATGTTATGACAGAATGAACTACGGGGGTGGCTACCAACAGCCCCAAGCTGACTCATCCTCCCTGAAGATTAGGGTGCCACCCTCAAACTTTTCTGGACCTTCTCATCTTCTGCGACTTCATGGAAAGTGTTTCTCCTTAACTGATGAATCGTAAGTACTGCTGATCTGCAGAGCAGACTGCATCGTTTCTCTTCAATAAAGCATCAAACGTACTTTTACATGATGAAAAGTGCTTTTAAGCAAACAATATTTAAATAAATATTCTCGCCTTAAATATGATACATTTTCCCACAGACTTCTATACCTGGACTTGTCAGGTGAAACCCATGATTTAATTGCATGGACCAGTAACAACTATACATTAATTGGGTTTGTTTACACATTCCCACGCCCAAACATTTCGGAAAGGTTTATATGTTACGCAACATATTGCAACATAAGGCATATCCGAGAAATGTCTTTAACTTTTAGTGCATCAAATGGAAATTCATGATTTTCCGGTGCCAATGATCTAGTTGAGCTTCCATGGTAATTACGGGTATGAGAAGTCTAGTAAGACAACACTTTTGGCTGACAATGAAAGCATGACAATTGACGACTAGTTAAAATGACTGGTTTGATTGCTATTTTGCAGATATCGATACGAATTGTGTCCGTTTGCCAACGTCACTCAGCATGAGCAAAGTTTGAAGTGGAACCCATATAGTGGGGTCTTAGGGTGAGTCTACGTGATTTAATTAATATACAGGTAATTGTTGAAGCAAGACTCTGGGGTCATTGCGTAATTCTGAAGTTGAGTCAAGGAAGTGTGGTCTTGGCGGTAATTGTGTTGTTGGAGCAATGCGGTGGCGTCTTAGAGAAATTTTTGTGGTTGTGGTAATACAGTGGTTCCATGGTAATTCTGTGGTTGGACCAAGTGCAATGGGTTTTTCGGTAAGTCTGAGGTGAAACCCACACAGCGAGATCTTATTATGAATGTATTGTTTAAAACTTGTTATTATGAGAAAGCAAAGAGAATAAGCACGTATAGTGTAGACTTGAGCCAGCGACGAGGTTTAGCATTTATTTTGTGCATTCAAAGCACACCTGTGCAATTATGGTTTATTGAGACATAAAAGGTTAAATTACCGGATACGAGCATCCGATAAACATTTTAGGCCATCTTTATACCGTCTAGTGGACAAGAACCCATGCACAAATAAAGTAAAGTCTGTAGAAATAATCTCTAAAACTAGCATAAACTCTGAACGATCAAAACCGTAATTTTCGCGACAAGTGACGTAGATGCAGATTTCGGTTAATTGATAATTATGGGAAGGTGAAGGGTTTATGTAAATATTCAAATAAATTGATATGTTTGAGAAAGGAGTTAACAAGTTCAATATGTTGAATTTATGATTTCTGGAATAGCCTTTTAACCTGCGATGTTTTGTGTTTAGCAAAAGAAATTGTATCACTGCCTGCCTCGTGTGCACAGCGTACCAGCTCTTCAAAGGGGAACCTACATTTATGTCACGAAACGTGAATGATCGCCTCGGACTCTTTACTGATGTTTTAGCGCGTCATGTGGTCATTTCGGTTTGACGGAGTGTGAGATTAATATCTTGAACTCTTCGGATCTAAGAGCTGGATAACTGGTAGTTAATAAAACGAATTATTCCAAGTTATTGATTATTGTAGACGTGGTTTACCATGTTCTGTTTCAGCGTCTGGCAGGAGTGGGAGATTGAAAACAATACATTTGTAGCCATGAGGATGGAATTTGGCGATCCATGTGGCGGGGTCTTCAGATCTGTTCGAGTAGGAAAACCCTTTTTAAAATTTGTAGCTTTACTATCACCGGTATATATAGCCCATGGACCTAGATACATTGGTTAACACTAAAAATGACCTTTTTCATGTTCTCATTTGAGCATTGTGGATATTGTTGCTTAACTAGAGTCTTTCTAATTTTCTAACGTAGCGTATCACAATCCAAATCATATCGGCGCATGTCAGTTATAAGGCGATCACACGTTGAGTGGAATGTTATTAATGTATCTTCGCCATATTTGTCTTGCTGAAGGTTTTGCTGCAATGCGGTAATCGTACAATGATAGAGGCGGTATCGGAGCCGTCCACGTGTCACTACCAGATGACACTTCGTACGCCGCTGATATGCCACCCGCACAGCCTGCTGGTCTACCCGACACTTCCGCGGAACCTACAGCGCGAATGGGACGTCACAGAGGGTTCCTTGGAGGGAGACCTAATCACTCACAAGGTCAGTGCGTGCGACCGAAAGTTCAGTCCCGGCCAATAGAGTTAGAGCCTGGGGTTAGAGCTTTAGGTGAGCGTCCCATAGCCTTTCCAAACTGGCTTTTTATAACAGTTTTGAGATTCCTCAACGGTGTCTCTGGTCTTCAGTCAGTGTCTGGACGTTGTTCTATCCTGGATTAAGGTACGCATTTCAAAAGTTTCACACAATATTGCTTTGAGTATAAACTTACAAATATCGGCTTCCACACACCGTGTTTTTCATTTGAAATGGTATAAAATGTTCACCATGTAATTTAAAGCGGGTGGCCAACCTAATTTAATCGCGATCTGCACCGAAAGTTTAAATCTTAAAATTAAATTGGCGAGTGTTAACGCTTCGTTTCGGCCGACTGGTAAGGAGAAAAAAATTAAGGCAACCCGCCCCCATCAATGTCGAGCAGCGCGCCATTTTGCCGGAGCAAGTGACGCATATTGTGACTATTCATATGGCGCCGCCATACGTTACAACTCGCGGAGAGAGAGATCAGGGCCGCGATTTCTAGATGAACAGCGGCAGTTCCAAGCCGTGCAGTAGCGCAAGATCTTAGCCTTTCATGGAAAAGTACCGTTCAAACAAATTGATATACGTCTTGCGACGATTGAATCCAATGCCATGATTGGAGTTAGAATCGCAGCTATTTATGCTAGCGATTATCATGCGCTCTTGTTTTGCTCACACAATAGGCGCAATTTCCGGTTTGAATAAATTAGAGTATCGCCTCCTGATTGGTCAATTGCGGACACGCCTCCAAAAAGGGCTGCCGCCTGGGTAGACGGCCAAATCGTGCCTGGCGGTCACTTCTAAATGCTATGGTGAGCTACAGATAGAACGTAAAATTCTGTAATTTGGAGGATAGACAATTGAGTATTATATGAATCGGTAAAGCAGCGTTAGAGGCCAGGCTGGCGGTTCCCTTTAATGACGCCGTAAGCTGAAACGCCTCCCATTTCCACATATAATTTGTATCGCGACATATACACGGTCGCAGGGCTACAAGAAACGACTGCGGAAGATCTTCGAGGATGCCGGATACTTGCTACGGCCTGAAACAAAGCAACAACTTACTGAGGCTGCTCGTGGCAGGGACTCGCCAACAGCCGGTGATGGAACCGGAGAGTTCGACACACTACCAAAGTGCTCAGAGGTTCGACACGTGACATAATAGCTTCTCTGCATATCGTGTCTTAGCCGGAACGGGATATTTATTTCACACACACCGGACGTTTTTTTCACCAAAAATAAACGTAGTAAAAGCTTATTTTGTTGTGCACGATTTTCTGCTGCTTTTACTGTCAAACAATATCACATATAAGTAATAATAATTTAAGAATAATTAACGTGAAATTGTTAAATTTATATATATACTTACCCCTGTCAGTAATTATATGTACGTAATACAATCTAAGTCCTGGGGAAACCTCTTTGTCAACAGGAGTACCATAAACTCCAGCAAGAAGTGCAAGGTCTGCGAACATTACTGAAAATGCACGGTATATCTTCTGATACAGAGAACAACAGTAAGTATTTTCTTTACTTTTACACCTTTGTTAGTCTTATTTGGCCTCAGTCTTTGAGTTTAACTCCTGTAGAACGTTGCACCTGTTTCTTCTTGTCAATTATCCTATTGACTTGCTTTGCGTCAAAAGTGATTTTTCTGTGAAAAGATAGTTAGGCTTCACCGATACACGACAAAGACCACATAGTTGATTTAGTTTGTAACTATATCCACGTCGATAAGTTATTGCTCTGCTCTTTTGTAATCACCATGCCTTTCTAGGGAATTATTATTGCACCTGCGGCATGGCAAATTGACCCACTTGCAATAACTCCTGGCCTACAGTCCCATAGTCTTAGATAATTAGATGAGATCAATTAAGTACTTAATATGAAGGGCTAACTCTTTCTGATGTATAATTCCAACTGTAGTACTCGTGCTGTTACCTTCCTGTACGATATCGATACATTTTATTTTGCTTTATTTCATTTTGGCAATTTCACCAATTATCGTTTTCTCATGAACCTATGTTTGTTAACAGGTGATGGGGTCTGAAGTAAGTTTGATAACTTGATTAGCATGATCTTAATGATGTTGCATTAGCTGCATTTTTAACGTTTCATATTGATTCGTTACTGCGCCTCCTCAGCTTAGTTTGTCTTTGATAGAACCGGTTATTGCATATGCCTTTTCATCAGTCGTCTGGTGCTGGTGCGTTGTTAACAGATGGTAAGCTTCTCCTTGGCTGGACAGTAACAATTATTGGTCCATCTGTAGTATTTACAAGTGATCGAGCCACATCAAATAGTCAACCTGTGCGTAGGCGGTTACGGTTCTTCACTTAATTTATCAAAGAGTGGTCATTGTAGGGGTCCACTTTCTTACACCGACAGCCTCCTTAGCTCAGTTGGTAAGTTTAGCTACAGGTCTTGACAATTGCGGCTGGGGCTTAAGTTTGATCCAACCCAATGTAATTGTCGCGAGAGGTGTCATGGACCAGCTCGTGTAAGACCAGTGTTAACTAGGGGTTGACATTTTAGAAAAAAACGACACTGTACACTGGACAGACCCATTTAACTCTATATGACTAGACACTGAATTCTGACTAAAAAAGCGCATCATATCGATCAAATGCTGCCCTCCCTGGTTCCGTCATATTACGATGGTTTTGATTTTGAAAATAAGTAATTTTTGCCTTTGAACAAGCCACACATGGGTCATGCTTTAGCCTTATTGCCAGGCGTCACGAAGCTCGTGCATACCGGTTTACATTGTAATGACGCCGAATTTATTATTGTATATTTTGTTACAAATCCTTATTGTCTTTATTTATACGCTGGTCAGTGTTCCTCTTAAACTATTGCTTCTTAACTGTTTATCTGGTGAAAGGTTGCGGTAGCTATTCTTCTTTGCTTTTTTCATTGGACTGGGTTGTCTTGAGTCCTGCTATTTATTGATTTTAGGTTTTATATCGTTTATATTTTAAAGTTTAAGCAATGCAACTCATCTGTGCTTAGCGCATTGATTTAGTTCGCTTGTCTAGTTAACACCAGTGTTGAAATTCAATGTGCCATGTCATTGGCCATACCTTTCATAATTTAAAACAATAATACATAAGAAGGAAGTAAATATTAGTGACTAGTTTGGTTACTTTGATTCAACAACATCCAATTAGGGTTGTTCATATATATGTGTACCAAATTTTAATGGACCTTATCGGAACAGCCTTGATAAACGGGCGACCTCTCTAAAACGGCTAAATATAGCGTTATCCGAGGTTGCATCATTTATTTATCTGGTTGCATGCTCTTGGAACCATCTAGGTATGTATTTACCTGGATTTATATCGCCTTGCATCGTTCTTATGTCAACCACACGGATCTAGTCCGTATTACAATAGTGCTAAGGGTTAAATATTTTTTTTTGGATCTTTGAGAAATGGACAAAGAAGCAATACAGGTGAAGAACTGGGGTGACGAAGACCAGGACCTGTTCATGGACTACCCCATTGACGACGACTACGGGGAGCAGTATGATCGCCATTAGCTGCAGTCAACGACTTCCGGTGGCATCGGCGACGGTGCCGATAGCAAAGTCACAGTGTAGACGTTGGTGTTGACAGGCTTATACACTGGAACGTCTCCTGGTCAAGACTGCGGCTGCGTGAAGTTGGATTAGTCGTGCCCAACGTGATTTGCCTATAGGGTAATGGAAGCATTCCTTAGCGTCGTAACTGGTATTAAACAGGTTAATGCTTTACGCTTGTTTATACTTTACATTCTTCAGTGATATTGGCCAAACCGTAGCACATGTCTGGTACTGGTTGCAACAAAATGAACCACTTAATCCAACATGGCGCACAGCCATCCCACAACACAGACAGCCAGAGCACGTGCTCTGGTCTGGTCATGTATTATGGTACCGGAAATGAGTCACTGTAGTTGAATTTTGGCCAACCATCGTCCGACTGTGATGAGCACGCGAAATATATATATTCTCGAGTTAAGCGTAAAATGGATCCATAGTATATATCCAATACGATGCAATCGTCGATTCCTTTGGAAAACCGGAATTATGAGGAAGGACACGAAACCTTCGTAAGTATTTCAAATGAGATGTCTGAGATTCTGAGAAGTGAAATGAAAGTACAGAATGTGTGGTTATTTATGGTATACAAACGACAGAAGTTATGTGGGTGTTGGGCGTTTTACAATGTTATTTATAATGTTTGCGATAAAAAATATATACAATGAGACTTCCTCTTCACTATATTTTATACCACTACCTGTATACGCATTTCGACGACAATGGATCAGAAAACAATACATATTTTAAATGCAGCTTACGTGTATCGGTGGTTCAATCCTGTATTCCGAATGAACAAGATTTTTAACAATCGTTTTTAAACCTGATCAGTTTATTAACACTTATTTACAATTCTCTTGGGACCTGTATTCCCAATTCATGCAACAGGTATCTGTTAACTCACACATACAATTTAGCCAAGTTGAATATATAATTTCAATATTTAAGCACATTTGCTCAATTAGAAATGATAGGTACCGGTAATAAAGTATACATGCCACCAAGATGTTCACTGCTATTAATGAGTTAATGGACGGATAGAGATTGCTTGGAAAAAGTTCAACAGAATGTATTCACTTCCCTCGGTCTTTAAACGCTGCCTCTGAAAAAATAAAACAAATATGTAGCCATACAAATATTATTTATATGGAGGCAGAGTTTATAGAGAGAATGGTATTCTCTAGTATTAAAGATCGGTTCTATTTAATGCCACAATAAATACCGTAAACTGCATTTTCGCAGCCACAGCTTTTATCAGAAATTGGGCTGAGAACTCTGGGTTGAACGCAGAGTCGCGGTGTGTCTATAAGAACGATTTTAAGTTAAGCGTGGGGGGGGGGGGGGGACTTTTATGGGGAGGGTAAATTCTTGGCACTTGAGCACGCGGTTAACCGTTCGCGACCAATAACCTAGATAACCACTCAAACGTTCGAGGGACGATTTTTATATACTTTAATTTGCACATGATAGTAAATTCCACTATCTGTGGTCTGAAATGCACTATCTATGGTCTGCCCCCCACTATCTCTGGTCTGTACCCCATTCCGTGATCTTTATGGCACTCCTGACTTTATTTTCATTCGGAATGAGTTTTTCATTCGAAAAGTTCGCTTATAATGTGAGGTTTGCTCTGTAATTATCATTATTGGTTGATGCAATCTGACCCGTATGCTTCGGTAGAGCCAGAAGACAAGTGATAGTTACGTTTATATACCCCGACAATAGGTAAACCTCATGCATTTACCTGTGTCTGGTGGCTGGGATTTCGTCTTCTTAGACTTCATAAAAGGTTCGTGCAAAATACTGTATAATTTACTGGCCTGCAAAGATAAAACATCCCGTTATGTGTCGTGCACAAGACAGTATCATGCAATAAAGACATAAATATACCACTGCCACAACGATCCTAATGTGTATAGGAGAACGTACCAGCTGCACGAATAATCTAATGTAATCTCTCTCGCTTCATCGTTAAACAAGTTTTAAGGTAGCTGAACTGACCAAGATTTACTAAAATCTGAAATTTAAAAAATGTCTTACGTTAATCTGATTTTCTTTAACAAGATATGTGTACCTTCTGAGGACCAAATCCAGGGCAAAGTGACAGATCCTCTTCACTAGCGTCAACGATTTTGTCAAATGGCTGCAAAACGGATTTATTTAAATGAAGATATAATGATACATAGGTTACCGGGGCATCAATTTAATTTAAACCACTACAAACATATTATACTTATTTAAGTGAATGTTTAATAGTCAATGAGTGACAAATAATTTAACTCAATAAGTGACAAATAATTTAATTCAATAACTTAAAAAAAAGACATAGGACAAACGACATACCCCAAATTTTGTCATCAAGGTCATCGCATCTGTCTTGTTGATTCGGCGAACACTTGTCAAACAATCTATCATCTGAAAGGAAATATATCATACATAATATTCCGATGACACCAAACATGTTTAAACGCATGACGTAATTACTCAGTCCGTAGTCTTATAAATGACAAATGAACAGAAAATGGGAAGATAACATGGGCGTCTGGTGTAAAGGCTACGCTCCTCAAGTTTGGTTTTGGATTTGCCTGGTTCGCACAAGGGGTGGGAAATGCTAGGACATTTTTCTTACTTAAGTCCTTGTCAAACTTTAGATGCGGAATCTGCGCTTTTAACCGAACAGACACCACCGTCAAAGGGTATTGCTGTGAAAATTGTATTCAAATAATTAATAACGGGGGTGATGTGTCTGACGCAAGATTTAATGAAAATCATGTTCTATTCATATGCCCATTATACAATGACCTAAGAGAGGAATTTATCGCGCCTATCCAACCCATAGGATCCCCTTCTAGACAATGTATTTTTATTATGCAGTCAGAGAAGCCAAATACCATAACACAGTTTAGTCATGTACATTCATCTGAGGATGAAACGTTAGGGTAAGCTGCATAAACCCAGAGCGATCCGTAGTTAGAGCCAGGCGGAACCACTCCATGTATATCGTTTCAGAAGTGTGCATGTCTGTACATACCATGGGCCGCAGTATTCAATAAATAAAAAAAAAAACATACTTGTGCTTGGAAATTTCCTTCTGTTTTCTCCATGATGAGGTCTGGAGGCTTATTTTCAAACGCCTTGTAAGTCTCCAGATAACGACCCGCCTCTTCCGGGCTGTAAGAGTTAACAATGGAGAAACATGTGTAAAAGCTTAATCACAACCATAAAACATTACCGGTACTTATCCTTAGCCGCAATTGGAGATACATAATTCATTCCGGACAATCACCCATGTCAAACTCAATACATGAGACAGTGTAGCGGTAGCATGTGAAAATTGACTAATAATTACCTGAATGCAAGGATCAAAGTGCAGTCGGCCAAAATACACATCTTCGCCAGATCTTTCGTTGAGTGATGTGGGTCTTTCTGTTAACAAATATCGAAAGGCAAAAACAGGTAAGGATTTATAATCTAGCAGAGGCCACTGTGCCGGTTGAGGGAGGGATCCCATTACAAATTTTCTCTAACATTTTAGTCATCTACGTACAATTCACAAATACATGGATAATTTGGACACATAAATATATACATAGAAGAAATTTGGCTGACTCAGACAAGACTGGCAAACAATCTGTAGAATCCAAAAGGCAAATACGGGTCACAATTACATACACAAATTCAATATTTCAGTGACCACATATACAGCGGCCAACTAAGACATCATTCAAATTCAGGCATTCCGAATTTCTACAGACCCCACTTGTGACAATGTGAAAAAATCATCTCGTTAATATCAACCAAACAAGTAGTCATTGTTATTCTGGGGTATGTCTAGCATAAACGATAGAATACGACAGAAGTCCGGTTCGAATAAAATATGACTTCAACACAATAACATTCCTTTTGTCATCCGCGCAATAAGGGCAAGCAGTTACTTTGTCCTTCCGTAATTAAGACAATATCCACATAATTCTGTTTTCCGAGTATTAACGGAAGACAGTGATCATTTTTAAAGCAAATTAAGAATTATTACAAATCCATTGAAGTTTCACCACTCACCACGTCAACTTGTACCAAGACTACGCGAACGTCATAACTGTGGCCAAGCTGCTTCAGTCTCTCATGGATATAATTCGGGTTCAGCTGATGGTACCGCAGACTGTAAATATATGTTATGATGGAGATTAATCAGTATATGTTTGTTCCTAATAAACATAAAGCTGCTTCATGAAATGAAAATACAGAACAGGTTAGAGTTTATGCATTGAACCTACAGATTTATAATTATTATAAGGGTACATGTACATTAAAAATTGCCAATACCAGGTACATGCAATTATTGTGTACAGAACACCTTAATTTAAAATTACCTGTACCTGGAATAAAATTGGAAATTCTGTATGAGAATGTTATGTACCGGTAGGCATGATAAGTTACAGGTCTTGGTCATACCTAAGAAATAATGCACAAGTTGTCTGTCCCATCTGGTAATCAGCAACAATGTCTCCGAATTCCCAGGGAACATTTCTAATTGCCTTAATTATAGGATTGCCTCTCTGAAACAGACATATGAAAGATATCCTCTGAACAGTCAAAACATGGTAGAGGTTGAAAAATGTGGGCAGTAATAACTGTATTTGGGAAATGCTCTAACCCTTTATGTAAGTCTTAAATTGTATATAAAGTGTGGCACATCAGAGGCACATATTTAGAATATTACAAACCACCCACCTGTCTAGGACTAACTACTATGGAATTAGTTTTTCCAATAACAGGAGGTAATGCCTTGCAACTGAAAAACAAGACCAACAAAAAATATTGAAGAGAAATTACGAAACTTTATCCAAGTGATATTAAAATGCATAAGAAATATATACTGATAATAAAACTTTAATATAGTTGCATTCTGAATGTGCATACTGAATCTGCATACTGAATGTACCCGGTACATATGTTTGCAGCAGTTTCCAGGAATATATTGATAGCAAGTAGTATGTACAGGTACCATATTTCACCTATGTTTCAGACACCTCTTCAAAGCTAGGAAAATGAAGAATTCAGTGTACAATGTAATTTTTCGGACACCTAACAGAGCTGATTTTTCAAGCATACACATGTTTTTGGACATCATGAGACCTAAAATAACAACGTCTTCAGGCTCCATCATGATTTCACTTCTTATGATTGCAGGGAACAGGGAGAGGGGGAAGTCATTGTATTTGGGTTTTTTTCGTGCCGTCTATCAGTTGTGAAAGAGCAACAACTTGGTTGCTAAGTATTGAGCTGCACTTTGGTCTCCATTATGCCGGCCGGTGGATGAATTGTTTTTGAAAGTCTGCCTTCAATTGTTTTACAGCAGCTTTGAGCTTGTTAGCTGAGAAGCCTTTAAGGTTCACCTTGTCATCTTCAGTGTCTGTATTACGTTTAAGTGTCCGAAAACATGTGTGAAATATGGTAACTTGATTCATAACTTGGTTGCATTGCTTAAACTTTAAAATATCAACTTGATTCAAGTTCATTCTTGTAATAATTGGAATCATTTCAAAGATATTAGTACTCACTCAGTCTGAACAACTGTTTCAGCCATCAATTTCCTTTCAAGATTTTTCTTCAATGAAGCCTCTGTGCTATGACCACTGTCATTACTTTTGGTGACACTGATATCTTTTCCACCAGAGGCTGCAGTGTCATGTACTCCATGTGTCAAGACAAAAGTGCCCTGGGACAATGTTTTACTAATTGAGTTCCCAGAAATTTGGCAGGTCTTCTTTCTTCCAGCAAGATTATCATGCTGATGATTATTAATAGCAATGCCTGCAGAGATAGGTTTCTCATGTTGGTCTTGCTCACTGCATATGGTCAGACTTCTCTTGCCAGTGGCATTCACACCAGCCAGACGAGGTGTGAAAAGGGATTTCAGCTATAAAAGAAGATGATAGAAACTGTTGAAGAAGATGATAGAAACATTTGTATGTACTACAGAATTTGAGATTATACACTGTAATAAAGTTGTTTCATTTTGTTAATTCAGAAAAGTACTGTTGAGAAGTATATTTTAAGACATTTAACATAGATCTGGCAGTTGGTTATCGATCAGCTGCACTATTCCCCCAGTGAATAGGTGAAGGCAAAATGCTTAGCATATACGCTATAGTGCAAGCAGATAAGGCCAAGCCAGTCTGTAAACATTTGAAAATTCACTATAGCTGTTTGGCTGATATCTTTGTTAAAACTTGAATGAATGTTCCAAGCTGTAGGAAACAGATTATATCATATATTCCTTTCTGTGACAATCTATTATTCCTGTACTATCTAATGTAATATTGCACAAGATGAAACTCTATAAATAGACTGTAAATATCAGTTTTCATATAGACTAAAGAAGCATTCATAAAACATTGCATTGCTATTGGCAGTGCAAACATTTGTTGTCAATGAAACTTCATCATGTCTCATTACAGATGGAAATGACCAATAGAGATTCAAAAGTATGACTAAATCCATATGGTCTAAGTTTCTAGTAGCAAGTCTGTAAGTTTCTCAGCATTAGCTCAAGTATCAAAGAAAATATCAGAATATTGGCCAAAACAGCTGGCTGTGCATTTAACTACAGTAAGCCGGTCTCACTTTTTAGCAAAAAGATAAATCTTGCGAAAAGACAGCTAAAATGCCAATATAATCCTCAGTTGAAGTTGCTGATCAGACTGATTGGGTTTCTGTCTTTACCACTCATAAAAATGAAAAATATAACTGTATCTGATATTACAAGTTTTTGCTGACCTATTCAACGGGAAAGGTGATGGACGTTACCTAGCCATAAATCCATGGCTATGGTTGAAGAATCATATGTTTCAGCCCACACAGTCTAGGGTTCTGGGCTAGGCGCTGCCTCATGTTTGACATGCAAAATATGTTACATACATGTTTGCATTATGATTTCTCTTTGCAAAGAAGACCATTACTACATTAGGCAAAAATCAGCGTAAATGGGACATCTGGACATGTTATGTCCGAAACCCAATAATCCTGATCAGCAGATTGAACTGAAGATTTATTGCCATTTAAGTCTTTGCGCAAGATGCTGTCTTTTCGCTGTAAACGGATAAAGTGAGACCCTAGTACTATAGTACTGTAGTGTAGGCCTAGTAGTAGTAAGCTTATTAGTGTATTATCGCCCGCCGACACTGTTCACTTCCATGTCGTTCATCTGTAGTGGTTGAAAACATACTGCAGTGTCTGTGTGGCAATCTTCCATTTCATCTAATGACGGAATAGCAAATTTGGCTTTGTTACTCATAATTTTAATTGATTGACACTAAAAATGTCACGCCTAGAACTTTGTTGACAGAACTTCCGAAGACAAGAATTTTTGTTCATTCTCCGCTTACGTAAAACTCCACCAGAGGGCTACACATATTCTGTGAGCTGGTGCCGCCGCTACAAGGTAGGCTTACCCGCCAAAATACATGGCGGGACGAGGGCGGGGAGTAGTTATAATGGATTGTTGCCCGGGGGACGTGCCGTTAGAAAGAGTGTCTTTTTCGCGCATTTTGGTACGCCAATGGGTTCTAAATGTATGCACTTTTGGTACCTGCATGGGTCTACTTTGGAGGGCAGTTGGTACGCCAATGGGTCCGCTCAATTTTCAAGCTGGAGAGGGACCGATTCTAGGCCATCCTAAAGAATTTAGGGGCGCACCATTTCATATCAGGAGGGGGGGGGGCGGCCTAGAAAATATTTGAAAGAAATAGTTTGTTATGATTATTTGGGGGAAAAAATTTTTGCTTTTCAGATGCTACAAAAAAATAACTTGCTTTCATAATTAAAACAAAAATGCCTTATAAAATCTGAAACGCCAAAGCTGAAATTAATGCGGGTGCACTCCGCTCAGTTCAATGGCGCAGCTTTCTTCCAGCCTGACTGTGGGAGAAGAGCCTCCTCCTCCCCTCGCACCGTGTCCCCCTTATGGCTCCCTCCCTGGGTTTCTCAGTGTATCGAACCAGCTGCTAACCTCTCCCACGCATGATGTGTACTCTGAAGAGCCCAATGTCAACGAGCAATGTCAAGGGCACCTTGTGGGCAAGCAGGCCGTGGTTCCCTCAACCAGCCAATCAAAAGTTGTGTACTAGCCGGTGTCAGGGGATGCGCGCGCGATCATGTGACGTCATTTTATTGGAAACTCGAGTTGACGGAGTGCGGCTTGAGTGCGTGTGGTTGGACGAAAACGTAAGTAGATCTATATAAGGCTTTGGAGCCGATTGATTCAGTTTCCTTTTTGTTATTATACATTTGTAACATCTCAAAACCCCTCGAGCCCACGATGAACCAAGATTGTTTTAATGAGTCGTCGTTTTAAGTTAGCAATCAGCTGATCAGACAGTTACTGTCAGTTGGCTGTTGCCGTGTTCAGTGACCGTGTTGGCTGAGGCTGAACGAAGCTGTTTACTTCTGTCCTGAAGTTCTGTATTCAATCTCCCAAAATGTTTCTCTCTTTGTCACTTTGACTTTGGCCTAGACTGTTGATTACGCTAAAGTCAAATTCATTAATGGCATGGAGCACAGGCACAGTAAATCGACTGACACAGAACACAGAGGGTGGGGGGGGGGGGAGGGCCTGCAGGGTTAAGTTTATTAAAGTCAAAGTCATAAATGCCGTAGACACACGTTTCGGCCCATATTTTCCGCGAATTTGCCTTGATCACTCTCAGAATTCCTGACGTGAGAAAGCAACACTAGACCATTTTAATGATACCAAACTTACGTTTGTACTGCGATGTTATCCTTTTTTATGACACAAAGAATATTTCTCCATGCTGACACGCCATTGGCAGAAAACGCTCTGTCGCCAAAATACTAAAACACGCGTCATAAAATGATGGTTGCCATGGCGCCGAACGTGCTTTGAACAATACATACTCTATATTTATACAAGCCACGAGGATGCCATGGCAACTATAGAGCCTTTCATTGTCTGGGATTTAGTCTATTTGTGAAAGTGTGTCTGCTGCCAATGGAGTGTCAGCATGGAGAAATATTGTTTGTGTCCTAAAAAAGGATAACATTGCAGTAAAAACGTAAGTTTGGTATCATTAAAATGGTCTAGTGTTGCTTTCTCATGTCAGTGATTTGTAGAGCGATCGCAGCACAATCGCGGAAAATATGGGCCGAAACGTGTGTCTACGGTATTTATGACTTTGACTTTAGTAGGCGTGGGTGGACCCCCCCCCCCCCTCTGTGCCTGTGGCTTGGAGTGATGCTTCAGCTGATAGGCAGAAGCATTAAGCAATACACATGACATGGTAAAAAAGGTAGTATTGCATTAGCCCTGGTATATGCCTCTCTGATCACACCCATAAACGGAGCAAAGGTGAGAGCCATGCCATTCACCAGGCCTAAAATTAGAAATTGCAGACCGGTGGCTCAAGTTGAAGGTCTTAACAGAGTACATATGCAGTGCCTACCCATCAATATGCTCCACTATGAGAAACGCTGCCTGGCATCGAGTGATTACGCTAAGTTTATTTACTTCCGGCGAGTGGTGGAGCATTGAAAAACGAAGCAAGAGAGGATACAAATCACCCAGATTACAAGAAAATTAGGTCAGAGAGGCATGTACCAGGGCTAGTATTGCATCACCCAGTACACTACGGTACATCATTATACAGAAACTGACCGAAACCGAATTAAACCAATTTAAATATATACAAAACCGAGGTTCATAGAATAGTTACAATTACAGAAGATCAATTTTGGTTGATAATTAACTTACAAAATGTGTTAAATTTATATATGGAGCACTTTCCCACCAAACCTAAGCCCAAGTGACATATATATCACAATTTGCAGAATGCTTAATTGTTTAATTCTATTAATTCACAGACCTAATAAACATCATAGTTTTGGCTGTGATCGGTGATGTGGCAAACATGTTTTTTTTCCGGGACACCACAGAAATCACGGGTAAGGCTGAGAGACTCCATTTGGCCGTCTGGCATGCTTTGAATAAAAACAAAAGAAATGTTGGATGATTCAAGGAATGATTGTTTTTTGTATTTTGACTTCTTTAGTTTAAGCGGGAAAGAGCTTGATATGCAACTATTATTGCTTATTTGAATTACCTGAGGTGTTGGCATCACTCACAAAAGGCGAGGTCATGATATCTTCCACCAGTCTTCTACCTTTAAAGCAATATACTTACATGTGCCATCTTAGATTTTTTACATTTTAGAATCAAGACTAAAAATATCTCAAAATTATGATGCATACTGTCATTTACATATGTTTTGGAACACTAAAAATGTCCCTATGTTTTGGAACACCCCCAATTTTCGGAAAAATAATTATTTTTGGTGGCTGTATGTTTTAGTAGATCTACACCACAGATGGTGGGTAATTTTTTTGTATCAATGTTTTAGTACACCCTAATTTTCCGGAAATAGATCTATTTACTTAGGTCGCGGCCGTGAAGGTCTCAATAGGGGAGTATCAACCTCTGATCCAGCACCCTCAAAACTTCTAGGCATCAGTTCCCACGCTTACCACCCATCCAATATCACTCAAGCTACTCAAATAGGCAATATTGTAAAGGAGTTGTGTTCGTTTCGGGGCATATCAAATGTCAGTCAAAACTTGCGGTGGTACCCGCGCGTTCATTGTATATGTGTCTGCGCTGCCTGACTGACTGCCTCTCCCTGCACCCCCTTCCACCCCCTCCCCCCGACTCGCATACATCGTTTCATTTCTGCGCTGCCTGACTGCTCTGTCTGCAACACCCTCCACCCCTGCCTAGCCATGTGACACACATTTCTCTGCTTCTCTTCTCTCCATCAGAGCTGGTTGACTGATAGTAATCCCCATTCCAACCACTGCCCACCCCCCCGTCGTCAGAGGAGGGCCGTTCCTCTCAGCTCGCCAAGTGCCTGCGGTGACAAAGAGGCTAAGTTTGTGACACCTCCCCCTCCTTCTCGACAGATCCCTTTACACCTGTGCAAGGCTTTGTTTGACAGGAAGCAAGGAAGCCAAATACTGTGTGCTGACCTTACCCCACCCTGCCCCTTACACGCATCCTGTGGTGGCGATGGCTACGGACGCTTAGGCTGACTGACCATACAAGGTCCCTACCCCACCCCCCCCCAAAAAAAAGAAGAAGAAAAGCAATTGCCTATGACTGAGCATACATTTTTCTGATATTATATTCTTGGGGCCCACAAATTAAAGCTACTGTGCAGTTATTTTTCGCATTGATCAGTGCCTGCATGTTGTTTTATTCAGTGTAACTGCTGAACATTGCTGGATAGCAATAGATTACATTCTAAATCTTCACCTGCCCGGTGACATAATAAATGCTACCTGTTCCACATGATGGATTACAACCGAACTGTGGTGCATGACTCTCTGTATTAGCGAGCGCAAGCGAGCTCTTAAGGTAACATGCATGCCTATTCAAAGTCCATTTCAAGCATAGGCTTAGGACTTTTATTTCGCGTAAATACCCCCATGAGAAGTTTTCAGATTCGGAGTAAATCAGCTCTACATAAATATATTCGAGCAAAGAGAGGTTGAAGCCTATTATGTCATGTCTTTATTATTTAAATCAGCTGCCCCACAAAATTAAAGAATCAATTATTCAATGTTAACATTGGATGTAGGCCTATACTTCAAATTAAAGTTTATTTAGTATAAGCGACGGCCTAAATGTCTGTTGCCAAGCAAAGCGCTCTTGGTGACCACCCATCGGCTGCTGTCATAGTGAGTAGTTGTGACATCAAATTGTTATGAACATGACATCACAATGGGAGTTCCTAGGCAACCGAATGATATGCCATAAGCATGTGCATGGTATGAGTCATCCCGCCAAAGATATTTTTTATGGCAAGCCAAAGTGAGATTAATTTTGAATATTAATCTAGATGTGCCCCTTCGGAATATCTGAATTAATAAATATACGCTCAAATTTTTTAGGTAGCACCTATCCATATTATACTATGGATATATAAATACTGTCACAGGAACAATTTGTTATTTGCTGCATACCAGTAATCGCAATATTTATCAGTGAAAATAGCTTATACTTAGTCTAATCACATCTGAGCAAAAAGGTTTAACTGAAAAAAAGAATTATAATAGAATATTGTTTCTATTAAAATGCTTTCCACCTTGGTATTAGAGAATTATTTTATTGTTCTGAAGTCTTACTACATATAGTATGGTACTCAGGTACTACACCCAAAGAGATATATTCCCCTGTTTCACCCCCAAACCGATCATAATGCACTTATTTTATGTTTGTTTTTGGCTGACTTGTGCACTAGCCAGCACAATGGAGACCAAAGTGTGGCTCATTACATAGCAATCAAGTTGTTGCTCTTTCACACCTGATACATGGAATAAATAACCCCCAATCACAAGCGAAGTGTAATAATGGTGGCCAGCAATATGCAATAACAAAGTAGCCTGGAGGCATTGTTACTGTATACTGCCTATTTTAAGCCGCGGCTTATATTAGGAACTTGAAGGTTCCACTTTCCGGGTTTGAGTCACAAGTCAGGGTGCGTCTTTAAATAGGGCCTTTTGCTGATTTCAAGTGAACAAGACAAGCGGAGAAGGGGGGAGTAATATAAAAGTTACTGCTGTTGCCAAAACAATTTATTGCATCATAACGTCATACAAATCAACAAGTCTGGAGATAATTCAACTTGAAAGCTGTGTCGTAAAATGCTCTCTCCCAAGGCATTGTGTTACTGTGGCAATCAAAACTGACAATGAGCTACTTAAGGTTGTGTCATTTATTTGTATAAATTGATATGGCTGCCACCGGCCTCGCACCAAATGCAACAAGTTAATTGTGCCAGACAGAAACTTGATACTGGGTAGGTATGACAGTGATTTATAAACATGCAGTAAGAGCCAGGAGAGCCAGGCACTGGTGTGACACTTGTTAAGAGCTGCGATTGCAGAGGGAGAGGTGAATATTGTTAGTAGTTGTGACTGCTTGTATAAACAATTAATTGGCTTGGTAGGGGCCAGGAGAGCCAGCCACTGGTGTGACACTTGATACAGTATTTTAGGTCTGATAGTGTCAGAATATATACATAAATTACCTGCTCTGGGTGTCAGAAAACTTACTTTGTTGTTGTCATCTGTCTGTCTGCAAAAGACAATGGATTTGCAGCTATTTGTTTTAGTTTAAGTAGTGAGAATTGTTTTACTGCATTTGCTCTTATGACTAAATAAGCCTATCTGTCACTGACACAGCTTACCGCAGTTATCGCATCGAGGACCTTTTGTTTTGTCTGTTGCACAGAAAAGTACAAGACACTAAATTTATCATTTTCCTGGCTTTAAAGGGGTGTGTGAAAACATACGTCAAATACAGTAACTTAATTATCATTTACTGTTATTAGTGGCTTCTAAAATAACTACACTTTGACACCAATCTTTAGCATTTAGCTGACTATACAATATGTAGGCAAATTATTATTTGCATAAAATATAGTGGTTCATCTATTATAGGGCACAGTTTGACACTTACATCTGTGTAATAAATAGGCATCCATCTTTTATATAAATGAGCCATCCAACATAGGATCTAGCTTTATAAACCTATGGTCAGTGCCCAGAAATCTAGTTACTGTAAATAAATATTGTAATGGTGCTATATATGTGTTATGCATTTTATTGCCATCTCTCCCACTGGTGAAACTAGGTACTTATTGGCTAATGCAAATGTGAATACATTCTGCTGCCTATACTATGCAAATTATTACACAGTATGACCTGTATACATTGTACAGTGGTCCCTGCTGCATGATAGTCCTTTCATTATAAGGCTATACAGGCTTTCGCCAGGCACATAACACTTTTCCATGTTAAACATGTTAAAGCTTCTTTTTAAGGCGACCCCTCATAAATGCGACTTGCAAACAATGTTTGGGTCCAATATATGACCAGTATATAATCCAAACCCCTGGTTTCTTTATTACAGTTGTATATCTTGTAACACACACTGTGTTTCAGACACTATTTGGAAACCATATAGAAATGTACTATGAAACATCTGAGCAACTTTTTCAGTCCCAAAATTTAGCCAGGAAGCTATGAAATTTGTGTGGAGAAGTATGCTAATTTCTATTTGTGTTTGGTAGTGTCTATCTGATTGAGGATTAATAATGGGTTATTATTATGCAGGAGACTTATATGAGCAAAATAAAATTGGTTGGCACACATGACAAAAAAATATTTTAACTTTAGGATTGCATGGACAAATAGAAAATGTGGAACATGCTGTGTTATGAGGTATCAACCAATCAGCTAAGAAACTGACTTATACCTGATGTATGATATTCACCTATTCTCTATATTTGCAGAAAAAAACACTATCTGGTAACATCAAATTCACAAGGAAAACATCATGTTTCGACTGAAAACGGTAGCCCTTGGGGCAAAAGCTACATATAGGACTTTGACATCCAAAGTATTCACAGTGGAGCCCTCAAATATCACCCGACCACATTTAGGATCATGTCACCGCATGGCACAGCGCCATTCAGGAACAGTGGCTGCAGAACCTTTCCTGAATGGAAGTTCATCAAATTATGTGGAGGAAATGTACAATGCCTGGCTAGATGATCCGAAGAGTGTACATAAGGTAAGATTTTTGATTAAAATTGAAACCTATATATAATTTATTTATATTTGTTATTACTTTGTATTTTAGTAAATATACATGTACCTCTCAGTATTACTTTTACAACAATACTGTTTGTTTGCCTATGGCATATATTTGATGTCTTAAGCATGTTGCATACAGTTGTTATGAAGTCAGCTGCTAGCTGCTCAAGGGATCGAAGTGTGAACTAGCTGTGACTGCATGGAACATTGGCATTGTTACTTTAGCCATGAACAGACTTGTACCCTAACTTTTTGGCACTCAACTGGAAGAGTTAATGCCCAATTAACTACTGTATAACTGACGATATGGATTGATATTAGAGACTGTTTTGTGGGTCTAGTACACATAGATGAGAAAAGGTTGCCTTAATGTATATTACATCCTCAGTATAGTACATTGCTGCTGTATTTATCACTTTAAACTTTTTACTACCAACAAAGACAAGAATTTTAATTCACTTTGTGACAGGCGTAGTCGAGACAATCCGCGCGACTTCTAATACACTTTGGCGCCGTCGAGGACCAGAGAAACTGCGCGACTTTCAAGGCACTTCGATCCGCAATAGTCGCATCGATGTTTATTGCACTCGCGAATCGTTCTAGATTAGACAGTCACCGTGACTTGTAATGCGCTTTTGGTCTGGCATAGTTACATTTATATCGACCATATTGGTAGGAACGTATAGACCAGTCGTTTTGCACCTTAGGAAGTCGATACTATTAGACTGTAAGTTAAGACTCCCTAGCTTATGCAAAGGTGGGTGAGCACTCGGTACATACTATTGTACTTACTATTGTTTAGACCTGACACCCATTTACTTTCTAATGACCAGATTTAGTTGCTTACGTAGTTGCTGTGTAGGTGTTGACATGCCACCGAGCTAGGTAGGCCTTGTTAAGAGCGGGTTAAGAGCGTACAGGTTCAAGGATTTGCGGATAGCCCTTCAGTGAGAGTGCTGGAGAGTTATGTATCGTGGTATAGGGACCTAAGGCTAAGTGAAGTCAAGTGCTCGTGGGTCATTGAGTAGCGGAGTTGTATGTTATAGATTCCTGATAAACCAAGAGCCGCTTGGTCAGGCATTACTCCAAAGCTGGTGCCTTGGAGTAATTCTAACCCCCAGACTTGTCTTGTATACATCACGTACATGCCTTGAACTGTTTCACTGTCAAACCGACTGGTAAATTATAAACTAATCCAATAGGAATAAAATTTAATTGTTTAGGAGTTACGAGTAATTTGATGTTACTCATGTTGTGTAATGTATGCCCTATTTTATTTACGAGTTACCCGTCCGCTCAGGATGACTTCGGGTTTATGAAATGCTCAGTTTTTATCTCTGACTCTCTTATCGCCTTTTTCTCTTTACTGAAATTGGCGGCGTGTTAATCAGATCTCCTGGGGTCGACTAGAGTACTAGAGTAGCATGGGTCAAGACTTTTGGGACTGTCGCTGTCCTTGCCACGAAGGCACTTTCCTGCCATGTGGCGAATGTGAGCCATGACGTCTGGGGCTGGCGTTGTCGATGGCCATGTGGTCCATGACGTCTGGGGTTGTCGTTGTCAATGGCCATCAGCGGCCATGTGGGCCATGACGTCTGGGGTTGTCGTTGTCAATGGCCATCAGCGGCCATGTGGTCCATGACGTCTGGGGTTGTCGTTGTCAATGGCCATCAGCGGCCATGTGGGCCATGACGTCTGGGGTTGTCGTTCTCAATGGCCATCAGCGGCCATGTGGGCCATGACGTCTGGGGTTGTCGTTGTCAATGGCCATCAGCGGCCATGTGGGCCATGACGTCTGGGGTTGTCGGTGGCCATGACGTCTGGGGTTGTCGGTGGCGATGACGTCTGAGGTTGTTGCCAATGGCCATCAGCGACCATGTGGGCCATGACGTCTGGGGTTGTCGGTGGCCATCAGCGGCCTTTCCTGCCATGTGAGCCATGACGTCTGGGGTTGTCGTTGCCAATGGCCATCAGCGACCGTGTGGGCCATGACGTCTGGGGTTGTCGGTGGCCATCAGCGGCCTTTCCTGCCATGTGAGCCATGACGTCTGGGATGTCGTTGTCAATGGCCATCAGCGACCTTGTGGGCCATGACGTCTGGGATGTCGTTGTCAATGGCCATCAGCGGCCATGTGGGCCATGACGTCTGGGGTTGTCGGTGGCCATGACGTCTGGGGTTGTCGGTGGCGATGACGTCTGGGGTTGTTGCCAATGGCCATCAGCGACCGTGTGGGCCATGACGTCTGGGGTTGTCGGTGGCCATCAGCGGCCTTTCCTGCCATGTGAGCCATGACGTCTGGGGTTGTCGTTGTCAATGGCCATCAGCGGCCTTTCCTGCCATGTGAGCCATGACGTCTGGGGCTGTCGTTGTCAATGGCCATGTGAGCCATGACGTCTGGAGCTGTCGTTGTCAATGGCCATGTGAGCCATGACGTCTGGGGCTGTCGTTGTCGGTGGCCATCAGCGGCCATGTTGTGAGTTCATACGTTGGTGAAGGGACTGGGCCTTGGCTTTAGCGCTTGCACGCACCTGATAATGTACAGTCGCGCCATAGGCTCACCCGTTATTTTGCTTCTTGACAGTCCTGGGATTCATTTTTTCGGAACACGGACCGTGGTGCGGGGCCCGGCCAGGCCTACCAATCGCCTCCCAGCCTGGCCAGCAGTGTGTCCGCCGTAACTGCCCACATGGCCGCGCCGGCCGCCGCTATGACCGACACCAAGGTCATCGACGACCATCTTGCCGTTCAAGCCATCATCAGATCTTATCAGGTACGTCAAAGGGCCATGAGTTTCCCCGATATAACGCGATGATATTTTCTTTGTAATCAGTATGCCGAGAATTTCCTGATATCTGTTTAATAGTCCTTAATTCTACGTCTTTAGAGCCATAATTGCTTTGAAGCCACAATGGCTTAAAATCTTGAAATCGGTATTTGCCTAAAATTGTAAAATCGATCTTGGTTTACAATCTTTAAATCGATATTTGCTTAAAATTGTGAAATCGATTTTGGTTTAAAATCTTTAAATCGAAATTTGTTTCATATCTGAAACCATCATAATAGCAAGTTAATTTCACTGTCATATTAGATGTAAACATGATCTGCCCAAGTCTTTTATCGTATTGCTACAAGATTTAGGTTTAATAATAGCAGTAATGTCATCCGTGACATGTTGTCGGTGGGATAGTCTGAGCGGTGACTAATATATTGGCATAATGCATGGGATGTCACGATCTAAAGATTGGGGATATTAAAGTTTACTTGCAATGTAATTACATGAAATGTCAATGATTGAAATTCATGATTTTTATGTCCGTACTATACCTCCCGTACTTTTCCTGATTTATCAATTTTCAGATAATTTAATATTAATATTTGTGGTTGTTTAGTGTTTTTGACCACCTTCGTAATTTGAGCTTAGGAACCACTTGAGAGGAGAATCCTACTTCATGACATTTCACGTGTAGCACTGCCACCAGCAATCTTTGATAGATGCGTTTGATAAATGCGCGTGCACGATTGCTCTCAAAACCTCCTATGCCAACCACCTATATTCATCATCCATGATAGATACCTACTATCTCAATCTATTCAAGATACTTCATTCCCCTAGGGTTCTTAGAAGGCAGGAGTGTACTCAAAAAGTGCGATGCCATTATGGTTGTGATCTGTTCATTTTGTAGCGATTCTTTATATATACCTTGTTGACGAGTTCTGCTGATTCGACTATAGTTTAGTCGATGTATGTAAAAGTTGGCGTAACTTCAATTCATGAATCAGTCAGTTGTGAAGTTGTAAAACGACATTACCAGTAGACCGTGTTATCTTATATAACTCCCTAATAAGCTCATAATGCCTATTTGTGAAGTTGATTCTACATATTTTTTTTAACAATGTTCTTGTTTTACTTTTATCTTATTGGATGTTTCACTCAACGCTGTATATGCGATGGTTTGTAGTTTGTTTTATGCATGCCTTGATTACAATGTGGATTCTATCCTTCGCTGTGTACGTGGCTCGAAACATGGGTTCTGGTTACCATGGCCACTGCTCTGATACGTCCAACATGTTTACGCGCACTTCCTGATGCCGCCTCCATCAGGTACGTGGACACAACGTCGCCGATTTGGACCCTTTAGAACTTAGTGCAGCAGACCTCGATACCAGTACCCCAGTGGAGCTGATGATGGCTACCTATCATCTAGGTAGGTAGCACAGCGCAAATAGATAAGATTCCGGTGTTTTGGCCCCCAACACTCCCGCCACCAGCAATATCGCCCTTGCCAAAATCACCGCAAATCTGTTGCTATGTTGGATTTGGCGCCGCCTGTCTTACTGATGTGATCGTGCTTCTTAAAATCCTTACCCAGGTTGTGGCTACGCTAGACCCTACGCGCAATCTCCGCCTTTGTGTATATACATCCCGCTGGTATGGCGCATGCTAGGCGCCCGGAACGCTGCACTTCGGATTTTCTGTCGGCGCTTTTACCCAGGATGCTTCGGGTCATTGCACGTGGAGACAAGAATCCCAGCATTCCGCATTCCGCTCTTCGATCGCTGCCTGCTCTGTAATGGAATGGATATTTACCTTACTTTCAGCCGGCTGAACGCTGGTTCTCTACTAACTATTGCATTTTTTTTCCGATTGTGCTTCTCGCTAGGAGGTCAAAAAACGTCTTTTGTACTTGATCACTCTTCAGTCGCGTTCAAGGATATGCTGGCACAACCGACCAACATGAGAACGGTGTCTCACGAGAGGTCTCCAATCTTCACCATTATTACCGTTTTTTTTTCTCGCTGCACGTACTGTTCTAGGTCAGAGGCCACTTAAGGGCGTCTCTAGACCCTATCCAGGTGGTGGAGGACAAGACGGGAGCAAGGAATTACTATGAAATAGTTGCCGCCGCCAAATTTCACACAATATATAATTTGGGTAAGATAAGAAAGAGGAACTAAACTTGAGTGCGTCACATTTAACTCACTGATACAACCCTTACCCTCTATTCATTACTTACCTGCCCACTGCATAGCTTTAACTTGGTAAGGACCTTTAACAATGAACGACTGCAATAATATATCTTTTTTTTATCTATGTTTTTTAAAGTAATTTTTCCATTTTTGTGTGGTTAGGTATCTTTTTAACTGTTTTTTAATTTGGGTACATATCCTCATGGTATCCTAAATAAAGGTTTCTAAGTCAACTCATTGAAAAAAATTCGTCCACAACATCATCGAAATTGTGTTTATATATAAATTGGTGGATTTGGCTTGCTCCTTAATCTTTACAATTCATTAACTCCTGCAGATATTTTCACGCGTGTTCCTCACGGAATTTAACTGTGTGGTATTAGCTTTAGTATTAACAGCAGTTTGCCTGATTCCCCAAGGTCAATCAATTCCACTGTTTTTGTTACGGAAGAAACAACTATTTTTTCGCTAAGCTAACGAAATCGTTTGAAATCTCTCTTACACATATGTCGACTTTTCACCGCGCTTAATTTTATCTCGCTATGAGTGATATTATTGCTTGTTATAACTTAATTTTTGAATGTTAATGCATATGGTTCATTATTTGCCTAAAAGTCATTTGCACAACGAATTACTTTAAACAAATTATTGTCTTAGAGAGACTCGCTTGCAAAGTTCACGTGAAGACGCTTTTATTGTGCGCCAGGCATGCTTCCATAACTTCGCATAGCGTGTGGCGCATGTTTTTGCTTATGCCTGAATAGTTCATTATGTCTTGCATGTTCTAGGCGTACTGGAGATGGACGGAAAAAGTACTACAATTAATTAAGTTTTCGCACTTATCGGAACATTTACTTGAAGTGTGTTTTTCTGTATAATATCTGAAGTTAAAATTGAATGGTCCTCTTGGTAGTGGTGGAATGATCTGGTGTTGCTTGTAAACTGTCTTTTGTAAAATGTTTGTGAAATAACTTTATTCACGAACGCTTGTTTTAATTGTTGGAATGCATTTGACACTACTGTTATATTGTCTTCGTTAACTATGTGTTTGTGTATGAATATGACTAAAACAAACTAATTATCTATTGTGTGAATTTTAATTTAGTCTAACTAATCTTATTCAAAGGGGGGGGGGGGTGTTTTATATTTTTGTGTCACTGTTACTGTTTCATCGAAACTAATACAATTGCTTGTTAACCAGTAAACCAGTAACAATAACCGTTTCGATAAAAAAAAAATATTGTCAAGTTTCATGTTGTCAATGCGATTGTTAGCTCGAAAATAACTTCCGTCGAAGCTTCGGAACAACAGAGATATCACTGTCAGGGCATATGTGGCCCTTCGAGGTCAAATGCACCCAGTTGATATACTACCGCATTGGCTTAGGTAGAACTTAGTTTAGGTTATTGCATCATGGAATTATATAGACCTAATAGAACAGAAATATATGAACAAGCGAGACCTCTTGTCCAATCCGTAACATGTCAGAGATATGTCAACGTAAAGTCTTAATAACCATGACAACCATAGCTATCAGTCTTGGAAGGAGCCACCGTGGTAGAAAGCTAGCATTTTCGACTGCCGACCAACATGTTGCAGACTGAACCCCCACCTGTGTCTTGGGCAGTTTCATCCTTCCATCTCGTCGCATTTTGCCTAATTTTAATTCATGCGTGTACATGGGTGACTTAAAGCTGGAACACCCTCTAACGCTGTTAACCGATTCATATAATACCCTAGTGTATATCCTCCAAATTGCAGAATTTTCCGTCCCGTATGTAGCTCACTATAAAATTTAGAATTGACCGCCAGCCACGCTTTCACCGCTTTACCAGACGGCAGCCCTTTTTGGAAGTCTGTCCGCGATTGACCAATCTGGAGGCGATACTCTACTTATATTGAAACCGCAAAGGACGCCTACTGTGTGAGCAAAACCAGATCGCGTGATCATCGCTAATATAAATAGCTGCGATTTTAACTCCAATCATGGCTTTCTTACGGAGACAATTGTCCCAGGACGTATATCAAATTGTTTGAATGCTATTTTCCGTTAAACACAAAGATCAAAGCCTACTGCGCGGCTTAGAACTGCCGCAATTCATCCGTAAATCGCGACCCTGATCTCTCGTTTCACGCGTTTCTGCTGAAGGGTACCTACACTGTGAAGAGTTCCCTCTGCGAGATAACTTTTAGTGATAACGTAAGGCGGCGCTACATCAAGGGTCACAATATACGTCACTTGCTCCGGCAAAATGGTGCGCTGCTCAACATTGATGGGGGTGGGTTGCCTTAATTTTGTTCTCTACCAAAACTACGGCCGAAACGAAGCGTTAACACGTTAACCAATTTAATTTTAAGGTGTAAATAGTGCAGATCGCGATTAGATTAGGTTGGACCCCCGCTTTAAAACATCAATTCATTCATTCTATACTACCTTAGTGGTAAATAATCTTAGCAATAATCTTACGACCTATTGTTTGGAAGAGTTTTATCAATAAGCATTACGCAAATGTTATATATTACATCTTTCCAAAGTTCTAGCTAGACTTAGTTTTACTGTTATCCGTGCAACCTTCTACCCGTAATTCTAACATTGCCGCCCCAATGTTTCCAGATGAACCTGACCTAGATCGAGTGTTCCAGCTACCCCCAACAACCTACATTGGTGGCAATGAGAGTGCTCTCCCACTGCGTGAAATCATCCGCCGACTGGAGGTAAGTGAAACACAGAGCCGTGCTTGCTCCACAGGGTCTGAAAACAAACTGAGTAACATTTTGTTTTCGGTACGTTTATCATTATTTGGAAGAGCTATTTATTCACGATGTAAATATTAAAATGACTATGTTCATGCCGCAATCGGAATCTTACACTGTGTGACCGCAGCTGCATTTGATTATTTAGACACCATTTTCACTCAAACCTTTCCACTTTCAACACTTTTTCGTCTACCGTACTTAGTTAATATCTACCGTACTAAGTTAATATCTTCCATTCCACGTCTCTGTATAGATCTATACATAAATATATTTAAGAACCTATATACTGGTACTTACTTAATCGCGTCGCGTATATAAGTGTGTGAATCGCTCGCGCGGCATGTAATAAAGAGAAGTACAAGCATCTTGATTGATTTTCTTTAATAAGGCCTTGATTTTGTATTTTTCCATCTAGACTATTTACTGCGGGCATATAGGAGTTGAGTACATGTTCATCAACAACCATGAGCAATGTGACTGGATCAAGAAGCGATTTGAGACCCCTGGCGTGATGGCCATGACCAGTGAGGAGAAGAGGACGCTGATGGCCCGTCTTATCCGCTCGACCAGGTCCGTCACCCTCATGTCGTCCTCCTGTTCACATGTCTGCATCAGTGCGTTGCATGAAAGCATATGCATTTTCCTCCTCAGGCTAAAAAACAAAGTTAACTTTTATTAACTAGTCTTTTGTTATTGATTTGATTTACTTTTGCCGCATGTCACGGTATTCATGCTAAGCAGAGCCACGGAGGACCCCAAAAGGGCTGATAATTGGTTCATCGTGGATAACTGTATATAATGGATGAATTGACCCCCTTAGGTTTAATTGTGTATTGTGTCCATTTAGGTTTGAGGAGTTCTTGGCTAAGAAGTGGTCGTCTGAGAAGCGGTTTGGTTTGGAAGGCTGTGAAGGTCTGATTCCCGCTATGAAGTCTGTCATCGACTCCTCCAGTGCATTTGGCATCGATAGCTTTGTCATCGGAATGCCTCACAGGTACGTAACATTTTCGCGGACGAATTGTCTTCTCTTCTTTATTGTAATTATAACTTAGTAGAACAAATATTAGGCTGTACTATTGGAAAGTACATGTACATATAAAGATTTAATAAACTAGCCAAAATAATGATTTCCGAATGCGTGTTTTGAATTACACAAAGAGCGCATTTTGCTTTTGCTAGTCAAGAGATACTGTCGCTATATATAGCGCATGACTGTTTATCTTATGTTACGTCGTCCTGGTTGTTAGGGGTCGCCTCAACGTCCTCGCCAATGTGTGCCGCAAGCCGCTGGAGCAGATCTTCTGTCAGTTCGACTCCAAGCTGGAGGCGGCTGACGAGGGCTCCGGCGACGTCAAGTACCACTTGGGCATGTGCCACGAGCGCCTCAATCGGTCGACCAACAAGAACATCAAGCTGTCCGTCGTGGCCAACCCGTCGCACTTAGAGGCCGTGGACCCCGTGGTGCAGGGCAAGACCAAGGCCGAGCAGTACTACCGCGGCGACTCCGACGGCAAGAAGGTACGCACAGGCCGACTACTACATGTGTGGAGAAAACTGATGGATTTGTTTTAGTCTCCACGGCTTCGATACCGCGGAGACTCCGACGTCAAGAAGGTTAACGTGTGTGTGGAGGCGATCTGTATGCAGAAAACTGGTCATTTTGTTTTAGTCCGCATGACTTCGAGACCGGCCGTGTTTATACACACTGGACACTTGCATAATGTACGCAAGCAATCAAACTATAGGGTATGAGAAAACAGTTGGACAAACATTATTTGTACAAAACAATTATTAGCATAGTAGTACCTACGTGCCAAATAATCTGTGCATGGGGCTACTGTTGCTACTATTTGTGTTTCACGTAGCACTCAACACTAAAAGTATAATTCTGTAATTTGACTTCTGCAGTTAAGAATAATTTACTGTAACGCAGATAAATTTCGGTCTCTTCTTATTTTGTTAAAATTATTTATTTCAAGAAGTATCAGCATCAAAATAACACGTGGTTGTCTATCTTAAGCCAACTGCCGAACTTCAGTGTAGAATAATGTAACTATTGGTGTTCTGTGGTTGTGTTGTTAGGTGATGAGCATCCTGCTGCACGGCGACGCGGCTTTCGGCGGCCAGGGGGTCGTGTACGAGACCTTTCATCTGAGCGACCTACCCATGTACACCACCCACGGAACCGTGCATATCGTCGTCAACAACCAGGTAACCATGGCCACTGCCCGTGTCAACGGCCTGCCTCCATGTCAGGACCAACCATTGATTAAGTATAGCGCATTTATCATTACTAACGCCTAGAGCATTTACTACAATAATCCGCTTCTCGAGCTCTAACATGAAAGATGGACCCGCGCGGTATCATTGAAATCATCAATCACGGTACATGTATATACATCCTTGATGGACCGATAAATGATTCCAGGTTTTTGATTCTTATATGTAATATTGGAGGCGAATACTAGACAGGGACGCGATTGCACTGGCGATTAAAAGTCCCATCTGCGTGTGTTTGTACCAGATCGGCTTCACGACAGACCCCCGCTCCTCGCGCTCCTCGCCCTACTGCACAGACGTGGCTCGCGTCGTCAACGCCCCCATCTTCCACGTCAACGCCGACGACCCCGAGGCCGTCATGCACGTGTGTAAAGTGGCCGCGGAGTGGCGCTCCGAGTGGAACAAGGACGTCGTCATTGATCTGGTAAGTGCCTCTATGTGGTGGAGAATGGTATAACGTAAAACTTTTTTTATGAACAGGCCAAAATACAAGGATTCGCAAAAAAATTCTTGACCATGAGAAAGCTGCTGTTGAACTATTGCAAAGTGGTTTGTTTTTTATTTGAACTACACATAATAAGTCCATAATAAGAAATTATTGACATCCGGATATAACAAATATAATTTTAAGTTGACTAGATGATATCTTGCATTGTCATTATGAAATGTAAAGTATTGACTAGTATTTACCACATTTAGTATAAGGAGCGTTCGTACAAAATGTAACAATGAATTCAATTCGTGTACCATGTTAATAAAAGAATGTGGTAAAATGTTTTTTTGGTTTTGTTGAGAGATTTTGCTTTGAGTTTGAAAGTGGTCTACTCATTGACACAAAGTGGATGTGAAATCGCTTGACACTGACGCACGGTATCTGTCTCTCACCAGGTGTGTTACCGTCGTAACGGCCACAACGAAATCGACGAGCCAATGTTCACACAGCCGCTGATGTACAAGAAGATTCGCCAGCTGCCCAACGTGCTGGCCAAGTACTCGGCCAAGCTGATCGACGAGGGCGCGATCTCGCAGCAGGAGTACGAGGAAGAGGTGAACAAGTACGACAAGATCTGCGAGGAGGCCTACGTCAACGCCAAGAACATGACCGCCATCCACAACCGTCAGTGGCTCGACTCGCCCTGGGCCGGCTTCTTCGAGACGCGCGACCCCATGCAAAACCCGGTCACCGGGCTCCCGGAGAGCACTATGAAACACATCAGTGACGCCATCAGCACCGAGCCCGGCGACCCCTTCGTCATCCACGGAGGTAGGCAGCGGGATATGGTCTGGCGTGTCTGTGTGTGTGTGTGTGTGACAGGCCCGCAGTTAAATTTATGATGTATAAATGAGTAATACATGTACTGTTATGAAATGTACTTTATGACAAGAAAAGGTGCTTTTCACGGGGTGAATGATTCGCTGTTGTAATAACTGGCATAGGAATTAGGATGGAATAAATGTTGAGGTCCGTTGCACTCTACCCTCTGTTATCGCACGTGAAAGCACATTGCTACCATATGGCTATTAAGCCATCCTTTAATTTAAATACGAAGTTCACTAGTTATTGTTCGTACAATAAGAATATCATGAAGAAAATATCCGCCGTACTTGGAAAAGCATAAATGGAGCGACTTTACAATGCATTACACATGCAGTGGCGCCCCACAGTGGAATAATATGAACTAAGATGTGTCGAAGTCCTCCATGAAACAAGGCGTAGGAATCCAAATGTACGGGTTGATGTGCCCTTCAGGCTTGAAGAGGACGCTGAAGAACCGTGGCGAGATGGCCAAGAGGCGGGAGGTGGACTGGGCCATGGGTGAGGCCATCGCCTTCGGTTCCATCCTCAAGGAGGGGATGCACGTCCGTCTGTCCGGCCAGGACGTCGAGAGGGGCACCTTCAGGTACAGCCTCCTCACCTTATTACATGTTACGTCGAGAGGGGCACCTTCAGGTACAGCCTTCTCACCTTATTACTTATTACGTCGAGAGGGACACCTTCAGGTACAGCCTCCTGACCTTATTAAATATTACGTTGAGAGGGGCACCTTCAGGTAGAGCCTCATCGTCTTTTTACTTACTACGTCGAGAGGGGCACCTTAAAATACGCGAGAATATAAAACTTGTTTGGTTGGAGATTAACAAATGTATACGTGGCACCTAAGTCTCATTCAATTTTTTTTATTATGTTGGTCTTTATCGTACTTTCGCTGAAACTCGTTACTATTGCTTCATTGCTAAGAGGGTTGTGTCTTGTCGTTGTAGCCACCGCCACCACGTTCTCCACTGCCAGAACACCGACAAAGCCACGCACGTCCCTCTCAACCACCTGTACCCCGATCAGGCCGGTTACACCGTGTGCAACAGCTCTCTCTCCGAGTATGCCGTGCTTGGTAAGCACACCATGCACACACGGTCAGATCCTTCTGCCATGTTCGCCCCAATCGGTTCACCAGAAAACGCATTGCTCAAGCCCAGAATATTCTGCATACATCTGTTCCGTCAAACCAAGGATGGAACTAAATGGGATTTGTTTGTTTCTGTGTGTGTAGTATGTAAACGTTCTTTTAATTGGTGGGATTGTGTAGTTAAATTTGAAATCTAATTACGCGTTTCCAATCGGCCTGTTATTGGTATTATTCGTCACTTGCTAGCTTAAATGAACGATGTATGTTCATACCAACTTCATTACGTGTCTTTATTGGAGGATACACGTCCAAAGAGGTGCCTCTCTTGGAACTATTTTCTTTGACGATCGTGTTCAGGCTTTGAGCTGGGCTTCTCCATGACCAACCCGAACTCCCTGATTCTGTGGGAGGCTCAGTTCGGAGACTTTAGTAACACCGCTCAGTGTATCATCGACCAGTTCATCAGCAGCGGCCAGGCCAAGTGGATCAGACAGAGCAACATCGTTCTGCTCCTGCCGCACGGCTACGAGGGAATGGTCAGTGCCTTGCTGCCTAAATAATCGGTATTCGGGATCCATATTCCTAACATGTTGTCCAGTCACTGGGAAATTTGTCAAATGCAATTTTATAGGAAGTCTGTCTGTGATTTGAAGCTTCTTCCTCGAATGTACGTGTATGCCGGTTAAGTTTCATCAGCATACAAATCATCTTTGTCTCCAGATGTGATAGTCTGTGTTGATGTAACCTGTTCTACCTTGTCCCCATCAGGGGCCTGAACACTCGAGTGCACGACCGGAACGGTTCCTGCAAATGAGCAGTGACGACCCGGACTTCTTCCCCGTAAGTTGGCTTATGCTTTATAGTAGATAGTAGATTTTATTTTCTCATTTAATATTTACGTGGCATCTTATCGTAGCTTTATTGTAACATTGGGACCAATTATGAATTTTGTGGCTTGAAATGCAAAGTTATTCATCCAGTCTTTCACCAAGTGTCGATGTTGCGCTGTTCTAGGGCGAAGTATGAATTGTGATCGTTTGTATTCAATCAACAATTAACATTACCAGTATTTAAATGAAGCCTCATTTTGAAACTGTGTTGGATTCGGTCCTATAATTTATCTTAATGTTGGCATTGAAGTTAATCAAGTGCATTTTTGTGCAGCTTGACGTGATGGTTATATTTATCAGTTTTGGTTTGCATACTTAAGTGATGTATGATACACGTTCAATGTGTACCTATGGACCAGCGTTCATACTATCTTTGATACACGTTCAATGTGTACCTATGAACCAGCGTTCATATAAACTAGATATACTTTCAATGTGTGTCGTATGAATCAGACACCTTATCGTCGTTGTGTCTCGTATGAGAGATTAGTAAGGGTCCTTCTGTTGTGTTATGTATATTACAACCAACACCTGTCACCATCATTGTGTTAGATGCACCATGTGTTAGACAGCTTAATGTTACGGCCCAAACCGGGCATTGACAAATCGGATACAACAGCTTTCACTAGTCAGAAAATGTAACGTCAGAAAGTTTTTATTGTCACAAAAGTTTTATTTGTCACATAAGTTTTATTTGTCACGGAGTTTTCGTTTTCAATATTGAAGCTGCGGCATATTTATATGGTGCGTCCGATAAAGGCTTCCATATAACTAGAATGGGAAAGCAGTTGTAGTTATTGAATGCTACTGATTGTTTTTAATAATTGATTTTAGTTAATCTTTTCGGCACATAGTTTCCCACGACATGAAACATTCTCATGGCGTTTCCCATGTTTGCAGCCGGAAAACACCGATTTTGAAATTCAACAGCTCCATGAAACCAACTGGTTCGTGTGCAACTTCACAACACCCGCCAACTACTTCCATGCGCTGAGACGACAGGTCCATCTTTCCTTCAGAAAGCCGGTGAGTGTATACGGTAACACATGAAAGTTATATTCCTGATCGGAAATATTGATTTCAAAATGTGTTTAGCGAGTGACATCAATGCATGTAAACATATACATATAAGTAACTAATACTATGTATTTGTGAAGTATTATGCATTTTTGTGTGACATCGTGACCCTTTTTGTCGACCAATGCTATTAGTTTTTGTTTCGTCAACTGTGCATTCATAACAATATGTTATAGATACCAATAACACCTAGTCAAGGATCTATGTTCTGTTTCAGCTGATCGTGTTCTCGCCGAAGAGTCTCCTCCGGCACCCAGACGCCAAGTCGTCGTTTGACGACATGGCAGAGGGCACTCGCTTCCGGCGCCTCATCCCCGACGAGGGAGCCGCCGCTGGCGCCCCCGAGAAGGTCAAGAGACTCATCCTCTGCACAGGCAAGGTGTACTACGACCTGGCCAAGGAGAGGCAGGCAAAGAACATGGACGCAACCACTGCCATTGCCAGGGTGGAACAGGTAACTGTGGGATAGATGAAGTTTTATGTGAGCGCTTTGGACGATCTCATCTGAGGTAATATAGATACTGTGTAGTCTTATACCAACACGCCTCAACGAACTGTCCGTCCACGGTTATAAACACACGCTTGGTCATCCTGTTGCTTTTCCTTGCATTTATTTCATGTCTCAATCCTTGGTTTGTACATTTAATTTGTCCGACTTTCCGTCGCAGTTTGCCAGAAGTTTGCTGCAATATATGATCGGTCCTGAATCGGCGTGTAATACTGTTTAGACCCATTTAGGTGAAAGCGAATAATATATAGATCATCCACAGCGTTTCCTCTGACGTCGCCAGAATTTCTGCTGGACTTATACTGTATGTCTCGCATTCGTATACCACTTATGATATTTAATATGACAATCAGATACTTATATTATGGGAATTCGACACATTCATGCTTTGCTTCGATCTATTTCAGCTGTCGCCGTTCCCATCTGACCTGGTGAAGATAGAGTTGATGAAATACCCCAAAGCGAAGGTCATATGGGCCCAAGAGGAGCACAAAAACCAGGGCGCCTGGTCTTACGTGAAGCCAAGGATTGAAAACGTCATCGCCAGGGAGGGCTCCGGGCGCGCCATTAGGTAAGGCCGATGTAAAACGTGGACTTGGACTTGCGGATAAGATACGTGAACTGAAACAGGTTGGCTCGGTGTAATGTACAAGATACTGACCCTTAAGATTGTACAGGACTGGCATTGGAATTGTTTCTATACTGAACTGAGATAGAAATTGTGCAGGACTGACATTTGACTTTGTTCTATACTGAACTGATCTTGAAATTGTGCAGAACTGTGACATTTGAATTTGTTATATTGTATTTATCAGCTGGCCGTGCGTTTTTTCAGCTATGCGGGACGACACGCGTCGGCTTCGACAGCAACAGGCAACAAGCACCAGCACATCATGGAGTACTCGCAGTTCATCAAAGCCGCCCTCTCCTAGATCTGTGAAAAGTGGTGGAGGGGGGAGGGGGTACTCTTTTTACTAGGAGGATGTTATCTGTACCAGCCACCCCTGCTGTAACCTTAACTCCTCAGGCAATAGGGGAGAATATATACCTCAACGAAGCGCATCTCGCGATATTAGTTTTCTCTGACATTGAACTCCACTAACGATCTCATAGAGCTACCCTTAGGACCTTGCTGTAGAAAGAGCCTTGCTTGATTTTATTCATTACTTACCTGGAGACAGAACGCTTTTGTTTATGTGAACCTTTCTGTTGATATTGAGGCAGCAAGTTCCTCATATAATGTACTCTATATGTTATGGTGAAATTAGGATTTATTCAAAAACTGAAAAAAATGGGTTTTAATGTATAGAACTCAACTTATGTTAAAGTTTTAAAATCATTAAATTTATTTGTTTCAGTAAACTTGGTCTCGAATGTAGCAATTTTATTACACAAACCCTGGACGCATTTGTCACTGAATACCTCGTGTTTATAATTCCTTATTTTTATGAATCATTAAAATTTAGTTATGTGTGTGCGAGAATTACTTAATTAAGTTCTTTTTGATGTTATATTTTATGCTCTTCTATTAGTTTTTTTAGTAGAAGAGTGGGTGTAGTTACTCATTTTTTCGTAAGAGGTGAAAGTTGTTAGAACATATAATTTGAGTATTAGTAGTTTATCTTTTCTTGTAGTGTTTGCACTGGAGTCGCTACCGAAAATTTAAAAGAAGCGTGGCGTGATGTGCTAGAGTGTTTAATTTAATCTAGCATGTACTGGTCTGCTCAGTAAGGTGTAACTTTTTTTTCGAATGTATTAATCAGACGGAGACACGCACAAAAAAACAGAGGGTCAATGGGTGCATGAAGTGTGGCCGAAGTTGATGAATCAGTCACTTGTGCTGAATATGTAGAAATGGGATTTTGTCATACCGCAAACGATTAAGAATATGTAGAAATGGGGAATTTTGTCATACCGCAAACGATTACGGCGTAAACCAAACGCACCGTTGACAGTTGATAATCAATACACTTTTTTCAGAATATTTATCAAGTAGAGGCCAGCTGTAGCACTAACATTGTATTGACCACCCTCCTGAATTCGCTGATAAATGTTGGGCATGCAGTTCCGCTCTGTGATATGTATTTTGTTCCTGCAGAAAGTTTGAACCTGCACGAGCATTGATAAGGAAAAGACTAATATGGCGTATGTATTCAAAATTACTAGTATTATCGTTAGCTATTTTTCGAAAGTCAACAGAAGAAGCTCATTTTCCTCAATCGATATCGATAACGTAGCAACTATTTCGATCAGGGGCCGTGTTCCGTGTTTGTGAACACGGCCCCAGGTGTTCCTGACAGCCCCTTATGGTGTAATCTAGGCCACATTTCATCAAAACTTCTTTAGGCAAGTATCACCGATCATGCATGCGTAACTGCCGAGACAAGTTTATATTATTATCCAGGCAACTTTTCACAAAACACTGTCTTTCTCAAAGTGATCCGAGCTTTTATTACAGGCCTGATTTGTTCATTTTGAACAATGTGGTAACTGACCATAGCAGCTTGCCCGAGATAATGTTGGCTGGATGCAGGTTCCATTTTGTTGGTGTATTTATATCTAGATGTACATATACTGGATCACCCTCTCATATGTGTAAAGAGTCTTATGTATTTATAAGATGCTTACAATACAATAAACACTATGGAACACCTCAATTTGTGACTTGTTTTGGAGATATTGATGCTTTCTTTTCTGTTTGTAACCTGGTGCTGGGAAGTTTACAACTAAGCTGATGCGATGCAGTGAAAGACAACACATTATACTGATCGAAGGTTATTTATACATTTGCATTTGATATTTACAATGCATATCATTGTACTAAAAGGCGTTGTTTACTCTTTCCAGGGCTTGAGAACAGAGATTATCCAGGATTCCATCACCGCCTACAATGCAAATAAAACAATACAATAAATATGATGAAAGACAGCTCAATCCAGTTTGAAAATCATCAGTAAAATTCACTAACATAAATCAACAAATGTGAGATCAGACATGGGAAAAGTAAAGTCTGGATTGAACTTCTCACCAAAGTCTAATTCTTGGAGTAAGCACTTGAAAACCATTTCTCCATGGACCCAAAGTTCAACAATATTTTTGTCATTCGTTTCTACAAGGGATACACTGTGACCAGCCTCTTTTAAAACACCTGAAATTAAAATAAAAGTGAGTAAAAAATATATTTCCAACTTATAAATAGTATATAAAGATGAAATATTTTATAATTAATTTATCAAATATTTATTATAGATATACATATACCAGTATGATATATATTTACTATATAATGGTTTTATTATTGGAAATACAATTAATCATATATATATATAATATGCATGGTACTTACATTGTAAACCTTCAAGTCTATATTTTCTTCTTTCCACCTGCCCATTGGCTTCATATGGTCCATAATGAATAAATACTGTTGCATTTGCTGGCATAATATGGTGTTAGTTGGTACAGGTCTAAACTGTAAAAGAAAATATTGATAGTCAGTGAAAATTTATGTTATTTATGGTTCCCAATTTATAAAATAATAAAAGACAATAGATCATATATTACTATGTTTTACCTTAGCAAAAAATAAAATTACAACTGAATGAGCCAAAACTTTTAACAATATAGATCTATATAACAAATGTAATTTTCCATGAGTACAAAAAAACACATGAAGACCTCAAAATTTTTTTAATGGGTGAGCCAAAGCTTAGCAAACGTCCCTTTTTGTCAGCTATAACATGACAAAGTGAATACAAAATGTACTCCTTAACTGTTTTTCGATAATTTCAGAAGAGTGCTAGCCATGCCACCATGCAGGTTGAAGATTCTCAGTCTACACACAGCCTAAATTCAGTTTAGAGAGTAGGATTCCAGAGTAAAAATTGTAACCTGTTCGGCCGTGACAACCTAGCCGGCCACACTTCATTTCATGTGATCTGTCGCTAAACATGCTAAAGCGAAATTCATAAATGCTGTGGACAGTGTGCACTGTGGTCAGTAGCCCTGAAACATGCCTCTCTGGGCACGCTCGGTAAACCGGAGCGACAGAGAGCCATGGCTTGATCTTCCATTTTTTACCGAGAAACGAGGGGGTTGCGCTACTTCGTTCTAAATATATTAAAACTTTCATTAATATCACGCACCAAAATGTTATATGTGTGTTCCTGAAACATTTATAAAGACCTACGAAATGTAATTGAGGTTGTTTCCCACTTTGCGTAAACGCATCGAGCGAAATATTCCGTGTAAACAATCATCCGCGTCTCCGCACAGCCATTTGATGATTTGTAACTTGGCAACTTCGTAACGTGACCTACCAATAAAACTCTTTGTAGCAACGTTTACCGCGATCGCCATGCAGACGGCGGTCCCGTCATTTTACGTGGCATGTAAACAGGCAAAACGGCTGAGTTCAATGTGTCGCTTTCGAGTGTTTTGGGTTTTTTATTTTGGGCGAGCTGCTTCGTGTTGGCTGTATTTTATCTTACGGGTCTGTTTCAGCAGACTTCTCATATTATTTTTGGCGAGTTTTGTTAGTGTGATGGTTGAAAACGATTCGAGCACCAACTACTCCATATTTGTCCATCTCAGCGTCAGCTTCCATCATGTAAACTCCAAGTGTTTACCAACACAAATGTGTCGCGTGTGGACATGATGTCTCGGCGGCGTATTAGCCAGAGACCCGCCGGCCGGATGGGCAGGGCGGTTTTAATTGTGTCGGGCAGATTTTCTATTTTGCGCGCACATGCTGTGCTGTTTACCAGCCCAAAAAGAGTCTTTTTGTCAGGAGGTTTAGAAGAAAATCATAGCGCTCACAATTTTATATTACATCGAGAACTAGTTTTGTTTATATAATTGTAAATTGCGAGCTCAAAATGCGACCTGATCGGCTCAACTTTTGACCCTGTCATTGGTGAAGTTTAGATCACTTTTCACAGATTAAAATGGCGGATACGGGCCTGAAGTTCGTAGTTTGAACACTACTTTCAGTGGAAAGGGGGTGTTTTCGTTGTTCTCATAAGTTTTGAAGTGATTTACCTGAGTCAAACAATCCTTCTAGTCATAGATCTTGCTCTGTTATTTATATTATTAATTAATATTATATTGTATTCATGTTGTTTACACAAATGGTGACTCACCGGGCCGTGTTTTTCACCAAGCCTTCATTGCCGAGACTGGTTATTCCAGGATGGGCTGATTAGGTATCAGATCTAATGCATATTTTATTGAGAAAAACATGGTAACGTTTGAGTCTTGCTTTCGGAAGTCAGTGTTTGGTCTACGCTTATTTTCCGCACGCTAACACTGATCACGCATGCTACAAATATGTTATGTGACGCGAGTGCGCGTCTCTATGGAAATGTAGTACGTAAATAGAAAAAGAAAGATACAATGTTGCAAAACGTCACCCGTGGCCCTCTTTGGTTCTTTGTTGTAGTTTGTTAGCTTTTGGTTGACATAAAAGTTGCACTGTGTTGGTCGAAACGTCAGAATCGCAGAAGCTATAAATCTAGTTTCATGTAAGGCAAAAGTTGTGCTTACGACTTCAACCATATTTGGTAGACCATTATTTAGATGTAAGGGATCCGTGCAACCTCCTCCTACTGACCACTAACCCTGTCGTCAGCTATAGTCAGCACGGAAACTATTTGCTGCCTCGTTTTCTAATTTGACACGAAATGTTTAATTGACAAGCGTAAAATCAGTTTATATTTGTCAACTTGAACCAAAGACCTAAAATTAAAATTAGTATAGAAACTTTGCATGGGCACATAATGCTATGTCCCCTTTTCTAGTACCTGATATTAGACTCTTCCGTGGGATTACTTCTTTTAACCAATGAAAACGCAGTAATATGACCTTCACCGTACGACGTCATAAAAAGCCGGCTGTCAACACACTTTCGTCTGCTATACTTTAAGCTGGAGACTATCGTGTTGTGCTGTTATTAAACAAGATACACTTTCAAGTAAGTTAAAATCACAATGGAGCAAATAAATACATAAATCGTGGCTGCAAATGGTGCACAGACAAAAATATTTACGAAAGCGAGGCGGCAGATATTAAACGCGCCGACTATAGAATTATTTCCCCTCCAATCCGGCGGGTTGGCGGTCTCATATGTGCAGACTGTTACACGTGTATGCGGACCGATAGGGAAACCTTCTCGGATGGGAAAGCGAAAGGTACACAGATTATCTAAGAAAAGACCTGCTGCGACTCCCATCAACAAGAACTACTCGGTTAGGTGTTACAATTCCAAAAGTCGTCTGCCGATACCGACACCTCAAATACAGCAGACACGTAAAATAAAATACAGCCGATACGAAGCAGCTCGCCGAAAATAAGATGCAAAAAAACTCGAAACCGACACATTGAAATCAGCCGTTTTTACATACCACGTACGTGAAATGACGGGACCGCCGTCTGCATGGCGATCGCGTTAAACGTTGCTACAAAAAGTTTTATTGGTAGGTCACGTTACGAAGTTGCCAAGTAACAAATGGCTGTGCGGAGACGCGGATGATTGTTTACATGGAATATTTCGCTCGATGCGTTTACGCAAAGTGGGAAACAACCTCAATGACATTTCGTAAGTCTTTATAAATGTTTCAGGAACACACATATAACATTTTGGTGCGTGATATTAATGAAAGTTTTAATATATTTAGAACGAAGTAGCGCAACCCCCTCGTTTCTCGGTAAAAAATGGAAAATCAAGCCATGGCTCTCTGTCGCTCCGGTTTACCGAGCGTGCCCAGAGAGGCATGTTTCAGGGCTATGTGGTCAGCAGGTCAGGTGGTGTAGAGTCCCGTTTCAAAGACTTACTTAGTCGACCGTCGATACAACGGTAGGAATGTAGATGGGTGGGCTGGTGGGCGGTTGTCGTTTTCCCAAAACAGTCACTGACTCGATCGCCCCGATTGTCAGTTGTTGTGAATATGGTGCTAAAGTTCCAACACAATTTTCCGAGTTTCAACCTTACACTTGTGTTGTTTACATATCGTCAAGAAGACGAGGAAATAGGTCAATAGCAGCCACGCACTTTTGACAGCTTCCGTTCAGTTTATTAGCCAATGAGAGGACAGAGATATAAAATCTGCGTGCTACAAAAACAGAAAATGGCGACGAAGATGTCCGGTCGTCTGTCAGCTCTGCGCAATGTATTGCGATGCAAAAGTTCTTCGAGGTATTGAAAACGTTTTTGTTACAGTTGTTTTGCTACTTGTAACATGTCATTTTGATACTGATAAGCACATGAGGAGGATCCCTCCTGAATCACACCGACTGACTGGTGATAAGGAAACGAAGGAAGCAATTACCATTGAATAATGAATGCCATGGGCATGGCAAAAGCCATTGACAATTGTAGCCAGGCTGTAACGTCAAAATAATGACAAAATAATGTTACGTAACATGTCAGACAATGTCAGTGTGATTGTCACTGACACTGTCTGACTGTGGCTTTGGCCTGTGCACATTGACGCCGTTAGTCGGTTAGCAGGTTAGAGCCAGGCAGCATTTGCTTTCTGTGGCTGTGCGGTGTTGCAGCGCATATTGCATTATTGGCGCGGCTGGCACTGATCGAATAAATTTAGCAGGAAAGAGCCCTGACATTGCAAGTTAAGAAAATAAATCAAACTATTTTCTTTCCACCAGATCAGTAAATTGCATAAGGATTCTGGAAAGATGCCTATATTTTGTCAGATAGGTAAAAACTGTACACCCTATACTCGAAAATATGCGCTGCAAGACTGCACAGACAGCAAATGCTGCCTGGCTCTAATGGCACACATGCTGCTTAGAGGCAGGCCTGGTAACATGTACCATTGAGAGGGAGCAACCCTCAGACTTATTGTTATTTGTTAGTCAATGTCAGTGTGACTGTCACTGACTGTCTGAGTGTGGCTTTGGCCTATGCACATTGAAACTGATTCAAGACATTCTATATCTAGACCTTTTTTCGCCTGCAGGCTTTTTCACCCCAACTGGAGAGTTCTAACAACCAAGCTGTACCCATTTCAGGCTGTTTCCCCTAAAAAAAAACTGGAGCTGGACGGATGGCTGCAGGGTGGCCCGGCGGGGGGCTGGCGTATTAGTGAGTAGGGGTGGGGTTTCACGTAGCCCTTGTAGAGAGTGAATGCTGGGGGGGTCTGGCGGCGTTATTAGCACCTAAATTCTAAATTATTCCCACGTCACATGACCTTTCGGGCTGTGCGAAATCGTGCAGAAATGGACCGTTACAGATGATTGATGATTATATCAACTTTAGAAATCAAACTACTTTGACAGACAAGAGGGTTTGACATAAATGAAGTACTGTGGCAATGTTATCTTTACATCTAATGGCGTAAATGACATTCTGTGGGTGGGAGGGTGAGAACTGAAGTTTATTTTCATGTCACATGTGGTTAATGTCACAATGTGATCTGAACGGATCCAGAAATCGAGTAGTTGTATGTGTGACCTACAGGCTGCATACATACCATTACTGTTACTAGTGTCAGACCTGACATGCGTCACAGCAAATAAAGCATGTTTCACAACACTCAGTTTACAGTGCCATTTCTTGTATCTGGCCTTTTATAAATGAGCCAATACAAATACAAAATCCCACCCCAATTCTTTCTCTCACCCAATAGCTTCTAAGCAGATCACCACTTCTGCTGTATTAAGGTGTCTGATTGGATGTTGTATGGTTTTCAAGCCTTTGGTCTCTAGGCGTCGCCACTGAACAACATAGCAGTCCAGTATAGCACCAATTTGGGCCCAATGTAGAGAATCGATACTGGGTCTATATTGGTCCAATATCAACCCAATACTGGCCAATAAGCTTAATGACTGCAAGTACATCCATTCAGGCATGTCAAAATAATAGCCAGCATAAGCCACTGTATAACGCCGGTATTGGTCTAATGCGACACTGTTTGTTGGGAAAGTGGCTATGTGAAACCCCGGCAAGACTACCCGGACCCTCCCTAGTATGCTAGCCCCCAGCCGGGCCACCCTGCAGCCCCCCGGCCAGCTCCAATTTTCGAGGGCGTAACAGCCTGAACTGGATAGTTAGCACTCCCGGGTGGGGGTGAAAAAGCTGAATGCGAAAAAGCCTGTGGGCGAAAAGTCGAAAAAAGACAGCATTAAGCAAAGGATAATATAATAATATCACTAAGGGGGCCTTTCACAAAGATATTCTTATTTAACTCGTAAATTTTGTAAAAGGGTGTGCCTGTTCGTACTGGTCCGTATGAAAAGTTGTTTCGCTATTCATGCAGCACCGATCATGTGCCCATTACTCCACTCCCATTATCTGTGGCCCCTTAAAACGCTGGCCAATCGGGGCCTAGTTACATGATGATCGAGCTCCCCCTATCACTGCAGACTCCGCTGAGTGAGCCCATATAGATAATTTTCTCACATACCAATAACACAACAGACTATTCTTACAGCACTCAGCTCTATTTATATATAGAGATGATTTCATTCTTGATGTATCGATAACACGACAGACATTATTCATACAGCACTCATCTCTATTTAGATATGGAAATTTTAACTTAATGTTTTAATTCTTCATGTACTGATAACATGACAGACTATTTATACGGCATTCTGCTCTATAAATATATAGAGATGATTTAATTCTTCATGTAACAATAACACAGCAGACTATTCATACAGCACTTGGCTTCATATACATATAGAGATAAATAATTCTTCATGTAGACCAATAATATGGCACATTATTCATACAGCATTCGGCTCTGATGCCTCACCACGAATAACATGGCAGACTATTCATAAGGGCCATCAGCTCTATACAAATAGAGATGATGAATTCCTCTAATATTAGGATGTCCATAATCTTTTAATTCATCATGAGAAAGAAAGAGATTAAGTGTAGTTCAGCCGACTGTACATGTTGTAGCAATCTATCTTTCCTGTCTGCTGTTGAATCAGGTGTCTCCTGCTGCTCCCCATCACCAGATGGCATATATATCTTTGAAGTGTTCAAACATATTTCTTTGAATAGCCAATACTGGGTAGGTATTACCAGAATGTTGCATCATTTCCGAGGAACTAGTGCTGTGATGCAATAAACGGATAAATGCAAGCAATAACAATTTTTGACACTTCAAACCCTGCCAATCATCAGTTTGCTCGGTGATGATAGTACCAGTGTACTATTGTGTAGTACTAAGTTGAGCAAAACAGTGGGCCAACATATTTGGAAAGGTTTCAATTTAGACTAACAGTGGTGTAATGGTCCTGTATATATTGCCAGTACATGTATAACTAAGCATATTCTAAACTGCAATGTTATGTACCCGGTAACTTCAAAGTTACCAATAATGATATCCTATGTGACTTTATTATTATTATATTTAATGCAAAATTAAATGTTTGTGTCTATTGGAAATGTAGTACTGTATGCACTGCCCATTAGTGAAACCCACCTGTCTGATACTGGTACATGTAATGACATTTTTCTTTTTCTCTTTTTATTTTCAAGGGTTCCTAATTCTAGTATTCCTTGCTGTGGCCGAAGATGGTATTATGGGCTGCAAACCACTGACAGATCACTCTCTCCTGTGAAAAGATCATGTCTTCCGAAAACTGATCCCTGCATGTTGGTACTTTGTAAGTATCTATATAAGTATTATTTTCTTGTATTAATTTGATTTTTTTTTAAATGACATATGTATAAATACCGAATACATTGTTACCATATGGAGTACTGATAGTAACTCCTAATTGTTATATTAAAGCTGCTCATTGATAAATCTCTTGTTTTAAATGTTTTTGAGAAACATCCTGGATATATTGTCTGAAAGTGTGTTTGAAATAGATGTGTTATCTATGTGTAAAAGGCTAGAAATGACAGTGATGTCCGAATTTTGATGACATACCGGTATTACTTAAGAAGCCATATGTCAACTAATTGTACTCTTCAATTAATGTAACAGTTTGACCAAAAACGTGGCTTAAAGCGGGTGTCCAACCTAATTTAAACGCGATATGCACCGAAAGTTTACATCTGAAAATTAATTTGGCGAGTGCTAACGCTTCGTTTCAGCCGGGTGGTAAGGAGAAAAAAATTAAGGCAACCCACCCCCAGCAATGTCAAGCAGAGCGCCATTTTGCCAGAAGCAGTGACGCACATTGTGACTATTAATATGGCGCCGCCTTACGTTATAACTCGCGGTGAGAGAGATCAGGGCCTCGATTTACAGATGAACAGCGGCAGTTCCAAGCCTCGCAGTAGCGCAAGATCTTAGTGTTTCATGGAAAAGTACCGTTCAAACAAATTGATACACGTCTTGCGACGATTGACTCTGCAACAATGCCATGATTGCAGTTAAAATCGCAGCTATTTATATTAGCAATTATCAAGCGCTCTTGTTTTGCCCACACAATAGGCGCAAGTTCCGGTTTGAATAAATTAGAGTATCGCCTCCTGATTCGTCAATCGCGGACACGCCTCCAAAAAAGGCTGCTGCCTGGGTAGGCGGCGAAATCGTGCCTGGCGGTCACTTCTAAATTTTATTGTCAGCTACAGGTAGAACGAAAAATTCTGTAATTTGGAGGATAGACAATTGGGTATTATATGAATCGGTAAAGCAACGTTAGAGGCCAGGCTGGCGGTTCCCTTTAACAATATACTATTTATAACCTACTTCTGCACAACAACCTAAATACATAATTTTATTGCAAAACGCTTTAAAATGTTCACATGGGAAATATTTTTGTATGAATAACTTTAAGGAACTAAAATAACTGGAAACTGTAAAGTCGGAAAAAAAGTACTCATTTGTGGGACCCTAGTTGTCAGTGTTCTGCAATCAGGTAGGTAACAAAAAAACACATTGAACATTATGTCTTGTTTCTAATAAGTCAATGATATTGATTTTCTTTTCTGGTAGATATTAGATCTTATCAGCTCTATCAGAACTGTATGTTATTCTTAATTAGCAGTAAGTTATATTGACATTTCTATTTCAGCGAGGTCAATGTTTATACAAACTCAGGAAACCCCAAATCCAAACAGTAAGAAGTTTTTTCCCGGAAAAGCTGTATTAGAAAGCGGCACAGCAGATTTTCAAAACAAAAATTCAACCAAACGATCTCCACTTGCCAAGTAAGTAAAATATCACATCCTTGGAATTAAAAAATGACCATGGTATTTGTTTTTCAGCAGTTACCATATTTAATATATATATTCTGACACTGTGAAGTATTTGGTTATTCCCAAAGTGCAACAATGATATGCATAGAATTATTAGATCGCATGTTTTAATTGTTTGTATTTTTTGTTTACAGGCAGCTGTTCACAGTGACAGGTGTTAAAGGAGTATTTTTCGGACAGGACTTTATCACAATTACAAAGGTCAGTCATAGCACTTGACCTTGATGAAATATAACTCAGAAACTGACATGATTGTGTGTTGAATTTACGTTTGGTCTACGAGTCCATAAAGTTCCGGAAACATACAAGACAGGTAGGCTGATACTTTGTATACGACTTTCATTGCAGTTTGTTTACATAATCAATAGGGCATCTTTATGTTTTAGATATCAGTTAGTGTGAGTAGTGTGAGAGAGTACCGGTAATGCTGCAACTTTTAAGATAATGAACTAAACCAGTAAAATGGAAAGTAATGAGCATTATGAATTGTGAAATGGAAACAAATGAATTAAAAACTTATTAAGTGCAGACATACCCAGCATAATGTCTTGATATGGATAATGATATTCTACTGTCTAAAACTGCTTAGCTTTCCCTTTTCGTCTTTCTAGTCAGACGATGACACGCCATGGCAGTTTATTCAGCCAGATATTTTTGCGATAATTATGGATTTCTTCACGACGGATCAACCCGTTCTGCTGGAAGCTGTTGCCGGGGAAGAGGAGGTTCCGGAAGGTAAACCTGTAACTTAGCGGAATGACGCACGTATTACTGCTGATTGGCCAATTCCTTAATTATTCAACGACCTACTAGGGGTCTGGAAGTGAGGTAGTCCAGTGTCGAATGTCGATTTTGAACGACGTTCCGTTTCGCTTTTTGTTTGTTTCAGAATTGTTTTGCGTCTATGTCGCTTTTTTAGATCCGCAGTGTCGGAATTTAGAGGTCAATGTCGAATGTCAATTTTTCCAAATATCGCTGTGTCGCGTGTCGCCATTTACCCCTTTTAGACCCCTCCTGCTGCCTGTATCCTATTCCATATCAGCGGATAATTAAACATTAAATTTTATCAAAGATCAAAGATCGCAAGCTTTGTAGTAGGAAACTGCATACATGAATTGACGTAGTAATGTTTGATTGTGGATTTCACTTCAGTGGAAGACGATGAGACGGTGGCCATGATAAAAGAACTGTTGGACACTCGAATTCGGCCTACAGTGCAAGAAGATGGCGGGGACGTGGAATTTGTGGTGCGTGTTCAGACCATTGGCTGTTCAATAGTTTCGAGCGAGTCTCTGAGTGTGTGTACAGACCTCTTTTTAATCAAGTTCTTATTTGTTAAATAAGTGTTAATGTATAGTTGCATCATGATGAAGGGAATCCCCACTGGTCTTCGGGTCTTTTGTTCATTTTTGTCTGGTGCTGTTTTCAGTCGTTCGTTGATGGAATGGTTAAGCTAAGGATGCAGGGTTCATGCAGTAGCTGTCCCAGTTCTATCGTCACCTTGAAGAATGGCATTCAGAACATGCTGCAGTTCTATATTCCTGAGGTCATTTCGGTGGATCAAGTAAGTACTCGTGTTTAAGTCAAAGGAAGACGTTGGAAGAAACAAAATTCTTGAAAATGTATGCTTGTTAATTGTGTTTAAATGTTGAGAATTTGTGCAGAATTATTTGCTACCCAAATACTCCCATCTGTGACATCACTTTTGTTTTAATCGCACTTTGGTTTTGATTTTATCTTTATATCCATCACAACATACTAGGCAGAAGACGAAGTGGATGAAATTAGCCGATCAGAGTTCGAAAAGATGGAGTCAAACTTGGCGGACACCAAGTCGTAAGATGTTACGTCAAGACATGGATCGAGATTGATGATGTTAGCGAACTTGCTCCATGGTTGTTTATACAATGTATGTACAACAGACGCACATGGATGGTATCCACTTGTACGTTCGGGAGTTACGACGGTATCGCTAATGAAAATGATACCCGGTGTATGTTATATAACCATGAACCGAATCTAAACTATAATTGTAACTGGCGACTATTGAACACTTTTATTTGGGTTTCTGGTTCGGGCTAAAACAAGTGTCATACAATATGTGGCTTCCTTGCGGCTACGGTAATTTGTGCTGTATTATGAACTCGATACTCCAGCAAAAGATTATCTGCCTGAGCAACTTATTATACCTCTCAACGCTCGGACATTACACGGTGACGGATCGTATTGTCGCCCTGTTGTGCGGCGTATACTCAACTATCATGAATAATGGCTGACAAATTTGTTTACATACACTTTGTATCGAGTTCGAATGAGAAGTCTCATACGCACAGTTGTATGCGGATTTTGCCAAATTGTATTTATTCTTCAACTAAACTGTAAATAATCAAGCGACGAAAAGTCACCAGGACAGCCGGACATTTTTATTCATATACCGTAGAGTTTCTACATTTAACGCTATATGATAACCGGCAATGTATGTTTGGTGTCTAATTTGGTAATCTTCAGGTTCCCATTTTAACAGAATGTCATTTATCTTTGGTGAGTTGATGAGCGAGGAGATACTTTTTGTGGGTCCAGTCTCCGTTGCACATTGGACATACATTTCAGGGTTCAGTCCGGGCATTGAACATAAGATGGCCTTGACCGTGTTCATTTTATGCTGTGGTCTTCCACGTCCAAAATTTAGCCTAACTTAAGTTACTCTTCTAATTGTACCTGTACCATGTACATGTATATTCGGTTTGGGGATTTTCGTATATGTTTATGACAGTATCACTACCTGTTAAGTTTTCTGGTAAGGCTACCACACATAATACAGGCTGGAACTAATAGAGGATCCCAACTTATTATTAAATTCTGTAATCATGGAACGCTTGTGATAAGTGGTATCGAGAAGAACAATATCATTTGGTTAAGCTAAGGATATGCTATGCTACATTTTAAGGTATTAAGTTACGTACCACTGTATTTGCCGTAAGATTTTCTGCATCATATTCACCTAACCCTTCCCCTCAAATAATGATGTATATTCCTATTTTCTTGGGTCGAAAAAATGATTTACAACACAGCTAGTGAATTATACGTTCAGAACAGTTGATTCTTTGTGGTGCTTATTCATTTGAAGTCGTTTGATGTGTGATCAGACAACCACGGTTTCAGTCAGACAACTTACATCCACCTCATCAACTTGATATATCCGCTGCCTTAGAACATCGCAGAAACGCCTTGCCGTTAATTCAAAGGAGTTTGCTTATCTGACGCTGCAGTTTCAGATAACACTAATTTAACGTCTTCATAAAAAAAGAGATTGTTCCACCTAACCTTATATTGGGTCATGAAGTACATGGTGTACAGATTTGTATATAAAGTGTTGATCGTTTGTGAGTGGATTCTCAGCAGTGAAATATGCCGGCCGTGTGTCGCGTTTATGCCGCACAGATATGGTAATTAATCAGGATTGTTATGAATAGCATTGTGATGACCAGCACCCGCGCTATACTTAAAAGAAGAAACGTGTGGTGGTTGAATAAAATCATGAACATCCGGCTAATGTCTTTTTTTTTCAACGATATTTAATTTTAATCCCAGCAGGAGAGAAATTGAAGTTCCTGCAATACTAAAAAAAACGCGTAGGAGCTTAATTCTTAATTACTTCCCTGTGTAAGTATTCGCGTAAGTTTAATATGACTTACATTCTTTCGCTACACCTCGCAATTTGGCACCGAAATCAACGTTTGCTGTAGTTACTGGTCCGGAGTAATATGGAAGCTGTACCGAAACAGTAATTGACAATAATTGCCTTCAACCGGGCACGTCCCGGGTTTGTCATTAAAATACCGATTCTCTTAAGTAGTACTCCCTGTAATGTTAAACGTATCTGGGCGATAATACTGTTCAGCTGGCCCAATGAGGGGCATCACGGAATCCGGATGCCCGGCTAACCGTATCGGAACGACCAGTTTGAAACATCGAGGCCCCTATATAACTATCTGGGTGGGCCCCTGGGTGGTATTGATAGTACGCAGCGGTCCTCTACCATAGATCTATCGGATTGATTGATTTGGGCTCAACGGCACTTTCAGCCTGTAAGGCTATGTCGTGCCAGCGAAGTTCAGTTCAAATAATTCAAGAGTAATTACTAACGCTAAAATTGCAAAATGGTAAAGGCTCGATAGATATCAATAAATCCATGCAGCATAGTAAATGTTGAAACGTTCGTAGATCTATCGGAAGCCTGGGTTTTCAGCCCCAGTACATGCGACATACGGAAAAACCTCAACCCATATTATCAACAACTAACCATTTGCAGAGCCAGGAATGTGAAAGAGGAGTTAAGCCGTGAAAAGTACTAGTCGTATGTGTGATGCAAGCAAATCGCAACAAGAAATTCAGTAAAATATTTCTTTATTTAAAATAAGTGCAAAACTTCAATGTTCAATCGGTTCAATGTCCTATCCATATGTCATATGTAAGATGTAGCACGTCCATGTTTATGGCTGTACGGCAAGAAACCAACCTATACATAAAATGCATACTGAACTACCGGATAGGAAAGACCGTGAAAGCTACCTTTTATCACATGATTTGACGTTCATATACCACGACAACAGTGAACCACCTTGAACAAACTCCTATCAATATTAATTTCTTTAGGTAAAGCATCAGAAATACATTAAAATATTTGCGCAAATACATACAAGGGAACTGGGCTCCTATAGCTACGTCGCTACCCTGGTTGTGAATCACTTCATACCATGCATTTAATTTCATCTATGGTCGCAACTGTAATTAACTCCAGTTCAAGCGTGAAACTGTGTATTAAAACAGATCGCGTAGCACAAACATAACGATAATCAAACTCTTTTACTACAAAGACGCGTATCTTTTACTAAGACGCGTATCTGTCCAGGAAGCGAGTCGCTAAATAACACAATAAAGTGACGAACACGAACAGTGATCCAACCAAGACGTCGCACAGTGATCCCGATAAATCCCATAGTGATCCTAGTAAAGTGAGATTCGATGCTGGTAGAGCCAGGGGGAACCAGCCTCGGCTGTACTCGGGTGTTTTAGTATTGAGCACGATGATCATAACGGATCACCAAAATGGAAGGAATGAATACGTTCCAATCACAAGAGCACCACGTCGCTGGTGCTATAATTCGGAATGCTTTTTAATAATCCTGTCTCTCAATTCGCTTTCAATTTTCTGCATCTGAAACATCACAAAAATAGCAACAATTAGGGACATTATAGACTAGACACAAACAAAACAGTTTATAGTGATCTTCCCAGCTCCACGACTGTTGATTGAATGTAGACATGATTGTCGAATTATTCGAGACAATGTCCAGTTTCCACGCCCTGACATCGCAACAATTCATAGCGCTCACTCGTCGGAGAAAATATGTGCGCGTTCGATAGTCCGGATTTATGTAAAACAATGCAAGGCACACTGCCAATTTACCCCAGGCTGCATCGCTGCTTGATCTTTGCGGTAATTTCACCGGTAGGAAAATATTGATTGTGCGCTGATGATTTAGTACATGTATAAAGATCTGTAAACGTCGTTACCTTTCGGCCGTAATCATTCACTTTCCCCTCCAGTTTGATGCGTTTGTCGGGGTGGTTTTCCAGATTGGCGCCCATTTTCTTCATGTTGATCGTCCCATCCTTCGCCTCGTTGTTAAAGTGATCCAGCTTGTCAAGTTTGTGTTGAAAGTGCTGCAATTCCACCTACGACAAAAGGTGACATTACATAAGGAATCGAGTACATTATCAAGTGTAGTTCAACCGAAATTCAAATGTAAATCATATAATATAAACAATCGATGTCCTATTAGCATTTATTAAACATCTATATAACATCTGTTAGACGTGCCTAAGGCTTTGACAGGGACTTACAGCGAAAGATCTCAGCTCTTCTTCTGTAAAGTTAACACGCTTCGCCTGCACCCACAGGTCCATGACCTTGGGATGCTTGAACCTGTGAAAATCATCTTCATCTTGTACTTCTGCCCCGAGCAGCGCCTCCTCCAGGGCCTTGTAGCTTTCTGACAGATCACCATACTTCTCCTTTAAAGCCAGACGCTCTTCCTTCTTCATCTTCATCTTGTTCTCCTTGATTCCCTCAACGGTGTTGTCAGATATATCTAAGTAAAAAATGCAATACGTGTACGATAATGAACATACACAGAGCAAGGACATGGGATGTTTATCCTGTACCAACTGACACTGGCACAGACATTGTACATGTGTACCACCATACCATTCGGTTGGCTCTCTACTTGAACAGACAAGTTTTAACGAGGTCCTGCTACTTCCAAATGTCTGACGCCAATGTTTAAGCAGACCCAAACGTCTCCGTAGCGGTTACCATGGTGATATGCTTATTGTTCAATGTGTGGCGTTAGGGTGCAAACGCGCCGAAATCGGAAACGGATATGGCGAACTATAAATTAACGAGGTCCGGTATCCATAGATTGCCTGAAGCACAGGACAAACTATTCAACCTATTTGTACGACGGTATGAATTCTCTTACCATAAAGATTCCTGTTTAGGTCTTCTTTTAAAACCTCAAACTCTTCAACTTTCTCTTGATGATGTAGAAACTCGGACCGAAGCGCATCTAACTCATCATCTGGAGCATACAGTGCGAATATTAAACGACCGCCACAACCTGTTGCCAAACCAAGGGTCAATCCCCTGTAAAAAGGACATGGTGTATGTATCTCAAAATAGAAGTCAACATTTAAAAAGAAAAACAGAAAAACGACACACACAAATTTGTTTAAAAAAGATTTTTAAAAAAAGATAAACAATTTAAAATTATAAAGCCGTGAGAAGCACTTCATTGCTGAAAAACTCATGTAAAATAAATTAACCACGTTTGCTGCGGGATTCGTACATGACTCCATATCATAATAAGTGTTTAATTAATCTTTTCCTTTATCTCATAAGGCATAAATTAACAGTGCCATCATATTAAATCACCAACCTGAAAATCCAGACATTTGAGCCTTCTTCCATAGCCGTCCAAGCTTCTTGTCCATCTTTATTTTCTCCCATTTCCGATCTTCTTGGCGGTCTTGTTCATTCCGCTGGGGGTTGGCTGTCGCCGACTCGGGATGCAGCTCATAGAGATCGTATTTATCCAGCAGGGCTGCCCAAGTAGAAAACCAGCCTCGTTATCTTTACACTTACAGCAATTTGTTCACTGAGAAAACAAAGTGTTGGGAATGGATATGATGTATTTAGTTCATTGGTGTATAATGACACATATAATCTATAAAAAAACATGGCATAATGTTAAGCCACATTTTTAAAGCCAAATTGGTGCACCTCGTGTGGGAAAGTGCACCAAGTCATCAACATTCGGATATCGCGGCCGTTTTTTGCCTTTTTAACATATCTATTGATAAAGAGTTATTATTCACAGACAAACAATGTGTCCAGGACGTTTCCACAGAAGGTTTTGAACATCATACTGTAGGTAGAATCTTGCTATATAATCAGCTTTAAATACAGATTTGCCATCCACGTATCAAAATATTGAAGTTAACACTGAATTAATGCATATACAAAAATTAAATAGATTCACATGCGATTCATGAATATAACGAAATAACCTTAATTAAAAACTAATTTAGCTGGCCTTCGACGATTTAGAGTATATCGAAAATAAGGATACGATTCGATGGTTACGGAATTTTTGCGGCGCAGAAATCTCGTGCAATTTACGAATATATGAATACAGGTATACGCTGATATATACGGTGACACATATTCACATATGTATATATATATACATGTATATGTACTTTATTTGCATTATACAGGCCCAGAGCCGGGATATGTGTATATTCTAAGGAAAACGCTCATGGGGAGGAAGGTGTGGAAGCTTGAAACCAAAGGGGTATATGTGTAAAAGACAATTTGAATGAGTTTATATCTCATGCTGTCATATTCGCGTAGCCCCGACTTAAACAAAATGTAAACTAATGCGTACAGATGAAGTGTTTTCTGGTTCTTGCGGCATACTCTCCTTCCTCGTCGAATCCTTCGCTCTGTCTCTTTTTGAGGTCTATTTCAAGTCTATCTTGAACCAGAAGATCCTTGTAAAAGTCGACGAGTTCACCGCTCGACAGCCGCTGAAAACAAAACTCATGTTAATAATTTCGATGTCCAGTGTAATAACACAATATAACATTAAAATTCGAAAGGATCACACGAACTTAATTGAGTCCACGTGCATGTGCGCCAAGCGACAAAAGGGAGGGGGGAGGGGGTCGAAGGTTGGAAAACATGAGGGGTGACGGGGATTGAACGACCGTGTGCAGGAGGGGGGGGGGGCGCTGGGCGGTGATGGGACGCTTCGTCAAGAGGGCGGGGGTGATTGTTCGTCAAATGGGGAGGGAGGTCGCCCTCATTACCTGGATCCGGCACTATAAACATGTTTCTATTCTCATGCTTCATTCTACCAGTCTGCCGTCCGAACGGATATTTGATCTGTATATCCCCCGTAGTTCCATCGTACTCATGACGCGACTCAACCTATCGTTCCCCTCCCCCCACACAGTCCGCGACACAGAAGGTTCTGCACAATGCGCACCTAATTAAGGGGGTTTCGTTCCGGCCCATATGGAGCCGCCATCGTTTATATTTGGAGCACACCGAGGGTAGGGTTGCATATGTAAGCTACAAGCTGGCTGCAAGAGACACACTATATAGTATGCAGACAGTTTTTCGCCCGGACTCGCAACTCCACAGTCATTCGATCCTGCCTAGGTCTATACACACAGGGCCGGTTGCAACGGCAGTTACAATATTCTGGAAATATGAGCTGACACGGTTTGTCACGGTCCATATTGGCTGGTCTGTTGCAGGCCACACCGAGGCGAGAGAACGAACAGACGACGACATTTCACAAAGAACACGAACTCATGTACTCCCCTATGGACACGTTCAGTTTACGGCGACATGCCACAAACGACACGAACTCATGTCCTCTTCTATAGACCCGTTCTGATAACGGCGATATATGCCACAAACGACACGAACTCATGTGCTCTCATATGGACACGTTATGTTTACGGCGAGGCCGACAACAAGTTTTAGTCGCGGGCTATAAAGGCGCATCTATGTTTTTATTCTTAACTACAATTCTTTCTAAAATAAATACCTTTTAAACTTGTATGCCACAAGTTGAACACTTGTGTCATTACACTGGGTGTCACAGAATTTGAGTGAAAATCACTTAATACATATATGCATGTAATTTACATTATGAAACAAGATATTTCAATTAACAGAAACCACATATCGGCTAGCTCACACCATAGGTTTTAAGTTATGTGATTGTCCACCTAGTCAGCTATTTCTGTGTGATCAACCAACCGTATCAGGAGATTTGGTTGCCATATTGCAATGACCGACGGCAAGATATATTACAGAGCGCAGACAACCTGGTGGGTACCTTAATTGTCCCACTTCTGATCTAGGATTTTCAAAAGGGGGGGGGGGGGGTCATTGTGAACCCAGAAAGGAAGGTCACAAAATGAGATGAAGGTCAATGACAAGAAAGGGAGAGGTCCACATCTTATATGATTTACAGTTACCATTGACCCACCCCTCCCTCTACATCTGTGCTTGCGATGCCATTTGCCATGGTCTTTTTTCCGTGATTTTTGGCTTAACCAATCTTTCGGCCAAAAAAGGTGTACAGCTATAAGACGTATAAAGTTTAAATCCCACTGCACACACTAAACACTCTGGCTATGTTGGTGGAGATCAGAACATATTATGATGAAAGGGGCATGCAAGCCCATGCAATATCAGGTTGTGGAAATATTTCCTTCCCAAATATAATATCAGTCACCCCTGCTACCATGATGGCACTACAATGAGGAAATCACTGTTACCTTATATATCTCCATGTAACATAAAACTATAACAATTTGCTGCAATAATTGGATAAATTTCACCTATAAATCTACAAAAATCTTATATATAGGAATAAAATGCTTGGTGCATCAAGGAAAATATCTAATGTATTAGGGTAACAAATAGAAATAAATATTCATTGGTTAAATATGAGACCTATACATGCAAAAATAATATATTTATCAAAGAATTTTATTAAGCTTGATCCTATTATTACGGTCATCAGTATGTGATAAATATCTAATATGTATTCAGGTACTAAGTTGACTATAGTTTGCACAGACCAATAATAATATGTCATACTATTTGCTAGGTTGGCTGATAGTTACATGTGATTATGAGTTATATTGCTAGCAAGCAACTATAATTCTTTTGCTGGATTATAATTAAAGGATTTATAATCTAAAATATCAGGCGTTATATATGAATGTGTAGCACTATATATCAGGTATACTATTCGAATTACTGAATATGATATAAGGCTATCATTTCTCTCAAGACAGATAAAAACTTAAAATGCATAAATCTTACAACAAAAACGTATAATTTTATATATAGCCTACAGTCATGCAGGGCTGACATGTTGTCCCATTGCCAACTGTCTTACAACGGTAACTTGTTTTCAGGCTACACAGTACATTAAGCTACACAATATATACAGGCTGACAGAATAAAGCTTAGTCCCCTATTTGAGACAGTTATTGTTGTTGCTTGAAACCAACAATGTCACATGGGGCTATAGTGATGAAGCTAAGCCTGAGGTGAGAGTAGTTCCATCTCCGAAACCTTGTTGGCGGAGCGTTCGGAGCCACTGGTTTCGGAGATGGAACTAAGGTGAGAGGGACCCCTGAATGGTGATGTGCGATGTACTCAGTACTACAGTAGGCTATACTCAGTCATGAAGAACTGCTTTATCGCGTATATTGGTATAACACACAGGCACTGTATAAAGCGATGGAGGGAGGGGGGGGGGGAAAGGGCCAGGTCCCTTACACACCCCCCCCCCCTAGCCCTGTAACATTCCCCACCCCCCATTCTTCCGTCGCTTCACGGTGCCTGTGGTGTGGTATAGCTTATAAATTATAAGCTGATAAGCTTTATCTACATGTTATAAACGTCTCACCAAGTTGTACAAAGTTATATAAATTAGATCAGTCAACTTACCTTCTGCGCCTTTTCCCACACTAAGTTTAGCTTCATCATCCGAAATGGTTTAAGGTTTTCAAACTGTCGCGCTTCATTACTGTTCTTTCCATACTTCGATGCCTCATCGGCATTTACCCAAAAAACAAAGGTAACAAATATAAGAGCAACAAGCAGACAGCTTCTCGCCATTTTCACCCACGTTTGGTTCCTGTGGTGGTGGTAGAGGACAGGAACCAGGGATAGGAACCGCCCACCGCTTGGACTTGTGCCTGGTCACTCTGTATGGAAAAATGAAGGGAAAGGAACATTGGTACCAGCCTGCCTAAATGGGCCAATCACGACCCGCCGAATATAAAACCGGTAGTGACATCATACTTTGGGAATTTCCCAAAGGTTATATTTGGCTCTGAAGTGGGTCAGTGGTTTACTGTTTACAGATATCTACATGGTTTTGAGCTTTATATCGCCGGCAGTCGTTTCTGCATGGACTACACGAAGGCAACATGGCACCAATGGCATTTAAGAATCTACTGGTTAAGTTATCTAATGGAATCTCATCTTTAGAACTTGAAGCTATGAAGTTTATGTGCAGCGATGAAATTCCGAGAGGAAGACTTGAGGAAATCGAAAGCCCGCTTCACCTCTGGATCGCACTCGAAGAGAGAGATCTCATAGGTCAAGACAACGTCGCCTTCTTACGAGACATGATCGTGAATTGCTCGCAAGGCAGAACAGACTTATTGAAACTGGTTGAGGAATACGACCGAACGCGGGCGAGCACTGGTTCCGAATCTCGCGGCGAGAGTACGTATAAATACCGGCACCAATCGACACTGTAATCAAGTACCATATATAATATATGTCGCTATCGACGGAAGAATGCCCAGCCGTGGTTAAACGAAGAACGTGCCGATCAACTGTGCCGCCATGCTTTCTACTACATGTATTACTATAAGTGTGTGTGTATGTCGTCTGTACAGACGTCGGAGACATTATGCCAGCGACAACACTCTGGAGGGGGCTAATTTGGGTGGCATATGTGATATGGGTTCAATTGCCGGGGCCCGCGGTTTCCTCTATAATTCCACTGGTCCACATCCGGGGGAGTGGGGGGGGGGGGCACTACATTAGAACAGTAGTAGGGGGGTGCCGCCCAGGCCATCGAGGCCATATAAATATATGGAGGGACAGAGAAAACTGCGACATTTTGTCGTCATTGAGAGAGAATTTTTTTGTTAATAGAGGCATCAAAAATAGACACTGACAGTCATAGCAATGCATATCAGTTTAATTAATTGAACACTTTCGATATCAACTGGATTATATAGCCAAGAGCTACAATTTTGATAAAACTTCAATCTCAGAGGGGCGCATCGAGAGAAATTGTAGACTTCTGCTCCGAGAATCGATAGAAAAAAGGCGAAAAATTGCGTCATTCGGGCGGTACTTATATGTATATACCTAACAAAATGTATTGCCCCCCGGCGGTCCACACCAATTAAATGCAGCGCGGACCACTTGTACCCATCCCCCGTGCGACGCCCTGGCCCCCGAGAATAAAGAAACCTGTCCCTGTGCACGAGCAGCAACCTGTTACCGAAGAAGGACCAGTGCCCACCCCCCGCCGATTTCGCCGCCTATCAGTGCACTGTAATCTCGAAATTCAAGCCCCCACCCCCCCACCCCCTAAAGTCTGGATCCGCCCTTGTCCTGGATCCGCCCTTGCTCTTACAACGTGCGTTACGATATCGTTCCAGATCTTCAATTTGAGTTTGGAGTGGTGGCCGACAACGCCGGACATCAATGGCGCTTCTTGATCAGAAGACTCGGCGTGACGGATGGAGAGATCAGTAACATCGAAGCAGACCATGCAAAAAACACCAGAGAGCAAATTTACCATAGTTTAGTCAAGTGGCAATCAAAGAAAAAAGACGCTGCAACAAAAGCGGAATTGATACGTGCACTGAGGGATTGCCGTCTTAGCATAGTTGCCGATATGATCCAGGATTAACTTTTATCTGATTAAATAGCCATGGGTATATCTGTGCTTCTAACAGCAATGTAATGTAAAGTGGAAATCACTTTCTGACGTACGCGAGATGTCGTTCTTGTGAGAAAATGGATGGCAAAATAATTAGAAAGCTAGGGTTGGCTGGCACCCGTCGCGCTGCGCAAGACGAGGGATTTACAGCGTTTGTGGTTGCGGTTGCGCTTATGACTAGATAGTCTATAAGTGACCGACAGAGCTTGCCGCAGTCGTCGCGTCGATGACCCGTCGTTTGGTCTTGGTCATTACTCACTGGTCTCTAGTTTGACGATAAGAAGAACTTCATGCGTTATATGTAGGTGACCATGCATGTATGCTTTATGCGCTGTTTCTGTACTGCGTATATTTGGAACGTTTTTTCTGGTTTTGTAAAAAATCTGGAACTATATTTTTGAATGTTTTGTAATAAATCTAAGGGGTCAACCTGACTTTTGTTCTGGAAGATCGATTCAACCTTTCAAAAGCACAAATATTCCGCCGCTTGCCACGACCCACGACCCTGTTACATGGCGGATCCACAGCGGACTCTCCCGTCCTGTGACATCTTTCTTATAGCGCCCTCCTGCTCTTTTCATAGGAAGAGTGCGACAGGGGCAACTGGAAGAATATACAATGGTGGATCCTGGAATTGACAAAAATCTCCACACACACACTCACTACTGGATCCGCCAGAGCAAAACTTACAAACACCTGTCACGACATTATTACGGACGTCAAGATGATAGACTAGGAACAAAGTGGTGTTGAGGCGGGGAGAGGAGATTAGTGGGTCCTGCTCCCTATTACAGATACTAATAGACCGCATATGGGGCTCGATCCCCCTCATACGCCACACTAGACAAACAGTAAATAACTAAGGGAATTGCAGTCGTCATGTCATGTGCAGTGGGCTATCGATACTGGCGGCATTATTTCTTAACTTGACGCCGGGTCAAGCTAGTATAAGACAACCACTGCATGAATGATATTGTTACATATATAGTGTATATCGAATGGAATAAATTGTCTCATTACTATAGCTACCAAATAAAACTATGCTAAATTTGTATATCAGTGCCGGGCGGAGCCGCTATAAGTGTCTAGCCGCACGTACATGCGCGAGTATAGGACCTCGAACAGTATTAACAACAGGATTTAATCTTCGTTAGAGCTGCTCTTTTATTTTTGAGATAGGAGACATTATTGGAACTTAAGTTTTCAAAATCAGCCTGGTCTTGTTTATCGCCGCTTTTGGTTCAGCCGTAATTCTTTGTCTCACGAAACAAGTTTTGCAGTAATTAAACGACCCTTATATATAGGTCCGAATAAATATCGGCATAATTGGCACAGGTATCACAAATCGAGCTCCAGAATGATGTCACTCAACTAAATTTCGTTGTGTCGGACGAGTTCTTGACCCTGGGCGTGTGAAACATTTGTCGCTTGATTATATTTAAATATACATTAATTGCCTGAACTGAAAAATGCAGGCGGTTAGGCTGTGTACACGTTTGTCAACATGTGTAAAATCAATGAACTCAAGAAGCAGGTAAGCCACAGATATATTTCGCTTTGCCTTTGCTTTGCGGACGTAGCATGGTAGTGGGCGATAATGGAGCAAGTCTCCATTGGTTTTGTAAGCATCTAGGTAGACCGGTGTAGCCTGCGGAGGCATGCGCTGCTGTACCCCGTATGTAAAATATATACATTATATTTAGACCCTTGCCGCTCCTTATCATATGTTCGTACAGTACCATGATGATAGATACAGAGGTGTTGTCTCTGCCTGGGAGCTAATATGGTTTACACCTATTTTGACCACTGGCCGATTTGACTGCTCAATGTAAGGAGTAGTAAAGGCATGACCAAGGAAAGAGGGCATCACTGGGTGGTGACATCAGCGACATCAGCTCCAAGAGCGAGAAGACCGGGTTGAGCATCCAGGTTCTGATTAGCTGGCTGCCTGCTAGCCCTGGAATATGCCTCTCTTACCACGCCCGTAAACGGAGCAAGGGTGAGAGCCATGCCGCTGACACGGCCGAAAACAAGAAATCGCGGACCGGTGGCTCAAGTTGAAGTTCATAACAGAATAAATATACAGTGCCTACCCGCCAATGTGCACCACAACGTTCCTAAAGCTTTTTTGACTTTTGTCAGACTTTTATTTCTTTGCTTGGTAATATATTTTCTTGTAATCCGGGCGATTTTTGTCACCTCTCGCTTCGTTTTGAATGCTTTGCTGCTCACCGGAGTCAACAAACGCCGCCTGGCAGCGAGTGTTCACGGTAAGTTTGTTTACTTCCGGCGAGTGGCGGAGCATTCAAAACGAAGCGAGAGAGGACACAAATCTCCCGGATTACAAAATAATATACTACCGACCAAAGACATGACTGTCCGACAAAAGTCATAAAAGCTTCAGGAATCTAATGGAGCAACTTGATGGGTAGGCACTGCATATTTATTCTGTTAGGACCTTCAACTTGAGCCACCGATCCGCAATTTCTAATTTTAGGCCTGGTTAGCGGCATGGCTCACACCCTTGCTCCGTTTACGGGCGTGGTAAGAGAGGCATGTACCAGGGCTAGCTGCCTGCCTGGAGTAGTGAGACAGGGTATGGGTAAACCACGAAACAGAGCGAAACAGAGAAAATATATAATTTTCGCTAGATGGCACCACTGCAGATTTCGTTTTATCAACACACAATATGGCGGATGGGTCCAGTGGGTGAAAAAACATTACAGCTCCAAAATGTTGCGGCTTCCCCTTCCCTAATGGATATACCTTGCTGCATAACATGTAATAGTTCATAGTTTATAATGTCACAATACCATTACAGCCAATACGGCCACCCAATCACTCTGTTTCGCCTATTGATGCTCCGTTTCGCTCTCTTTCGTGGTTTACCCATACCGGTGAGACAGGATCCTATTCCCCAGTTACATATGAGGCCTAAACCTCCATCCTCCCCTTCACACTTCCATAGTCAAATCATTCAGCTGTCAAAATAGACCGCAGTCAAAGTGGGTCTACATCGCTAATCTTACGTACCACACTAGCAGCGATCCTAACTTTGACATAAAAACCCAAACAAGTTAAAGTTACTAAGAGTTTTGATAAATTGCATATGATTTTCTTGTCTCAGGCATTTGGAAGTAAATATAGAAGGATAGTGGCATATCCTTTCTGAATCCTTTAGTGTCAGTTTCATTATAAGGTAAATATGCTTTTATTTTAAGTTTTATCTCAGACAAAAATGACAGTGAAACTTTATTTGTGTCATGACACATATGGACACCATGTGTACATACAAACCCTTATATGGGTTTTGATGTCAAAGGTACCTCAATCCTTGCAAGGCCACTGTTTCGGCAGCAGCTAATAGTGGGAATACAGATGGGGTTATGGATAGACAACTTCACAAACCATAGTTCTGGTTATGGCTCAGTGTTGCTCCACTGCATGTGCAATGCATTCTGGGTATTATTTCCATCTGTGTGATTGGGGGGTTGGGGTGTATACCATCCTAACCCTATGCACCATTATGGCTTTCATACAACTACTGTCAATCATAAGTATACAATTTTGTTTTATATATAACATTTAGTCATCCTAATGAGAGTCTTATATCTGGCTTATGTTTGGAAGGCCTTATTTTTATATAAGACTCATACATAAAATATACTTCATTTCCAAGGTCAGATTTTAAGGTCATAACTTTTTATTATATTGTAGCTTTTATAAATGCGAGAAATCTAGGCGTGCAGAAAGAAAAATTGAGTATATTGCAGTGTTACTGTATTATATGAGTATTTTATTTCAGAGTATCAGCCATATTTGCCTGCAAGAGATGGGTGCAAGAATTAAATACAGTGACATTGAGGCAATACTGCTCAGCAGAGATAATACCGCCAGCAGGAGTGGAGGGTGCAGACAAAAGTTATGCACCAAAAATACAGAGCCTAGTTGATGACATCAGTAAGCTCACCCTAATGGAAGTTGCAGACTTAAATGAGCTGCTTAAGGTTTGTAACTGATCCACTTGAACAGATTTATAATGATGGCATTGATGTTTGGCATTTGAAAACTTAATACCGGTAGTTCATATATTTTATTTATATTAAATGCATACATGTATACAAATGTGATGTCCTCATAACAGTGATGTAAGACAAACTTGCAACACAGGATGCACATTCAGTATACCAGCATTGTATAAATTTGTATAAACAGAGTTAATATTTTAGAAATTAAAATCATTCTGCCTCTTATAAAAAATATAAAAGGATGATAATATCAGATTTGTTGGTCAGATGTAAAACAATTCTGAAAGAACAAACTATGTATCAAATTATTAAGTTTTAAACATTCTATATTGCAGAAAACACTAAACATAACAGATGCCCCCATGATGGCAGCAGCTATGCCTGCTATGGCTGGACCAGCAAAGGTGAGATAAATTCATGCTTTAACTTGCTCCATACAATTATTCTTATAAACAAAGTAAGATGCAGGTAGACCAACATTTCCCAGCTCACCAGAACTTCTGACATAATTATATTATATAAGTCTTAACTGTTTAATCTGAATCATAGAAAAACTGCTTGAGTGAAATGTAAAAATGTTTACGTGTGGTGTGCAGGAGGATGATGGAGAGGAAGAGGCAAGAACACAGCAGACAGCTTTCACTGTACGGCTAATGGGCTTCGACGATAAGAAAAAAGTGGCGCTTATCAAGGCACTCAAGTCTCTGGTTGAAGGCATGAATCTTGTTCAGGTAATACTCAGGGCATTGTTGGTGTGATCTTTAAAGAACAGTTTTAAATGGTTTTAACCAGGCTTGTATCACCAGAAATGGAGGATAATAATACAGGTGAATATAATAATCATTTTGAGCAGAGTACTAATTTGTTACATTATGCTTAGGATCTCCTTGAGATGTTATGTAATTGTAGATAATTGTTGGATATTGATTGCGGCAATGTCCAAGAGAACATTATAATTGTAGTAATTGTGACTACCAGTAATGTGTGCTACTTTGTAATTTTGTATTCACATATGAAAGCCGACTTAATACATCTTGAGTTTGTTACATGTAATTTATGTTGCAATCAGTATTCAACAGGTTCTCTTCTATCTATACAGGCCAAGAAATTTGTAGAATCTACTCCTGCGACAGTCAAAGCTGATTTGATAAAAGATGAAGCAGAAAAACTGAAACAGACATTAGAAGATGCAGGGGGCAAAGTTGAAATTGAGTAATTTTGACATGTACATATCCTGTGGTGATTTTGTGTAATAGAATTGATATAAATGTGTGTTTCTCTTTCTTTGTAATTACACATATATTAGTAACTGAATCACGGTACGGTTAATCTGTGGTGACCAATTATAATTTGAGAGCCGAGAGCTACCAGTGTATCGTAAGTTCTGTACCTTATACCAGATATTAATTACGGCGGTGCTTATGAAAGGAAGTGTGAAGTTAAACTTCAGTTGTATATCGCGAGTCAGAAATATGTCCGAAAACTACAAGTAGTTGGTTTGTATGGTATATGAATTGCGATGTATATTTTTCACATCGGGACTGTTAAGATATCTACTCTCATGCAGAATAAAAATTCAAAGTAGACATAAAAAAGAATACCCGATACTCCAAAATTAAGTAGTATTAAAAAAAACTTAATAAAAAAAATATAAAGGAGAAGATGATTCGGTTTTGTGACGCATGAACAATTTGTTTTCGTACTTCAATAAAATGTATATAATCCATTGAGATTTGTAAATCATTCGTCATTACTTCTGATTTTATAATATTATTCAATTAATTGACGCAAATACAACTTAGGTTATGTTGTTATTGGTTAACTGCCCCAAACAATACCTGATACGACACCTACTCCAGTGAAGAGAAAACGCAAATTGCGCTCTTAATGTTTGGTAACGGCATTGATCAATCTTTTCAATCTTTAATCATGATTTACCGGGGTTATCATGTTGATCAGACGCTGAACGCTATAAATGTATATTGTAGTATGGAATATGGAAACTTAAAATTCTCCGTGGTCTGCCCCACTTTTTTCAGTTAAAGCGGGTATCCAACCTAATTTAATCGCGATCTGCACCGAAAGTTTACATCTTATAATTTAAATTGGCGAGTGTTAACGCTTCGTTTCGACCGACTGGTAAGGAGAACAAAATGAAGGCAACCCGCCCCCAGCAATGTCAAGCAGAGCGCCATTTTGCCGGGAGCAGTGACGCATATTGTGACTTGACTCCGCAATTCATATGGCGCCGCCTTACGTTATAACTCGCAGAGAGATCAGGGCCGCGATTTACAGATGAACAGCGGCAGTTCCAAGCCGCGCAGTAGCACAAGATCTTAGCCTTTCATGGAAAAGTACCGTTCAAACAAAGTGATATACGCCTTGCGACGATTGACTCCGCAACAATGCCATGATTAGAGTTAGAATCGCAGCTATTTATATTAGCGATTATCACGCGCTCTTGTTTTGCTCTAACAATAGGTGCAATTTCCGGTTTCAATAAATTAAATAGAGTATCGCCTCCAGATTGGTCAATCACAGAGACGCCTCCAGAAAGGTCTGCCGCCTGGGTAGGCGGCGAAATCGTGCCTGGCGGTCATTTCTACATTTTATTGTGAGCTACAGATAGAACGAAAAATTCTGTAATTTGGAGAATAGACAATTGGGTATTATATGAATCGGTAAAGCAGCCTTAGAGGCCAGGCTGGCGGTTCCCATTAAGTATTGTCCTTGATAATCTACTTTATTAGTCTGAACGCGTCCACTCATTTCGCAATGGGCCTGCATGGGGACTTCGACTACTAGTCAGCAAGCATGTGACCAACGCAGACGCGGATCCAGGATTTTGGTTCAATACGTGACAACTGCTAGGCCCCCCGGGGGGGAGGGGACTGAACCAAAAAAGCTTGGTTGGTTGGTTGTATATTCAGGACGCTTTAACCCGTATTGGTCATATCGCGGCAATGGGAGGAGGAAGGGAGAGTGGAGCCATGTCCCCCTACTCGTTACGAAAAAGGACATGGGATCTTTATCCTGCAACCACACAGACACGGCCACAACGGGGCGCGAACCACCGATCCACGTGCCGTTAGGCTCTCAGGTGGCCAGCGCACTCAAGGCAAGCGATCTAACCCACTGAGCTATCCGATGGCAAGTTAACCGTAAGTGATAATTAATTATTCAAACAGTTGTTTTCCGCAAATTAAAAAAAAAAATGCAAAGCACACTGAAATCCCAAAGTAGCATTATAATTAAACACTACAACATCGGCTTAATAATGTTCTGGTAAAGCTGGCAGAAGAGGTACTTTTTGCTTCAAAGTTGACAGTAAATTAGAAGTTATATGAACTACGTCATAACTTTGTGTGTAGTTCATCGGTATATTGCACCATTTTTGGGATGACGAACAGGCGCCCGGCAATAATGTAAACTGATAACTAGAAGTGATAACGGATAAATAATTATTGCATTAAGCAGGCTTAAAACGCAAAAAAAATAGATCCTCGCAGGATTTGGTGCGTGAAACAGCTGTTCGAATATCTTCCATTAAAGCTTTAACAGATCCAACCAGCCATCAGACGTATGCAAGTTCGCTCGGCCGGCTTATAAGGAATATTCGATCAGAACAATGCGAAAGATTCTGCTTTAGGATGATACAGTAGGAATCTATTATAAGCTGCAGATGACACATGAAGTAAGCTTAGTGTTGTGAACACCGTGTTGTATGCATGTGGTGCCCCCCCCCCCCCCCCCCCCAGGGGAATCTCTTGCACATATATCTATATTTTGTCGCCACCAGCACGTGATAACGCAGATTTCACATATATATGTACATAATGACATTCCTGCTTCTGCAGTCGATTAAATGTGCTCGCAGTCAACCTGGTCAGTGAAATCTACCGGTGTGTTGTCTGCGCTTGTCACATCGGTTTACCTCATTTGTTTCGAAGGTATAGGCAGTACAAAGATCATAAGTTGTGAACTCCAAGTTTCTTGAAGTAATACGTGTGCATAGATCGTAGTGTTAAACATATTATAAATATATTATACACTTAGATAGTTGCAGTGGCCTATTATCGCCCAGATTTGTGTTTTTTAACACCAGGACACCACTGCTGTTGTTACAAGTCCTATAGTGCTATACTATAGCGTATACGATCTTTCTCGGCCCTTCGTGGACCCTTCCCAGGACCTACCCCTGTCTGCGGGGATCAATGGTCACAAGCGGAACGGGTACGGAAAGTTTGAAAAGTCAAACGCGATGCGCCAAAGCCAAAGCCAAACACTACAATTAATACCTGCGCCAACGGGATTGTCGCAAAGAGACAATCCCCTTGGCCCAGGTATTGTAGCGTTTGACCTATTTGTGTGGCACTGGAGAAGACCGGTGCCGAGATAGGACATACTCCACGGCCGGGGTCTCTCGCCCTCAGACGGGCCGCGCCACCCTGACCGGTGTACCCCCTCCACGGCCGGGGTCTCTCGCCCTCAGCCGGGCCGCGCCAACCTGACCGGTGTACCCCCTCCACGGCCGGGGTCTCTCGCCCTCAGCCGGGCCGCGCTACCCTGACCGGTGTACCCCCTCCACGGCCGGGGTCTCTCGCCCTCAGCCGGGCCGCGCCAACCTGACCGGTGTACCTACTCCACGGCCGGGGTCTCTCGCCCTCAGCTGGGCCGCGCTACCCTGACCGGTGTACCCCCTCCACGGCCGGGGTCTCTCGCCCTCAGCCGGGCCGCGCCAACCTGACCGGTGTACCCACTCCACGGCCGGGGTCTTTCACCCTCAGCCGGGCCGCGCCACTCTGACCGGTGTACCCCCTCCACGGCCGGGGTCTTTCACCCTGAGCCGGGCCGCGCTACCCTGACCGGTGTACCCCCTCCACGGCCGGGGTCTCTCGCCCTCAGCCGGGCCGCGCCAACCTGACCGGTGTACCCCCTCCACGGCCGGGGTCTCTCGCCCTCAGCCGGGCCGCGCTACCCTGACCGGTGTACCCCCTCCACGGCCGGGGTCTCTCGCCCTCAGCCGGGCCGCGCCAACCTGACCGGTGTACCTACTCCACGGCCGGGGTCTCTCGCCCTCAGCTGGGCCGCGCTACCCTGACCGGTGTACCCCCTCCACGGCCGGGGTCTCTCGCCCTCAGCCGGGCCGCGCCAACCTGACCGGTGTACCCACTCCACGGCCGGGGTCTTTCACCCTCAGCCGGGCCGCGCTACCCTGACCGGTGTACCCCCTCCACGGCCGGGGTCTTTCACCCTCAGCCGGGCCGCGCCACTCTGACCGGTGTACCCCCTCCACGGCCGGGGTCTTTCACCCTGAGCCGGGCCGCGCTACCCTGACCGGTGTACCCCCTCCACGGCCGGGGTCTCTCGCCCTCAGCCGGGCCGCGACACCCTGACCGGTGTACTCCCTCCACGGCCGGGGTCTCTCGCCCTCAGCCGGGCCGCGCTACCCTGACCGGTATACCCCCTCCACGGCCCGGGTCTCTCGCCCTCAACCGGGCTGCACTACGATGGCCAGTATACCCACTCCACTGCCGGGGTCTCTCGCACTTTCATTTCTTTGCTTGGTAACGTATTTTTTTTGTAATCCGGGCGATTTTTTTCACCTCTCGCTTCGTTTTGAATGCTCCGCCGCTCGCCGGAAGTAAACAAACTTAGCGTGAGCACTCGCTGCCAGGCGGCGTTTGTTGACTTCCGGTGAGCGGCGGAGCATTCAAAACGAAGCGAGAGGTGAAAAAAATCGCCTGGATTACAAGAAAATACGTTACTAAGCAAAGAAATGAAAGTGCGACGAAAGTCCAAAAAGCTTTAGGAACGTCGTGGCGCACATTGGCGGGTAGGCACTGTATATTTTTTCTGTTATGAACTTCAACTTGAGCCACCGGTCCGCGATTTCTGCCGATTTCTTGTTTTCGGCCGTGTCAGCGACATGGCTCTCACCCTAGCTCCGTTTACGGACGTGGTCAGAGAGGCATGTACCAGGGCTAGTATCAACCAAGCCCCTCATGATTCGGGGTCTCTTGCCTTACGCCTAAAATATCCACTCTCTCTCTCTCTCTATATATATGTAAAGACTCAAGCTGTATGTTATATTTAAATATCCAGAAGGTTTGATATATTTTAATTGCCGCAGGAAATATGGGTCCTAAGTCGAGAAGAAAACGTAACACTGCAAAACGAACAACGACCGCTGTGAAAGATAGCAGCCAAGCCAAAAAGAGTAAATCTGATGACGTCCAAGCTGAGGATGTAGCAGGTACCAGTGAGGAGAGCGGTGATACGGACCAAGCGAGACCGACAGCGGAAGGGGATGACGTAGGGGCGCCTCCCGAGGTCAAAGACGCGGACCAAGTAGTCGGCGGTGACCGGCGCCTCCGCTCGGCCTTCTTCGACGTTCCCTGCGAGGATCTGGCGCGGGCGCTGCTCGGTAAAGTCTTGGTCCGCAAGATGAAGGATGGTGCGGTGTTGAAGGGAGTCATTGTGGAAACAGAGGCCTACCTCGGCGGGGAAGACAAAGCTGCTCACTCGTACGACGGGAAGAAAACCAACCGAAATGCCGCCATGTATATGGACCCCGGCACCATCTATGTGTATCACATCTATGGTATTTACACGTGCATCAACTTTTCCAGCAAACGTACGTACCTGTGTAGTAAACTTTGTGTAGTTCGTTAATCAGTCTAATCATGTGTTCGTAGATAAGAAACTTGGCCTGTCTTTTCAAGATATGTGGGATTTCTTGCATATAAGATCTTAGCGAGTCATATATATGCTCAATGAGTCGGTCTTTATTGTATAAAACTGAGTGGAAATCTGAAAACTGCATGTAAGCAATAAGCGGTCTTTTCATCCAGGAGAAGGTGCCGCTGTTCTTATCCGTGGTGTGGATGCACTGGACGGCATAGCAAAGATGAAGGCGCTTCGCGGCGTGAAACGGGCGGACAAGGGGGCAAAACTGAAGGACAAAGAGTTGGGGAACGGGCCGTCTAAATTGACTCAAGCTCTGAGCATCGATAAGGCATCCTTCGACCAGAAGGACGTAGCTACATGCCAAGAACTGTGGTTGGAAGAGGGCGATAACATTGACCCGATGGATATCGTTACGTGCAGCCGCGTCGGAGTGGATTACGCTGAGGAATGGGCCAAGAAGCCATTGCGGTTCTACGTGAAGGGAAATAAGGGTGTCAGTGTTCGCGACAAAGTGGCGGAAGAAGACATGGCGGTAAAGGTTTAGTAAGGCTTTGGCTATTTTATATATTTAATAACCTGTTTTCAAGAATGGGCGTTAATGATTGTTTACTTGTACATAAAATCAAAGTTAAGTTTATTTCATTTTGCAAGTTTGTTTTTATACATGTTCTACTGCAATCTTTGATCTTAGATATACCCTGTGATGTCATTGTAGCAAAATGTGCATGTCTTTTGTCTGAAAATTAAAACTATTACGCTTGAACGCTTTAAATTTTCCAGTATGCATGCACGATGCTATAACGCGACGTGTCAGTATTGGGTTGTAGTCTAACAGTCTAATTTAGATAGTGATTAAGGTCAACATCAAATATTCAAGATTATATTCTTAAAACGTGCCATAAGGAATGTCCTGCATGATTTTAAATTCTTTTTTATTTTTTGTGACACAATTGGGAATTGAAATAATGTATTTATGCACGCCATATTTCACTGTCGTCAATACTAATCGTAGCTGATACCGGCCGTGGTAGCGCAATACTGTGTAGATCGGAGAATAGTCGACAATTCGGAAGCAATTTCCTTGATAATGTGAATATTATCTGCGATGTTTTTACAATAAATGCAGTTTCCTGTAAGAAACGGACCGTGGCAGTGACCTGGATTCTTGTTTTGAAACAACCATTTCATTACTGTATTGATCAGGTACTCCTCTGGATATACCGCTAGGCTCTACATTTATATATTTACACGGAGATAATATTCTGGTGTTTGCCACACGGTCACACAGTTGGGTCTGAAAATCTCCTCGGCGTCAGTCAATTTGGAACAAACGTATCAATGGCATTTGTTGCCTTTTACCCCTAACATCGCCCGAAACCATAACAGTTGACTCTACAAAAATGTTCACGGAAGCTTGTGCAGTGGCTGATTACTTTGGTCAGTGTGTCAGTAATAGTCGTCGGCATTATTAGTGTGTGTTCAAATTTTTGTAAACCAGCAAAATTCTTTATCAAGGAAAGAGGAGACACAGATACGCAAGGCTCTCAAAATATTCTGTGAGATGGAACTATGACTTGAATTAACTCTTTCATCAATTATGAAACAGAAGCAGTTACTTTCTGCATGTTTGGATTATTCGTGTTATGTACTTTGTGCTATAGTGTGCATGGGCAATGTAGTTACTTGGCTCTTCTAATAGCTAACTCCCGAATGGTGTGGTGTCCCGCAAGGCGCGTTCTGGACTTAGAGTGTTAAGAACATAAAATATACGCCCAAATCTCTCATACTGTAAGAAACATGTAATGCGTGACGTCAGGTGCATTTAATTTAATTAAAGTAAATACATTTGACCCCCCGGACAGAAAAATGCAGAACTGACAGGTGTAAGAAGTTTCGTACAGGACCGGAATGGCCAGCACACATCACCGTCAAAACTGAATGCTGACTTCTACGACAAAGATGCGTTGAGCTGCGCAACAGCACTTCTGGGATGTACATTGGTTCGGGTGTTGGACGACGGGTCTGTCTTAAAGGGAGTGATTGTGGAGACGGAAGCCTATCTGGGCGTGAGGGACGGTTCGTGCCACTGTTTTCAAGGGAGAAGAACTCCGAAGACGACCGCCATGTTTGCCGCGCCAGGAACCGCTTACGTGTACAAAGTGTACTACAGCTATCACTGCTTTAACATCTCGTGTCAAGGTAAGGAAGATTGGGAGCTCCCATTTCACTCTTGGGTTCGGGCGCAACTAAAATCCTCAGCAGATCACGCTTGTCTTATAACAAAGAACTTCTCGAGCTCCCATCAATTCGTTCACTCCCGGTGAACTTAGTGGTCGGGTTATGTGAATTCGTATCATTTTGTATAAACCCGCTGTTGATATAAGATATTTTATGTTAATGCATTATTCGAATAACACTGTATTCCAAGAAGTTGCCCTAAGGTATTAAAGACAAGAAACCCTATCGCCCACAATCCTCTGATACATTTCCAGGAGAGGGTGCGGTTGTTTTGATAAGAGCACTTGAACCGACCCAGGCTGCAGATCACATGCGGTGCTTCCGTATGGGAAGGAAAAAAACAGGAAGCAAGCCGATAAAAGAGCAGCATCTCTGCAACGGACCATCAAAGCTGTGCATCGCCATGGACATCGACAAAGAACGGGTCAACCAACGAGATCTCACAACGTGGAATAGATTTTACATTGAAAGGGGACGCTCGGTCGCTGCAGGACACATCGTGGCCACGACCAGAATTGGTTTGAACAAGATCGCCGAGGAATGGAGAAATAAACCGTGGAGATTCTACATATTGGGAAACAATTGTGTTAGTTTCATTGACAAAGCCGCGGAACAGAAGATGGCGGGCGCAAATAACGAGCTACACTGACTGACGGCGAATATTTTTCTCGTAGTGAGACCATGCAGGGGTGCTGTATTTTATACTGACTTCATTTGGAGGGGACGGCCAGGTAGCTCAGTGGGCTGGAGCGCTCGCATTGAGTGCTCTGGTCACCTGAGAGCCTAACGGCACGTGGATCGATGGTTCAAGCCCCGCTGTGGCCATGTCTGTGTGGTCGGAGGATACTAGGTCTTTCTTCGCAAAGAGTAGGGGGTTACCCCAGGGACATGGCTCCACTCTCCCTTCCTTCTCCCGTTGACGCGATATGACCAAAAGTGGTTGAAGCGTCCTGAAGATACAACCAATCATTTTGTCTGCCTATATGTGAATAAAACAAAGCGCAGGAAGACTTTATGATTTATTGATGACGACCATTAGATTCGATACAGCAATGCTGTATTGATATATCCTTCATCAAGACCTGTCGTACCGATCAGAACTTCCTAATTATCACAGTTTCTCTCCATACAACTTGCTCCGCCATGATAATAAGATTTCTAAAAAATGAATATTTACACTGACTACCGATGTCCATGTTAATGGCTTTTGCACCAAGTGTTTTGTACCACATGACACTAGACCGCTGCCAGCATATGGGCCACTCCAGGGTGTGACACACTACCTGGCTTCCTAATGGGTGACTAGCCAACTGTTAACATATGACAGTCACCCGCTGCATGTCAGACGGACGGACTTCCTCTCGCGCCACTGGTCTGGTTCTGCCACCACTGGCTCGTTGCTTGCATACAGACGTGCAGTTTTGATTGACTAGCGTCACTCGGGACGAATTTTTGTCGAACGACTTTGCAACAATCACTCGTATTCCCAGCAAGTGATAACTGGGTCCTCGTGTTGACACGTGATCAGAACGGCTCGGAACTTGTCCAGAATTGTCAACAGCTGAGATCGGCGAATGTTCTCATAAAACATGATCTCCTCCAAGTGGTGTTTCCCGTTGAAATATGGACCAAGCCTAAGATAGAAAATGGGGGGACACGTTAAGATAAACGTTACACTGAATATGCGAATTCTGTCCTACGTCTGATTAACCATACCTCAGGTAATATTGCACTGCTTCCCACCACTTTTTAAATTCCATTCTATTTTTTTCTTACTCTACTGATGGGGAACCTTGGAATGACATAAAGTTACTTCCGTAGATATTTGACACAAACCTCGCAAGGAGCTTCAGATCCTCTGGATTACTGGCAGCAGGTACTTTGAGAATGTTGTTTTTCTCCGCGGGCGACAGTGAGGAGAAGTTGGACTCGTAGTGCTGCCAGACTGTTCGGACCTCCTCGCTCATCTCTGGCTGCGCGCCCAGACTTTCCATCGTCTGCGACTTGCATGGCGGGAAACTGTCGTCGCTGCCCACTGAAATACAACCGGCCGTTATTTAAAAAAAATAATGTTGACATTTCGAAAGTGGCCATCCGAGGCAAATAACAAGATAATAGAACACCTGGATTCAAAAATTCAACGGGAATCAAACACATAAAAATGGGACGCGCGACGTAAAAGGGATTATGAGGGTAGACTGACCGGAAGCCATGTCTGAGCCGCTGGAGGTCTTGCGCAGTGAGGTCGTCAGATTCTCGAGCGTGGGCGAGAGCAGCGAGGATGTGTGGTGAGGCGGGATTCCCGAACTGGGCATCAGAAACACGTAGGTGTGCAGCTGGAGGAGGAATCTGTGCCGCAGCATCCACACCACCATCTGGACCTCCTGCGCCTGTCCCATCAATTGGAGCCAACAGTGAAGTATGTGTGCATGGGTATAAACGTTTACACCGGCAATTAAGTCGATGAGCCTTGGATGGCGAATACACGCATGCGCGAGAGGCGCAGGCAAATGAGGCTATAACGCGAAATAAAGTTACAACCAGGGACTAGGCAGAATCAATATTGCAACGACTAACGTCTCCTTGCGGGAGAGTCAGTGCTACGCTTGTTCCAATCATAATATTTATGATGATTGCGATATAGCGGCAATCGAATTCTACCTTACCAATTGTTTAATTGTCATGCAAATTTCAGGCTAGTGACAACGATCGTTATTCCCAGTGTGAACCATTGTTCCAGCATAGCTCGAGTATGACTCAGGCCTACCATTTACTAAAACACAACAATCCATTTCGCGGGCTCCATTAGGGAAGATGGACCTAAACTCATTAGCTGCATCAGTTTGAAATTCAGGGTCTCCTGGAGTTCGCTGCTCTGAGCTTTATAAAATACCGCAACAATGCCATGACAGGATTCCTTCTCTGCCCACACATGACAGACCCCTGTGTCCTACCTGTTGCTGTGGCATGCCGAGGATATCTCTATGGTCACCGAGCGGGCTGGGCATGGAGAATTCAGACAAAACGACAGGTAGCGACACTCCAGGAAAACTCTCCACAAATTGTGTCACTAACGAAGAGTTCCTGCATAAGAAGGGCAAAAGTTAACACAACATTTATATTACGTAACAAAGATCACATACACAAATATATATATCCGTTTTATAGGAGTCACGCCATTTATTTCAAAAGGCAAGACAATTCTTGAACAATTTTATAAACAAATAACCAAAGCAACTTTATGTACATAATACATTGTTTTAATTCATTTATAAATTAATATCAAGTTGTAAACTATATGGGCTCCGAACTGTCATATTACGAATCCGATTTTGGTAAATTGACCTCAGCACTTACACCGCATTATAAAAGTAGCGTTAAGGTTTAATGAGGTATATATATATAGTAACATAGACTACAAGGAAACAATTAAACATTCGTACACAATGCAGCCAACAACAATGGGCAAATTTCTTTCGGCCACAATCGGTATCCCGCCAGGTACCCGCAACACGTGACCGGACACTTTCGGGTGTGTCGATAGGGATATGCCTATTCGAATGAAATGCCCACACCGTTCACGTCCGGTGCACGTAAGGGCACTGGAACCAACCTAGTCTAACACCTCTCAATCAGCCGCCATCTTTTCCCGACCGTCCCATGTGGTTTCAAGCGGGATATTGAATGCGCGCGCACATAATTCGCGCCAAAAAAGTGCGAAACAATTGTCGGGGAGGTTCACCGATGGTTAATGTGCGTATTCGGTTTACCTCAGGGATATACCGCGCTACCAAAGAAATGCGACCAATGACAAGTGTAACGTTTTGACGAGATTATATGCATCATTGGTGGCATTTACCGGTTATATACACCGTTGCATGTTCAGACACTAAGCCCCGCCCAAGCTTGAGTCCTTTTTCGTTAATCGTCAGTATGAAATTGACTATCATAGCTGATGGTAGGTAGAAGTGAAAAGTATTCATGTCTGCAACTGACTAGAAAGTGACATGCTGCTTTGTTTGTCGGACTTCTTTGTCGGATATAACGCACATGAAAGAGCTTTTTTGGCCACATGATTGGATGAAAGCAACCGTGACGTCAGTGAATGATTGACGACCTGTATAGTCTATCGCTGCTGCTGTGACCGCAGTTATCAGTACTTACACGTAGGTGTTGGTGCTCGGCGCGACCACGTACACGTTTGTCTCACACAGCGGGTAGATGATCGTAGCCTTGCCCCAGTATATCAGGTGGCTGACCACTTGATAGACCTAAATACACAATTTAAATTCCTGTTTACCGCTACCTGAACGAAGTCTAAACTTCGTTTACTGCAACAACAAAAATACGGACAAATACTTTACGCAATACAGAATGTTCCGTCGTTATCAATTACATTACTGTTATGCTCTTCAATTAGCAGCGGAAGAAAGTGGTAAAAATTGCAATGTTCTGTGGTTTGGAAGCAACGTAAATAACTTGTGGATTGAAGGATGTAGCATAGTTTGTGATACACTTCTGTGGTTTGTCGGCAGTTTTGATAGAAAATGTTTAATACAGAACAGAATAGTACTGTCAAGAAATAGAACGACTTTAGTAGTTTCCGCATAACGTACATGCCCCAAAGATATGTCAGCATCGGATGCCAAGTTTTGCATGTTCTTAAGGGGACTCGCAACCCGAATAATTCTAGCAAGTGACGGGCTGGAATCGATAGGCAGCGATTCGATGAAGCTGTTTTCATCCACCATTAACAACATTCCGTGATATGGTCTGAAAGCAAATGTATGCAGAGCATTAGCATCACATATCATGTGGAACAGCAAACGCAAAAACTAAACTAACCCGATTGTTGACCTATTCTGAATGTCCAACGCATTTTAAAAGGTAGTGTTACTGTCTCTGGCAATCCTATCACCTTTAAAATAAAGTATACTTCCCAATGCCTCATAAAAACTGGTGAACAAACTCAATCGTCCTCGCAATGTATAGGGTGTGATGATGTTGTGACGAATGGGTCCCGCTATATTTCTAAATTAGTAATTTTATATAATAACATTTAAAAATCTACACTCATATGGACTCGTATCAGTGGCATTTAGTATGTAGTTCAGGACTAACCTCAGAGCATCAAGGCACTTCTGAATGCGTTCTGGCTGAAATGCGAAAACAGTAAGTCATTATTCGCACCACACACAAAATATCTTGATGATAAAACGGCCAAATGCTCCCCCTCTCATTAAAGTCTTTCACTTCAATATCTGAAATACGTTGTCTGGTTGCGTGAATTGAACTTAACGGCACCTTAGATTGTATCCTTAGTACATGAAGCGACAGGCAAATGAATTTCACCTTGACAATCATACTGCAGTCGGACATTCCCTGATTGTGTACTTTGTGCGGAAGGCAGAAGTTGACGTGAACCCATTTGTTGAGGTACAGCTGAACTACCCCAGTGCTGCATAAGCTGGCAAAACAAGACCAACATAAGGCCAAATATAATTGCCGGTATATATCATTATTACCAATAGGCGTACGTACGCCAGTTACATTTGTTAGCCGCTGATGCACATCAATAAAATTCACCAATTTCCGTTTAGAAAATAGCTAACTATCACCAATGTTACCAATGGTAAGAAATCAAGTGTGGTACAAAAGATAATAAATATGAATTCGTACTCATCGTAAACTATTTTGAGTTGCTTGGCTAGCGGACTTCTTTTCACCATCAGAGTGTATGGACTAATAATCATATCTACAATGACAAAGATATACAAAAAAAGGTATGAAACATTAATTATAAAGAAGGAAGGAACAACAGAGGAATTGAAAGAATTTTGCTAATTTAAATATGTTACTTTATCATAATCAGTTAATATCATATTCATATGTGATACATTGATTGTCGGGACTTCTAAATGCTATAAACAAACAACCGACCAGTCTTTGATTCAATAGAGGGTGCCTCCGTGACCCAGTGATAAACCGAAACCCGGGCTCGGCGATTTAATCTGGGGCATAATCATAAATTTTCCCTGGAGGTTACTTGACTTAAGTGCGGGCCCAAAACAACACTCGTTTCATTTGGTTTCGACAGTAGGTACAGGAAAGGAAAACGTATGTTAGGGCCCAAAACGTCATAATGACGAAAACGTCAGTCCAAATGGTCTGAGCCATCTAGGAGCAAATGTACAGTTTTATACTGTGCCTCGATCGCTGTGTCTATTGATGGGATCTATGAATATGTGAGGCAGCAACTCTGCAGTTTCAGATATATTTAAGAACCTTATGCTTATACTTAGATTTCCTTATTTTCCTGCAACTTTATTCGCGAATTTTGGCCTCCAAAATGTCTAATTGTTAATCAATCAATCATTAAACCCCGAGTGGCTCCGCCCCGTCTCCTTCAGAAACGCCATGCAGGTTTGTGTGAGCGATAACGGGGATGGTTGAAGTCAAACTTAAAACTGTAAATTTCATTCTACTAAGGTATGACGTTTTGGTCACTATGACGTTTAGGTTTCTAACAAACGTACCTTCCGGCATGGTCGCTACTTCATCCAGCACCCCTGAGAACAGGCTCTGCTGCTGACTGAGGTAGCCACAGCGTCTCTCCTCGTGCCGGAGACCGATGGACAGTTGCTTTGCGAAGTCATGGTAGTAAGATATCAAATACTTATCCGCGGTAGCCTGTCAACAATAAAGCATGAAGTGAACTTCGATTAGGGATTAAAGCAATTGTCTGGGAGCGAATTGAAAATAGAGAGATAGATGAAAACAACATTCAAGCTAATCTATAAAATATGATGTTTCCCGCCCTCGAAGCGATGGCAACGGTTGACCACACACTGTAATCCTATGAAGAATAAGGACCTACCTGCAAGGCAAACACCACGTTAAAGGATATCATCGTTGGAAGTTCCCTCTTTGGAGACGGCTGAGTGCAAGACACCGGATGTAATAATAAGGGGTGGCCAATGAAGAGGACATCGTTGATCTTGACCTCAAATTTCTGTCCACACAAGCTCGCTTTGACCGCCAGTAAATTGGCCAGAACTTTGTCAGAGTACCTGCAACAAAGTTACAAGTACACTGGAAGCTATTAATACCAGGATATAAGATAGTAAAAACAAATATCGTCTCTCGAATGATATAACTTGCATAAGCGGATTGAAATTATAGGTTTTGTTTCCGTGTATCGCATAGAAGCATTAGAAGTTTTGGTCAATCCCAGGTATCACTTCTTAACCCGAAATGTTAAATAAGCTAACTGTTAATACACAAATGTATACCGCTGCTAGCCTACGAATAATAGCACAATACCTGACTAGGACACCATTTTTAATGCTTGATTCTTCAGACTGCTTTCTGCAAAAAAAAATAACGAAATTACTGATTCAATTGCGCGCAAGCTTCCTGCAATATCGGCTAGAGGCGGACGTCAAGTTTCGATCCAGCGGATGTTAAGTAACGATCCATAAAACGTCAAGAGGCGATCTAGCGGACTTCAAGTGTCGATCTGGTGGACGTCAAGTGACCATCTAGCGGACGTCAAAGTGTCGATTTACCAAACTTTCTGGGTCAAGTCAGTTCATGACCCTTGATCCCTGTATACAGGGGTAGGTCCTTGGAGTGGTTCACAGAGGGCCCGACCTAGAGATATCACAATCCTATTGATATCAAGTGATGATCCAGGAGGCTAAGTGATATATATCCAGCATGCGTTATGTGCCACGAAGAGGTCAGTTATATCCAGTGATTGCTATACAGATACATACAATATATTAAACAGACCTGTGCCAAGGAGATAAATATCAGATCAAATAGATGCACACTTAACATCACCTGGTCATGGGGACTGGGTAATAGTATCTTATTATCTATTCATGCTACATCATATATTTGGTCAGTTATTAAGGCAATCATATATAAATAGTATTAAAATAAAAATAGAGTGAACGAGATATATTTGCTCTGCAATATCTATTCTTTTATTTAACATAAGTAAAGTATCTACATTCTGTTTACCTCTTGTAATGTAAGTCTTCTGCTATTCTGACAGCATATGGATTTTTAACTGGACCTGTAAGAAAGCATTAAAATATATAGTAAATATTTGTTCCTAAAGTTGCAAGGATTGCTTCAAAAGAAAGATTAGATGACGATCACGATTCACAATCTACAGCCCTGAAAAGTGGCAGTGAGTGACTGAGAGGAACTGAATGGCCTTATGCTATTATTGGCATGCTGACACCTTCACCTAAGGATGTGCCTTGGCTCTGAAAATCCAATGATAACCAAGGCTAAATGCATGTAGCTATAGAATGTAACAGTATTCACATTTTCAGGTGGTGTGTAGAAGCAGTTAGATCTTTTACCAGAGAGCTACCTTACTGTTTGATAGTTTAACATCTTGATACCTAATTGCTAAAATTTTAAACAGTTTGTTTACTTTTTTAATATCATTTAGTCAGTGAGCAATCATTGGTACCTACAGGTACAGTACATCTGTAGAGGGAGAGGGTGGTATAGGGGGCCCTCTAGTTCCATAGATGTAATACAGATCAAGGCCTATAAACTGCTAGTGCTAAGTCTCTTTCTGCAGTTCAGCCTTAAAGTTAAAATTAGACAAATATTTAGAATCCTTTTCCCACACCAAGACAGACCTTGGCTGTAGTTGGATTCCTATCCTTACAATACATGACTTGCCATGCTATTTATTAAAGTAGATGATATTGTTTTTACAGTTCTCTCGTCAGTTATGCAAAGGTAAAGGTCATTCAACTGCCACCTTAATTATCTAGGTCAAGTTAGAAAAGTACATCACATCATTTGACAAAGGTACCGAGGTTGAATGCAATGGTCAGGAGATAATGGTTCATCTGCTGTACCCACATTTGCAGGAAGCCATTGCTTTCGTTCAATAAACCCAAATTTAGCCATAATTGATACTAAACTGATTTAAAGTTCACTCTGGGTAACTTTAAGTAGACTATGTGCCGATTATTAAAAAGAGTTAGTGAGAAAACATTACAAAGGAATTGAAACCTATGACCCCTCACAGAGATGTAAATGGTATCGCCCAATGAAGTCACAGTAAATAATGAATGGTCCCATCAAGCCGAAATGACTGTTCAGAAATGCAGCCAAGCAATATTTGCCTATATTTTAATTGCAAGTATCTCAGGAAACGTGAGTTGTTATATACTTATTTTTGGCCCTGACTTAAAAGTTCATAAGCTTACAGAAAGTGTTTTTCATATAAATCTGAATATTATCTCCTAAATCAGAAATTTGAATATCTCAAAATTTTAATGTCTGAAGATTTTCTGTGCTGACTATAGAGAAGCGGGCTTGCCTAGGGGCACTTGCGCCAAGCTTGGGGGTAGGCTAAGCCCCAAAGTAAGATCCAAGTCGCCCACACTGGCCACAGCACAGTACCACACGGACTAGCCTGGGGCAGTGGCCAGTGGCAGTGCCAGTGGCCTCGGCTTGAGCATGTTGAGTGGCAGGCTAGTTTAGTGGGGGCACTTGCGCCAGACTCAATTCAGGGAACTTAAAAACTCCACCTTTGCATTTTGGCAGCTGATCTTCCTCCGTCTCGTATGGAAATCTGAACAACAGTCTATCACCTCTACTACCAGAAGATGCAAGAAATATCCCTACAGGATCGCAGACAGACATCTTTTCATTTTACATTTGTCAACAAAATCTGTCAGCCCACTGAGCAGTGCGATTCCCGTACGATGGCGCTCGCAATGCTCTCTGTGCATCGCTATGTTTTTAGCGTAGCCCCCTGGCGGAGTTTGACGAACCAGTCAAATTGGAAGCGGTGGTACCAGCTTATACTAATTTTGCAGCGCCCCCTACATAATTTCAGATAGACTGAACGACGCAAACCATTAAACGAAGCGAAAAATGGATTCATGATGTTCATTCTCCTGCGTCAGGGAGCGGAAGAGGACGGGGGGTGGAGGGTGGGGGGGGGCTAACATGAGCAGACATTGAATATATATATCATCGGGAGATCGGAAATAATGTAATCCCCGACTTCAATTAACCATATTATAATCCTTGATTTTTCAAAATAAAGCGTCGACCACAGCGCCAAAATATTCCATTATAATAAATTTATAACCCAGTGACGTGTGGGAAATATAACTGAACTATATGAGGGTCACAATACAGCAAATATTGTTGGTGAAAATGAGCGCTCCCCATCCACTCAGAAAAAACGACACTCAATTAAATATCATTGTTCACCAATTGGCATAATCAATATCAATAAGTAGCAAATTATTAATGTTTTTAGGTGCGGATGTAGGGGGGCAGCACCCCTCCCCCTTCTCCCGTATTGGTGCGGATGTAGTTGGGTAGAACCCCTCCCCCTCCTCCCGCATTGGTGCGGATGTAGTTGGGTAGAACCCCTCCCCCTAACATGGGCAGACATTGAATATATATATCATCGGGAGATCGGAAATAATGTAATCCCCGACTTCAATTAACCATATTATAATCCTTGATTTTTCAAAATAAAGCGTCGACCACAGCGCCAAACTATTGCATTATAATAAATTTATAACCCAGTGACGTGTGGGAAATATAACTGAACTATATGAGGGTCACGATACAGCAAATATTGTTGGTGAAAATAAGCGCTCCCCATCCACTCAGAAAAAACGACACTCAATTAAATATCATTGTGCTCCAATTGGCATAATCAATATCAATAAGTAGCAAATTATTAATGTTTTTAGGTGCGGATGTAGGGGGGCAGCACCCCTCCCCCTTCTCCCGTATTGGTGCGGATGTAGTTGGGTAGAACCCCTTTCCCTCCTCCCGCATTGGTGCGGATGTAGGGGGGTAGCATCTCTTCCGCACCCATCCCCTCCCCCCGCATTTAAAAGGCGGGCTTGCCCACGAAATACGTAGCAAGTGCACCCGCAGTCATTTTCACGTCCTCGTCCCAGTCGCAAGTTTTTAGAGAGCAGAGAACCCCCCCCCCCCCGCCGCCCCCCCCCTTTCCCCTGGCCTTCGTTATTCGTAGATCCGCCCCTGCCTTTGATGAGATCGCCGTATGTACTTCACTCTGCTAAACCGTAGCCTCAACTTGTACTAACATATCAGTCACGAAGACGGACCGATGCCAACCAACCAGGGCAGACTGGTGCTGACGAATTTTATACAATGAGCATTTATCATTGTTGGCTATTAAAAGTATATTCTGATTGGCTAACTTGTCATAACGATTGTCGAGACGACATATGTTTGTCGTGCAGAACGACGATCAAAAACTGAGAACGGTGGGGTTGGGGATAGGATATGGATTAGCCCCATGTCCCATTAGATGTGGGTGGGAGCTATAGCCCTCACAGAGGAGAGGGGATCAATCTACATAATATGACACCAGTAAAGGGACATTGCAGTTCTGAATTAGGCTAGTGTTCAGTGACTGATCTAGATCTAATGTATTTATTATAATTATTGTGGGTCACAAACCTTAGGGAAGCTTGTCGGTCGCTCGGCCGAGGATGAGAACCGGTTGACATCCATGTTGGTCAAGTTGGTCAGTGTTATTCTTCGTCTGCCTCAGATCACCCGCCCCAATATACTACGGTTAGTAAATTAATTGAATAGTTTAATCTATAATACCAAAAGTTATAATGTAATCACAGCTTGTATACAATTTGTCGTTGGAATACATTTCCTCTCTTCATGTAGTTTCATGGGTGTATGCCTCCCGGGGCCTTCTCTGAATTTTTTGAAATTTTCGATTACTTTCTTTGTTTTCGTTTTTTTTAATTTAAGGTGAAGGTCACAAGTCATGTGCTCCCGATTGACAGCCAACAAGAAGAAAGGTAAATAGTGCGCACGTTTTGTCTCCTTTTCTGATACTCTTAACCATTTTACTTACATATTGTCTAAACCTGTCTTTCACAGAGGCTGCATATATCTGTAGTTAGCCAGCGCCAACGGTCGGATGGGGTTGGCGCAAGCCCGCTTCTCTAAAGCCGTAGGCGTAGCCCTGAGGCTGAGCTGCTGAGCCTGAGGTTGGCGCAAGTGCCCCCAGGCAAGCCCGCTTCTCTAGGGGCACAACGGTAACAATGTTAAAATCCTTCGACGTTAGTAGGGAATCGACTGTAGCTTTTATTATAATGCGGGCGCGTACAATAATAGTGCTTACGTATTCTATATACCTTGTTCTATCATCTGAGATCAAAAAAGTGTGTCGACACTAGGTTGTTTCGATTATATTTTCGCGAAGAAATGTTGGAGCACACAACTGTTCCCGACCAGCCATCCGCCATATTTGTTTTTGGCGGATGTCGGTACCTGTGAATGCGAGTTGGTTCCTCCTCTCCGTTAGCATGACTCTCAGCTAGAGGGCCTTGTCAGTCGCTCACTTTGAACTTAACGACAACAGCAGCGCCCTCTTTCACAGGTCATTGACTGTTACAAAGTTTGGGACCCAGGCTACATGTGGTTCAAATGGTGGCGGGATTCGCCAGGTGGCGCTGCATATACATGGCGGTTGGTAGGGAAAAGTCGCATGCTCCAACATTTGTTCGCGAAAATATGACTGGAACAATCTAGTGTTGACACACTTTCTTGATGTCAGAAGCTAGAACAAGGTATATAGAATATGTAAGCACTATTATTGTACGCGCCCGCATTATAATAAAAACTACAGTCGATTCCCTACTAACGTCGAAGGATTTTAACATTGTTACCGTTGTGCCCCTAGAGAAGCGGGCTTGCCTGGGGGCACTTGCGCCAAAGCCTGAGGCTGAGTGAAGAATCCAGGCCTCGCGAGCGGTAGCGAGGCCTGGGTCTTTGGAAGGGGATCGGGGCCAAAATTCGATATGCTTCATTTTACACTTGCTATTCATGTATCATCTGTTCATTCAACATTTTAGTATTCCACGCGTAATTTGTGACTTGTTCTAATAACATTTGACACGATGACATACGTGGTTCAACATTTCAAGTCACTTGATTTGGCACCGCAAGATTTGACATTTCAAGATTTGAGATTTGTTCATGCGACATTTGACAACTGAAGAGTTGACATCGCAACATTTTACAATATTTCTACACCAGGAGGCGCCGCAATCGGTGAGCAGCGTACAAGAACGCCCTCTCGAGGGAGATTGCCCACGTCTTGACACTGGCGATAATCTGGTACTCATACACAAGTACAGTGAGTGAGTTGCTGAGCGATTGGTGACTTTTATTTTTTGCCGGGTAAAGGCCGCCGCAGGATATGACGTCACAGATGTGTATATGTCACAGTTGGCTAACTGTTATATGTCACAGTTGGCTAACTGTTATATGTCACAGTTGGCCCAGTTAGCCGAGACATCGCAGGGCTGCCTTCTGACAAGAATGTTCCCAGATCACGAAGCATACATTTCTTAATTTTAAAAAGAACCACTTCATGCAAAGACAGGCGGACACATGATATAAATATAAATTGCAATAAATTGGCGATTGCTCAATTCACGGTTATTTAATTATTATTAAAATTCACAGTTCCCAGTTAATGAAAATCCTTTGTCACGATCGTCAACAATTATTGTTTCCCTCCTTCCAAGTTCACGGTGAAATAAAAGCCTGTTTCCGAGTAACGGAAATACCCTTTGCCACCCCACCCCCCTCAATCATAGTGGAGGCCTACATTCCTCCTCGGGATAATTCCCCCATGACAAACGCTGCCTCCCCCCCCTCCCCCCGCCTGATAAAAATCATGGTTGATTTCATTAGGGTACTGGCCATTTCACTCTGTAAGGGAACAGCGTGCAATGGAAACAGAAGAGAGAATTTGTCCAGTGGGGGAGGGGGGGGGGGGGGGGAGGTAAAAGCTCTTGAAACTCTCGAAACCAGCCCATTCAGCATATCTGGATCCCACCCTGCTGCAAGCCGCGATTAGCGTAACTTCAAGTTTATTCACTCAGTGCTAGTACTGAATATTCATGGCGTTATAATTTATAGGTCATCTGGCGCGTGCCATGCGTGCGGGCGGCCATTACCCGGCAGAAAATAAATGGCTCTGCCAACTGCTTGCCGCCCATGTGCACTGATCACATGACCGCGATAATGTACCACAAAAGGGCGTTCTTGTACCGGTGCGCAGCGCCTCCTGGTGTAGAAATATTGTAAAATGTTGCGATGTTAAAACTTCTGTTGTCAAATGTCGCATGGACAAATCTCTAATCTTGAAATGTCAAATGTTGCGGTGTCAAATCAAGCGATTTGAAATGTTGAAACATGTATGTCACCACGTCAAATGGTTAATGAACAAGTAATGTACAAATTTTGCATGGAATACTGAAATTTTGAATGAACAGATGTAAAATGACACATGCATGCCATGAATAGCAGAAATTGTAAAATGACACATGGATAGCAGAAATTGTAAAATGAAGCATATCAAATTTTGGCCCCGATCCCCTTCCATATGGGTCAGGGCTACTATTAGCTCTGACATCAAAACCGCCACCCAGGTGAAGGTTTTGAATAGCACAACACTTTTTGATGTAGAAAACAAGCATGGCAGCATGCACAAACTGAACTCTTAAATGGCTTATATTTCAGATATTTTGCAAAATCATTAATGCCATTCATACTGTTTTAGGCCAATATTTTTGTTCAAATTGGAGTGAACACTCGGAAATTTATGGACAAGCTGCATAACCCAAATAATTCAATCATACTTTCCTTTCTGTGGCCAAGGTATTAGCCAGAGACCCGCCTGCCCGCAGGATGGGTGGGCAGTTTTAATTTTAGCAGCTAGATTTTTACTCAGGCGTTGTTTACCCGGCCAAAAAATTGGTCTTTTGGTCAGGAGGTTTAGAAGCTAATCATGACGCTCACAGTTTCACATGAACATTTTCTTCTACCTGCCACAATGTTGGCTAGCAAAAAAAAATTCTGGCTAATACCCTGTCTGTGGCTATCTATTCATCCTATATTATTCAAAGTTGATAATGTTTTTCATTTTCTACCGCTTTCGAAAGGTATATTACAAGCTGGTATAGTCTGCCATTCCTGTGCCTCCAGTCCTGCTGTCCCTGTCCCTGTCATCATCTCTGCTGAGGGCGTCCCCATGCTCGCCGTCCTCATGTTCGTCATTTCTGCCTTCACCGTCCCTGTGGCCACCGTCTACCGCCTTTTCCAGGGTTGCCGTCCCTGGTACCGCCTTCCTCAGGGTCGCCATCCCTGGTACCGCCTTCCCCAAGGTCGCCGTCCCTGGTACCGCCTTCCCCAGGGTCGCCGTCTCTGGTACCGCCTTCCCCAGGGTCGGTGTCCCTGGTACCGCCTTCCCCAGGGTCGCCGTCCCTGGTACCGCCTTCCCCAAGGTCGCCGTCCCTGGTGCCGCCTTCCCCAGGGTCGCCGTCCCTGGTACCGCCTTCCCCAGGGTCGGTGTCCCTGGTACCGCCTTCCCCAGGGTCGCCGTCCCTGGTACCGCCTTCCCCAGGGTCGCCGTCCCTGCTACCGCCGTCCCCGTAGTCGCCATCCCGGCTGCCGCCTTCCCCAGGGTCCCCGTCCCTGCCTCCGCCGTCTCTGCCTCCGCCGTCTCTGTCTCCGCCGTCTCTGCCTCCGTCGTCGCTGCCTCCGCCGTCTCTGCCTCCGCCGTCTCTGCCTCCGCCGTCTCTGCCTCTACCGCCTCTGTCTCTTTCTCCTCCGTCTCTGGCTCTGCCGTCGCTGCCTCTGCCTCCGCCGTCGCAGCCTCCGTCGTCGCTGCCTCCGCCGTCGCTGCCTCCGCCGTCGCTGCCTCCGCCGTCGCTGCCTCCGCCGTCGCTACCTCCGTCGTCGCTGCCTCCGTCGCCTCTGGCTCTGCCGTCTCTGCCTCCGCCGCCTCTGCCTCCGCCGCCTCTGCCTCCGCCGTCTCTGCCTCCGCCGTCTTTGCCTCCACCGTCTGCCTCCGCCGTATCTGCCACAGCCGTCTCTTTCTCCGCCTCCGCCGTCTCTGCCTCTGCCGTCTCTGCCTCCGCCGTCTCTGCCTCCGCCGTCGCTGCCTCCATCGTCTCTGGCTCCGCCGTCTCTGCCTCCGCCGTCTCTGCCTCCGCCGTCGCTGCCTCCGCCGTCGCTGCCACTGCCGTCGCTGCCTCCGCCGTCGCTGCCTCCGCCGTCGCTGCCTCCGTCGTCTCTGGCTCCGCCGTCTACGCCTCCGCCGTCTCCGCCTCCGTCGGCTTTGCCTCTGCCGTCTCGGCCACCGCCGTCTGTGCCTCCACCGTCTCTGCCTCCGCCATATCTGCCACAGCCGTCTCTTCCCCCGCCTCCGCCGTTGCTGCCTTCGTCGTCTCAGGCTCCGCCGTCTCTGGCTCCGCTGTCTCTGCCTCCGCCGTCTCTGCCTCCGCCGTCTCTGGCTCCGCCGTCGCTGCCTCCGCCCTCGCTGCCTCTGCCGTCTCTGGCTCCGTGGTCGCTGCATCCGTCGTCTCTGGCTCCGCCGCCTCTGCCTCCGCCGTCTCTGCTTCTGCCGTCTTTGCATCCGCCGGCTCTGCCTCCGCCGTCTCTGGCTCCGCCGTCTCTGACTCCGCCGTCGCTGTCTCTGGCTCCGCCGTCGCTGCCTCTGGCTCTGATATCTGTGGATCTCGCAAGGAAGCCACCATATGTACCAAATGGCCACTTTAGAAGTATAGTGGAAACTGCCACAAAACATGATTGGCGTATCAAGCTACAAAACGATATGATGACAGGCATGACAAATACATGGTACCCTGTGTGTAGGCCATCTGAGCTGCTGCACATGAAGAAATATCAAATATGGCGTGGTGTATAAGATATACCAGAGTATGATTTGCCGTCAGACGTTACCAGTCTATCCTCGCTGGTAGTGTTCGGGGGAATTAGATATGAACACCTTATACATTTCACAACATGGTAATTACATTTATAAAGAGACGTCTGAATAGTTATTTTCCTTTGCTTTTCAGATCAGTGATGACAAATCTATACCATCAGTGTCAAGTAGAAAAGGAAAATGATCTTCATCCGTGATCAACATTGGCATTGTATGTCAGTCAGTGTTCTGCTGGCAATTGTGACCACGGTTTGCGCGACCACTGCAGTAAATACAGACAGATGTAAGCAGGTTTGCGTAATTAATTTCAAAATAAAAACAAATGCCAAAATATCGAACGACATACCATTAACCGTACCATTATACTGGTATGAAAATAGATTGCGAGTTTAATAGCTATGATCAAGCTAGATATATAATTCAAAAACTATTCCGATGCCACTATTTTTTTCAGATGACTATGCATTGAAGGTAGAGAACAGCAGTCCAGCTGTGATTGATTCTAACGTCACCTTCATGGCCTCTCTGCATCACAAGGATGGTAGCCCGGCTAACGATAACTTCCGGTTCGAATGGATGACAAAGGCGTGCGATATTGGTTGGCCCAAAATCTGTACAAATTCAACGTTTGGAAAGTCGTTATCAACGCTCACAAGAGTATTTACACGATTTAACGTGTTCAGCCGACCGTATTGGATGGACGTTGATGTGTATCTAAATAGCAGCAAAGAAGAGGATTCCAAGAAACCTGTTGCATCAGGCGGAACATGGTTCAATTTTACAGGTAACCTACAACCTTAACTTTGATTTTCAAGAATTTTCATTTTCATGTACTTCTCGAATGACGTTGCTGAGAAACTGAAAATTATGAAAATAGAGTACCAAATACTATTACAAGCCCTGTAACGCTCAGCTATTATCGAGTGCTCATCATTAGGAAAACAATCTCTTTCTTCGGATGCTTCGACCCATCCCTTGTCGCAATACAACCTTACAAATGATGAATCGTCCATTGATACCGATTTAAAAGACCTGGTATCTATCTGGTAATATAGCGATAAACATTCCTTATTCTTTCGTCTGTGGCGTTTCAGACACATTGAACGGGAACTTGAAAGTGAAACAGCACAGCGCGTTCGGTGTGCTCTCCGAGACGGTGGCTGTGCGGCGCAACACCACGTTTGTCGCCAACGTTACGGACGCGTTCAGCGACGCCGCGTTAAGTTACACTTGGAGATTAACTCCAGTGGACACTAACGACACGTACACGTGGCGCTCGACCAATGCCAGTGTCACCTTGGTAGTGAACAACACGGGACGATACCTCGTGGAGAGCGACGTTTTGGCCACGATCACAGTTCTGGATGAACTTCATGTCAATCATACGTATCAACGGAACGGAACTTTTACCACCAGAATAACTGTTAAAGGTATCCGGACATTTTAAATTTAGTTTGACTGATTTGACCAGATAGCAACAATGTTCCGTACGGTTTCTACGGGACTCAAACAAGAAATAAAAAAGTTTCGATTACTCCCATTTAGCTTGAAGTGCTCTGGCCGGCATCAGTCGGCATCTCCCTATCCGCATGTTTCATTTATTGCAAGTGGTTCTAATTTAACGGTTACGCATGTCCAACAGATGTGCGTGGTTGTGTAGAGCTTATAGGGGGATTGTCTTCTTTCAAAATAAATATAGACCGTGGAGGAATTACGTGTTTTCCAGATGTGGTGTCGAACTTGAACATCCGAGGAGTCAACGATTACAGACCAGGAGACACTGTCAGGGTTAATGCTTCTTGCAGGGGAAGGTGAGGCGCCAAATATGTCTGATACAACCACAATATGGCAAGCTTCTTTTTAATGGGAAAAACTATTATTCACTTTATTGATTATTTAACTCATATATGCAGGTGTTTAACCATTTCACATATTTTGTTCTAGCGATATAAAATCCATATTAACGCATGTACTCGTTATTTGACATAAAGAATGGTTGGATTACTTGTTTACGTATAGATAGCTTCGTCTTATCTTATTGGATAACAAGCAAAATTATATGTTTTTGTTTGATATAAAAGCCATGCACCATATTGACTGACACCATATTGTCGATTTGCAGTCCACCGTTTAACATATTATGGAGCCTGGCAGACCCAATGAGTACAGCAAGCATCTGGCAAAATGAGTCCACCGAAAGCTGTTTTATCAACATGACGTTCCCCAACTTAACCGAGAATGGAGTTTACACGTTGCATATGATATCGGAAAATGAAGTTAGCCGAGCCGCCAATTACTTCCAGTTCGCCATCAGCAACCCAAGTAAGTTGGTGCATCAAATACAAAATTGTGCATTCCATAGATATGTTGGAATCCAACCGTACCAGCTAGTGTATTATTACGCTAACGCGACAATGAAGCCATTGTACTATCCCATATTTTGTTTTACATTGTAACATTTTGCTTTTCAGTTTTTTGAGGAAGCCCCATGTTCCTAGCGTATGCTATTCGGTGTATCCTCGTTAAATAAATATGTTTAAAGGAACAATATGAAGTTCACATCTGGTTCCAATGAAGGTATTTCATGTCAGTTTTATTGTAACTTGTAGCCAAACTGTGTCGGCCTTTTCTTACAGTTCCCGCAACCCCGTGGTTCCTGGTTCTGTTTATTGTTCTGATTGGCTGCCTGTCGGTCGCCGCCATGTTGTTGGCGTACAACAGAGACCGGCGTCCTCCTCCTGTCGAGACAGCAGATTTTCACTTTCGCAGCCGTTCCGTGGAAGATTTGAGCCGACAGCCGTTTTTCGATAAAATTAGCGACTTCTTCAACAAATTGTTACCGTCCAGAGCGAATGTGGATCGTGCGCATGGGTGCCACCAAGCGGGACGCCGAGACACCTCGATGTATGGCGCCCTCGAGGACTCGAGGCGCGATTATGACAGCACATCGGGCTCAACTTTAATTATTTAAGCGGCACCCGTTAAATATTTAACGGGTATCGCTTAATGTTAAGGGGTGCCCCTAAATTGTATCCATTCGCGGAACACGTTTCATACGATGCTCTCTGTTAAAAGAAGGATTGTCATTGGCACAATTTAAGAGGGTATGTGTTGAAAGTTAAAGGAGTGTTTCCACCAATCACGATGTGCGAGACATGGGCTGAGACGTCTGAGATTCAAACTAAAAACACTTTAGCCTAGTTGCACTTGATCTATTGTCAGTGTTGTACGTCCGCAGCTGGACTTTTGTTGTTGTACTTGGTTCCCCCCTTATCGGGATCGCTAGCGCTTCTGAAATTGGGTGCGGATCTGGCGCACAGGCGACACTAGCGATGGTTGATGACAGCATATGTTACAAGCTCTGTCTTTGGTCAGAATTAAGCGGTCGGGTGTCAAAATTAAGATAAACCCCGATAAAAGTTCTTAAAATAATTAAGGGATACCTGTTAAATATTTAAGGAATATCCCTTAAATGATAAAGGGGTTTCCCCTTAAAACAAATTTTAAAAAGGGGTGTCCCTTCAACGATGGGTATCTCTTAAATAATTAAAGAGAAGTTTCCTCTCTCTGAGTTTTTCAGTCCTTATAGCGCGGCAATCTGTTAAATTTATGTTAAAGTATGTTGAACTGTGCGTCTGTTGCATTGTCCTTAATGTACTACAATCACTTGGTACACGCGCCATAGCAGTCTAACATGTTGTTTTTCATGATACGGAGTACATTTTCAAATTTTGATGGCCCTTTTATAGTCATCAGTAGTGAGCGAGCCCAAAATCAACACAAGCCTTAAAAGTAATTACAAACCGGTCAACACACACGCCATCAGTATCCACTGTTTCCAGACTTGTTACACACGTAACACGTGACGATATATATAATATCATATAATGATGTGGTGCTTTAGCGTATCTTCCTAATGCGGATGGTCAAAGTAGTATGTGGGTAATACAATAATGAATTATTATAGTTTTTAAAGGTGTTCAATTCGAGTGATATTCGACAAAAAAATTTGTTGAAAGCTGTTTATTTCATAACGTGAAAAGGTACGATTCAAATGTTCAAGTGAAAGTTTAGCAAATGGTTTCAGGCGGCTCTACTGTAAGTGCATGTGCACTACAGTAAGCTTTGGCGGTACATGCTGTATATATGGTGTACATCATGATCATGCGCATGGGCGCCACCTATCGGGACGCCGAGCGAGAGACCTCGCTGTACGGCTTCGAAGGCGATATCGGGGTTTAGCTTCCTCCGCTTTGAGGTCATGCATGTATATTTATATTTCGCAGAGGCTAGAATCTAAAAAAAGGGGAACTGTACCACAGTTGTCTTTAAGGAGCGGTAATCTGTCCATTTTAACAATGTACATGTACCTTGATACAACTGCCTACTAATGTGGAAGTATGCTAAACTATGCGTCTGTCGCAAAACTTTGAATGCACTCATTTATATATCCAGGATCACGTGGTATAGTAGTCTGATCTGTCGTTTTGTATTGTGCGGACATTTTTTTGTTTTGGCTCTTAATTAGTTTTTCTCTCACGGTTGTTAGTCAGATAAAGGCAAAGGCATCATTATCTACGATTTATTGGCCAGCGGTCTTTATGAGGCCTGCTGGTTCATAAATCAGACTTATTATAGATGCCAACTACATGCATGGTTGGCGTATCATTGTGGCGATCGTCTGCTAACAGTTCTATGTGACAGTGTATCTATTGCTGATTGCTAGTGCTGATATTACAGTATTATAACAGCCCTCCAAACCGACCAATCTGGTCACGTGATCTCTCATCTGATACAGCGCAAACAATTCGCTTATATAAATGTCAAGACCTTGACATTTGGTGCTTTGGCGATAGAATGCGGAGAATCAAATAGCTTTACTGTTATATAATCATAGCTTTCAAGGTTTTCAAAAAGATTGATATTCGAAAACAGAATTTGTTCAAATCCGTATATATTAATCGTAAGTGGACATTTAGGATCAAGTGAAAGTTTAACAAATGATTTCAGAATGCTCTATATGCATTTGTTTGGTCCGGAGACCGTTGTATCAAAGTTGGGCGCTTGCTTCGTGGTATATTAAGCGGAAAACGGGTAATTCGCATCCCAACCAGTTTTTTGTTGATTGTCTGCTTTGCAACAAAACTTTATATACCGGATATATACGTAAAATGGAGTACAGTGTAACTGTACTATCGCTTTTTTGGTAATGCTTGTTATCCCTTCGAACGCTCATATCAGGCTACTTGTTTGGGCTCCCATCCTATTATTCCTACTTATTGCTCAAAATACCTACTTATGATATCTCTTTGATAGTAACACTGGCCTCTAAAGTTCTATTAACGAAAATACAGGTAGCTGAACCTGTAGAACAAGAAATGTTCTAAAACAGTATTTTTTCAATAATTTAACTTTTTGTCACTTGTGTATCCGGAATAATGTTGCTACATATGCTGATGGAGTCGTACTTTTTACTTCTATTTTTGTACCTTTGCCCTACTTTTTCTTTAGTTTCATTCCTATTTTTGTCCTACTTTTCGAGGAGCGTGTGCTGGGACAGCCTGCCATTTGCTCTCACTACTGCTAAAAAATTTCAGGATAACAAAGCATTGCCTGTCGTTTTAATCAATTATTTTGCTAATGTGCTCGGCATATGCTCGTCAGAACTTGTTTTGTTATTGATTAATAAAGAAAACAACATTTATTCCATTTGCCTAGTTCTTTTTTCCCGATCAGATACCCATTTTGCATGAAGATATATTTCTGGTCACCAGATACATTCCCATTTACATGTACCGGTAATCGCTCGCATTCACAACATCAATAGACACAAACCAGAATTATGCGTGGTTGCGAATGGAAATTTAAATTGAATGAAATCTAATGTGATTTTTGTATCTTTATAATAAAAATGCACAACATCCTCCATTGTGATTATGTAAATCTAAAAAAAGCTTGTCATTTTACGTTATTATTCTGACATAATTAAGTGATAAACAATATACAAATAGTAAAAAATATAGAAAGTAGAATGATACTTTATTGTCCTGCAAAACGCATACTTAGTAAAGTAGGTCTATTCTTGTGACCTATCTTGTAGTCGGTAGTGCAATTTTCACCAAAAGCCCAATTCCATAGAATTCTCCCAACAATCTGATCATTTCACCGAGCTACCTGATCAGATTCCCCATCTGCATAATCATATCTCCCAACAATCTGATCAGTTCACCGTGCTACCTGATCACTTTCCCCATCTGCATAATCAATTCTCCCAGCTATCTAATCAGTTCACCGAGCTACCTGATCACTTTCCCCATCTGCATAATCGCTTCTTCCAGCTATCTGATCAGTTCACCGAGCTAACTGATCAGTTTGTCCATCTGCATAATCGCTTCTAACAATCTGATCAGTTCACCGAGCTACCTGATCCGTTTCCCCATCTGCCTAATTAATTCTCCCAGCTATCTGATCAGTTTCCCCATCTGCATAATCGCTGCTCCTAACAATCTGATCAGTTTCCCCATCTGCCTAATCAATTCTCCCAGCTATCTGCTCAGGTTCCCCATCTGCATAATTTCTTCTCCCTGATCAGTTGACCGAGAAACCTGATCAGTTCACCGAGCTACAGAGGGAACAGTTTCCCCATCTGCCTAAGTGGCTTCCCCATCGGCAATTATATACCCCAGCTGCCGTACTGCTTGTTCCACTCCAGGTACAGGTCTAGGTCTTTCTCGGAGACGCTGGCGCGCACCTGTTTGAGGGCCGCTTGGAAGTCGCAGAAGACGATAGGCCGCACCTGGTCAGCCGTGATGTTCTCTATCTCACCGAAGGACATGGATCGAATTGGACCGAGCGCCGCCTCGCGGCAGAGATTCGCCATGTCGGCACCCGAATAACCTGTGAACGGAAGCCAGTGCGATATCTACAGGTCCGTAGAAAAGGCTCAACAGTGGGGTTAAAATGTGACTACATAGTCAAAACACACACACGCCATGTTGACTACACTGACTGGCTCTGGATTTCTAGCCGACAAACTTGATGTAAGCAATGATGTAGCACCGAATAAACAAGTCAAAACCTCGCACCTTGTTCGGGCGCGACCAGTTGCTGTAGCGACTGTATCTCGCGAGTCGAAAGGAGCCTCGTTCAAATTCACACACTACGACCGTCATTACTGCTGCTGGGGATAAAACCTAGATAAGTAATAAATATTGACAGCGCCCTGCTTGTTGGGACAACGGCTGGGATTGTCGCTCCCAGCCTTCCATGCCTACCGTCGGTGTCCGCGCAGATGGCGTCCAGTTCTTCCTCCGATAAGTGGTGCTGCTGCTGCGTCATGAGGTGGACCACAATATGGCGCCGAGCCTCGTTCTCGGGCAGCGGGATGTAGAGACGCTTGACAAACCGACGGCGCGCCGCCTCGTCTATCTCGTGGGGCCTGGCGACACGACCGACCAATGACAAGACATATACACCGGCATCGCTAATATCTGGCACGATATCTCGTACGTCACATGATTACAACCTAGCGACAGATTATCTAGCTACAGCAAAACTACAGAATAGATTAACGGCATTTACAGGACGATTACGGACAGCGTGAGCTTTCATACAGTGACATTCGCTCTTTCAGACGAGAAATTAGTTAAATTGTTTAATCCTGTTGCTTAGAAGTCTTGGTTGTTACCAGCGTTCAGATATGTTGCCGCCGAGCGGACCATACCTGTTGGTCGCCCCAACAACCAATATCCGGTCATCCTCCCCAGTCGTGGCTCCATCCTTGAACAAAAGATCACACATTAGTAACCTGTATTGCATTCCTTTGATATCTCAGAACTACCCTTTATCGCCCACTTGTTTGGTTGCTTGATGGCGATATCCGGTTCTCCATGGGAAGTGCAGAACTAAGATCACCTATCGGGATCGGATGCAGTACAATATTGTGATCAGATATCGGGATCAGGCGCAGAACAATATTATGCCTAAGATCAGATATCGGGACCAGGTGCAGAACAATATTATGCCTAAGATCAGATATCGAGATCAGGTCTAGTACAATATTATGACCAAGATCAGATATTGGGATCAGGCACAGTACAGTATTATGATCAGATATCGGGATCAGGCACAGTACAATATTATGACCAAGATCAGATATCGGGATCAGTCAAAGTACAGTATTATGATCAGATATCGGGATCAGGCACAGTGCAGGACTAAGATCAGATATCGGGATAAGGTGTAGTATAATATGATGACTAAGATCAGATATCGGGATCAGGGTCGTACCAGTTGGACGAGGAACTCGGTCTTGATCTTCCTGGACGCCTCGTGCTCGCCGTCACTGCGCTGGGACAGCAGCGAGTCGATCTCGTCGATGAAGATGACGGAGGGTTGGTGGACCCGGGCTACGGCAAACAGCGCTCGGACCATCTTCTCGCCCTCCCCAACCTGCCGCCGTCAGTCAGCCACGTGCAAATACCGAGAGAAAGCGAGGGGGGAGGGGGGGGGGGGTAGAAAATATGGTTATATCGATATCTACACCCGGGCTTGGCTGTGAATTCCGATCGGTCCATTGACTGGTATAAGTAGGAAGCTTAAACATATGTTGGTCCTCTTAGGATGAGAGGAAGGGTCAAGGCAGAGATGAGCCATGGATATAATCCCATACTCTTTGGGAAGAAAGACGAAACATCTTCACTCCGCACCAACGTAGACATTTGCAAAGGTGGAGCTCAAACCAGGCACCGGCCAATTGGGATAGCCCAACATAGCTCACTCGACTATAGGCGAACGCTCTACCCACTAGGCCACCGGGTGACCCCTGTGAAGTCGAACCCTGACGCCAATGTCTGGTAAGAACCTAGATCTACACACACAGCAGAGGTATGTACGTTCATAATTTTAGTTATTTAAAGATTAAGGTATCGCTCAGAGCGAAAACAATGTCACACAAACATAAGCTGTACTCACAAGTCACGCAAATGTGAGCAAGGGCATTTCTCGCAGCCCCACACGTGGTATAGACGTTGTACAGTACATACATACGCACAACTGAACTGAACAAAGCTCACCCATTTCGACGTCAGAGACGAGGCGCTGATGCTGAAGAAAGTGGACTTGGATTGACTGGCGATGCACTTCCCTGAAAACGATAAGTAATCCAATAACAGGCAATAACACCCAGACATGATCTACATGGTATTGGTGAAGACTATGGGTGTGATATCAAGGTTATCGATTTACTAGTTGTTATAAGATATTGAGATATAAGATGTGGTAGGGGCCATGAGAGCCAGCCACTGGTGTGATAAGAGGTGCGATCGGAGAGGGAGAGCTGAACGTTGTTAATGGTAGCGACTGCTTGTAGAAACAATTAATTGGTTTCGTTGGCGGGATGGGATTAAGCAGGGATAACGGGGGGGGGGGGGGGGGGGTTGAGAGGGGTCGAAAGGCCAAAGTCCGGGTGCGGCTTTTAATATGTAGTTTTCTGGAAATGGTTCTGTGTGCCTGCCAACCCGGGTTTGCAGCCAAACCTGGGGTGCGGCTTCTAATATGTATGCGGCTTCAAATAGGCAGTTTACGGTATAAAGCGTTGTACCGATAAGTGTTTTTCCCGTCCCTGGCGGGCCAAACAGCAGCAGACCTTTGGGCGGACCCCTCAAACCAGTAAAGATGTCGCTGCAATACAAGATACAGAAACTGAAGTTAAAAGTGACCCAACAAGATGATAAAATGCTGCATTCACAAGCTTCTGATTAAGCTGATCTTTTCCAAATAGGTCTACGCAATTCATTCTAGCATAAAAGGAACCGAATAGCTAAGATTCCCATTCAACTGATTACTTACTTCTCGCAAAATGTGAAGCATAAGTCAACTTACGGTCTGAGCATTGGCCAAACGACAATTTCCTTGATAGTCTTCTTGGCAAATTGCAGGCCTGCAATGTCATCCCATGTTACGGGAGCCCCATGGTCCATAATCTGGTGGTAGAATAATAAGTTTTTCACTGCTGCCTGAGAACAATATATGCCCATGTTACGTACCTTACGATATGATATTTACTATCCCCATGCCATGTCAGATAGGATGTGTCACTGCTTTCACAAGAAAATGTTTCTTTCCCAAAACGCGTGTACTAGTTCGCTGCAGGCCAACTACATGTATCTGGTAAGTTACAGAATACCTCGCTGGTGATCAGTTCCACCATCTTGGCTTCTATGTTCTTCAGCCTCTCGTCCACAGGTTCCTCGGGATCCTGCGCGGCGGTCGACTTCCGGTTGGGTCCCGCGCGCCGCACCAGCGACCCCCTCAACACAACAACAATGGATCACGTGGAGTGACGATCGGATGGACCGACACACCCGCTGGCCCTTACATGCAGAATCAGTGGAAGTGTGCCGGTAACCCAATTAGACCATGATATATGTAACTATCTCGCAAGTTAAGTTATGTATTGGGTATGGGTGTACTACAGAGTCTTTCCACCAAGGTAAGAGAGCACGGCACACGCAAGATTCACACTATGCGATCAGATACTGGAATTAAATAACGGATTTAAAGCAACGTTAGCATTATACATACACAGATGTAAAGTCTTTATATACATTTTATCGATAGTAATGTTAACTGCAGAAGAAGGTGAGACACTCACCCATCATCCTCGTCCTCTCTGCCAAGGACGGGCGGGACGAACTTACTGTTGAGGCCTCGTCTAATAAAGATAAACAAACATAACTTGATCTTAATGTTTTGAATGATAAACGCGCGAAAAATTCGTTCCAATAGGATCTGAAATCGCGGGTTCAGCTGTTTGGATACCAGTCAAAATATGATGAACGAGAAATTCCACGCTATATGAGGCATACTTCCCTGGCGGATTGGCAGTATTTTCTTTGGTATTATATACATGTAATTAGGCATGCACTGTTCAAATTGTCAATGGCACAACCGCATTCCACAAGTATCTGACCTGGTCCCGAGGGATTTCTTGTTGGTTCCATATACACTGCTGTTGGCAGCCGAACCACCGCCACCCCCTCCTCCTCGACCGAACTTCTTCTGACTGTCGATAGCCTAGAAAGGTGGAGACAAATTTTTATTTACCATAATATAAATACAACTAAATCCTCGAATAAATTCGTAAGAAAATTACCAGACAAGGAAAGACAATTACCGGTCATATGTCTTATCAAATGATGAGATGATGTGGATGACGCTACGCCAACTTTTATATGTACAGCCAAATGGGGGTTCCAATCTACTTCTCATTATTATTGCCGGTGTAATGTACTGAAAGCAGCCTACTTACACGCGCCATCTTAGATTTTTTACATTTTAGAATCGAGACTAAAAGTATGTCAAAATTATGATGCATATAGGTTTTATATCTTGTTCAGTCTGCAAAACAACAATGTCAGCATAAAACTGCGCGGACTAGTTTAACGCGCGCGGACGTGATAGCGAACCGCGGTTGGCATCACACAGAATATCGACCAGCGAACAGGCGCGCAGGAATATAAAGCCGGCCACCAACTTCTGCTCCGGTAAACAAATTTGCTACTCTCCGGATAGCTCTCAATCTTTCGGGATTTAAATTCAAGACAGAATATACTTATTTGACATGGAGAAGAGATTGGTAATATAAAAATTACAGAACATATTGCTTTAACGATTCAGCTCTCCACTCACAAGCTGTTCCCTGGCCGTCCGGAATGCCAACCCACAGCCACGTGACATACCGGGATCGTCATCCTCGTCCTCGAAGTCCGCAGCACGTGGTCTCTTCTGGAGTCAGCAATGAGTCCGAATATTATATTTGGACATTAACCAGAACTGCCCTGAATACACCATTATTAAGTTAGCGAAAGGGATATGTATTGCTATGCCATGGCATGTATGAATGAATATGTATTTATTGTCACTGTAGAGCACCCACGGGATAAAATCGGCTAAGGCGCCCCGAGCGAAACTAACATACATGATACGAGAAACCTTATCCAGAATCTGAGGCCGAGCGCGACAGATTAGCAAGTCCGGGTCCGTGAAGCTGAAGCCAACTCAACTACAGTCTCCGCGCCAAACAACGGAACGCGTAAACAAGAGACGACATTCAGTATAGACACAGACACGGATTATACATCGCATGTACATTTTTCCGCAGTCTTTTCTTTTCCTGAACAGATCGGTCAAGTCTTGAACTGTTTACCAGCATCTTAAGACCCCATCATCAAGTATAAGTTTACAGACTTAAGTAACACTGTAATCGTGGTGCCCTTGTAATTAAAAAGAATGCGTAACGCTCAATGAATATCTTACTTCTAGCTTTCTGTGACTGGTCTGGAGTGTTTGATTTGGTCTAGACACGTCACCACTATTGTCGCCAATTCTAGAAAACCCTGAAATAGGAATAGTCATCGCGTAGTATAGAAGACAAATGGTACCAGTTGGCTATGATACGTGCAGTCCATACATGAAGAACCGTACTTCACACCACACATGCTTTGTGTCTATCAAGCAGATGATAATACTCGCCACATCAAATCATCGCCACTGTATAGCGTGCTACGCTAAATGCTATCGCTCATTTTAAACATATTTCTGTGTCAGACCCTAAACGTAGGGCTATAAGCTCGACCATAGGACAGGTCACTCACCCAGTCTCAAATTTCTTTTTCTGTTCCAAGCCCAAATATCGCCCAATTAATGGGAAATCAATATCGCTAAAACCACCTATTTACGTAGACCTACGGCTGCCACTTAATGCAGAACGTAACCATGCACGTTTGCATAGGATGTGAGACAACCTCAGAAAAATAAATTCAATTATTAAAAGAAAAACTACACTTTACCAGCAGACACACCCGGGTGTCTCTCTGTATGAGACCCACTCTCGACCTTCGAGTACCCCGGATCACCGACAGACGGCGAGTTGTCCGATCCTGGGAGAGGTGCTGACCGCCCATGTAGATTCCAGAATCCGGCAGCAGAATCCGGACCGTGACCAGCGATTCCGGCCCCGGAGTCCGCTCCCTGGCTGCGTTTTTTCTCCACACGAGAGGGATCCGGAAACAGTCTATTGTTGGCGACTGATGTCGGTCGGTCGCCTGGAGCTACACCAGAGTTGAATGCAGGTATTTCTGGATTCCCAGAACCCGCCGGCCTGGAGGACGCTGGCTGTGTGACAGACTGCTTACCGTGGGGGTTACATCGAGGCTGGTCTGCCGGAGCAAATGAACTGGAGCTTTGCGGCTGTCCAGTCTGCGGCAGGCGGGTGAGGGCTGAAGTGCCTCCGTCTTCAGGAGTATTCATGACAAGCCGATCCTGCTCCCCACCTTCAGGGACGGTTGCGTAGTAAGTCGCCTGTTATAAATGAGAATGGCATTTAAATACACAACATTTTAAATTTAAGCAATGTCAGATCATCTTGTATGGTATTTCATGTCTTTGACCCTTCTACCACACAATATTGATCGCTGCATAACATTAAAGGAGACATTTGAAGCACCAAAAATGGCAATATTTTCACTTGGTATCCAACAGAGCCGACATAAAATAGCGGTTGGTATATGTTAAACATTGAAAGTGGCATCATCCCGTGGTCTAGTACCGGTAGAATAGCTTTGGAAACAGGACTTTTTCTACGTTTGGAGCTTTCCACCGATGCGATGATGTACAGTTTAGAGCCGCCTCCATAAAGGCAAACTGTTTGCGACTGAAACACATATATATGTTTTGAGGAAAATTAAAGCTAATACAACTATTTACCTGAGCTGACTGAAGAAGATTTTTCACCGCTGGAAGTTTTTTAACATCTTCAAATTTGAGTGAGCAAGTCCACTTTTTGCTCTCTACAAATCACACAAGAAGGAAATTATATTGCACATCATGTTTTGTAAAATATTTTGTGTTATCTTTGACATCAAATATCGCAAAGCTATACATAAAAAAGGTAATTTTAATATGTCCAAGAATCTGCATCACAACTGAGTTAAAGTCATTTACAAGGATCGTTATGCTTGATGTATTTAAAAAATAAGATATATTTAGCATAACATTATTACACTGGCAAGTACTTACCATTCCTTCTGCCTTCCAGCAGCGCAAGAACACCATCTGCATAATTGTTTACACCTAGAAAGAAATGGATTGTTAACGTTCAGCGTTCAAGCACTTAACATGTCAAAGTGACCAGTTTATATCTACCGGAATAAGAGATCTGCGTCACGTCATTGCATCAGCTTTAAACTAAACAAGAACATGGGTTGTTTTATGTAAAAATAGCTACGGTGGCTAGTGGTCTTGACAACTTAGTACACAATTTGTTGCAAAACTCTAGGGCATGTTTCATCCATTTATCCTTCACCATCCAGCGAGGTTACTTGCTCCAGTATTGCCCTTGTGTGCATAAAAGCGACCTGAAATACCAGTTCAATCTAGTTCTGCCCATGTATCAGATTGAATTATTTCTCATCAGTGTTATGCATAATTATTATTAACTTCATACATAAATACCTCCTTGGTCACATGCGACATCCAACACATTGCTGTATCTTTCCCCTAGCTCGCCAAAGAGATCAGCTGCAGCAGGAGGAGAAACTCTGGAACATTGACAAGATAACCAGGAAACATCATTAGTAGTTTCCGGGTTACAGTCTACAGAATTGCTTTTTGCAGCACTGCATAAATAATCATAGATAATGTCAAGAGGACCATCTTTTGTTTTGTTCTGATGTCAAATAAAAACTTCTAAAAGCAGTGAGGGGTGAAAACTTTCATGCCAGCAATCAGGATCTATTTTATGTTAAAGTTGCATGTAGAGCTCTTTCCCACCAAAACCAAACAGGTCAAAATACAAAAGATTTCTTTTGTCTATACTCCACCCATGCCAGACTGCCAAATAGTGTCTCTTAGCCTTGCCTGTGATAAAAATTTACCACAAGTTTTCATTTTAGTGGTAAACGTCATCAGTTTGTGTGCTTCGCAATGCTTTGGTATAAGTAGCAGTGCCACGACAGAGTTCCCGGGACAGACATGTTTGCCACACCACAGCCGAAACGGCGATGTTTATCAGGTTTCTGAATTTATAGAATGAAACAATTATGTTTTCCGCAAATTTTGATATAAATTTCGCCTGGGCTTAGTTTTGGTGGGAAAAAACTCGATATGAAACTTTAATGCAATACATTTTTCAGTCTAGCTCATATCCTGTTGTGACTATCATAATTTTGTCAACGGCAACATAGCTACATGAAGATCAGCAAGCCTTATACAAATCAAGCAATGGCACATTGGAGAAGCCACCATGGAATAGATAATAGTGTGTCTGGGAATGATCATTGAACACTAAGTATAAAGCAAACATTAATTACCAGTAGTAATTCAAATAAAAATGTTTTACTTTGGAAGGAATATAAACGTATTAGTACATTTTGCATGCTCTTGCTTGTTGAATTTGAGTCATGAGGCCTCGGATGATGTCTGCACGTCCCTCCGGAGTGACACCATCCTGGAGCCGATCCTGAAGTTGTAGATGCTGCCACCTGGCCAGAAGTCCAGAAGACATAGCAGAACTCTCCATCTTTTCTAATCCAGCCTGAAATGACAAGACCTTGCATATCACTTGGTGAGAAGCACTGAGCCCTACACAGCTAATTTTACCAGTACATCAGATCTGTAGGTGACCAGAATCTGATAATAGTAAGGTTCCATTGTTATAAAATTTGTTGCCTAATGAAAGTAGTATCTAAAGTTGATGCCTTAATTAATGTCACAAGTTTTGTTCAAAAATTATATTTGTTGTGCAAAATGGCCTGTGCAGTATCTTCTCACACACATCCACAAACCAACTCTAAATATCTATCCTCTTTTATAAGCTTTAAATCTACTGTGGGGTTGTGTTTACCATAAACTGACTTTTTGGAGCTGCAGCTTCTATTAAGAAGTTGCATGAAGCATTTTCCAGGTCTGACTGCAGTAAATACAGCATTTTGCTGATTTTAAGTGAGCCAGGACTGAGGAAGGGTATATGAAATTTCAAACTTGGTAGAACTAGCCTTGCTTTTGAATAGTCCTGGAACAAGCGATAATGAAGGCAAGTGACAGAAGATTTGTTTTGGTAGATATCTTGTGGGCTGATGAATTGACAAGTAGTGCATAGGACCTTCAATCTTCGTTCGTAACTATTTATAAATTTATCCTTGACATGAAAATGTGACATATATATTATGTCTTCATCACATTTTTGTGGAATCCAAAAAAATTTGTCACCACTCCCTGCTCTCGGTTACAGGGCTAAGCCTAGGCTAAGGCTAAGCCTTGGCTAAGGCTAAGGCTAAGCTAGTCTCATATGAGACAGTTGTTGCTCTACACAACAGTCTCATATCCTCATGTAGAAAATGAGGGTGTCAGATTTGTTTTTGTGGGTGACTAAGTGTTGCCATCGCATTACTATCAAGTTGGTTGAAATGAAACTTTCTTGTTGTTTATACCACCATTTCGTATTTGGTCATTCTTTACTAGCGGCTTTCACCAGGTGGCGTTTCGCTTATTGCCTGTTAATGACTAGGTGTATAAAACGCCACCAAGTGAATGGTGTGATTTTAACGACCTGCATGCATGTACAGTTTCTCCACTGGGTGGGCAAGGTGGCGGGCAGAACTGAGTTGTCTACTGCTTCAAAAAATCAACAGAGGCTATCGTCGTAATCACGGAGACTTCAACCAAAATAACAAGGTAAGTTATAAGATACATACTTTTAGAAACTATTGCCATACCCCAAAAAGTTCTCGCCATCAGCCCCGCTTCTCGCCACGCGTGTTTGTAAAATGAAATACAGGATTTGATGGTCAGGACATGGGGCTAAGGCTAAGCCTAGGCTAAGGTTGGCGCAAGTGCCCCCAGGCAAGCCTACTTCTCTAGGGGGACAACAGTAACAATGTTAAAATCCTTCGACGTTAGTAGGGAATCGACTGTAGCTTTTAGTATAATGTATGCTCGAACAATCATAGTATTTACGTATTCTATATACCTTGTTCTATCATCTGACATCAATAAAGTGTGTTAACACTAGGTTGTTTCGGTTATATTTTTGTGAAGAAATGTTGGAGCACACAACTGTTCCCGACCAGCCGTTCGCCATATTTGTTTTTGGCAGATGCCGGTACCTGTGAATGCGACTTGGTTCCTCCTCTCCGCTAGCATATGACTTTCTGCTAGAGGGCCTTGTCAGTCGCTTACTTTGAACTTAAGGATAACAGCAACGCCCTCTTTCACACGTCATTGACTGTTACAAAGTTTGGGACCCAGGCTACAAATAGTTCAAATGGTGGCGGGATTCGCCAGGTGGCGCTGCATACGCATGGCGGTTGGTAGGGAAAAGTTGCATGCTCCAACATTTGTTCACAAAAATATGACTGCAACAATCTAGTGTTAACAGACTTTCTTGATGTAAGAAGATAGAACAAGGTATATAGTATACGTAAGCACTATTATTGTAAGCGCCCACATTATAATAAAAGCTACAGTCGATTCCCTACTAACGTCGAAGGATTTTAACATTGTTACCGTTGTGCCCCTAGAGAAGCGGGCTTGCCTGGGGGCACTTGACTTGCGCCAAAGGCTAAGGCCTAAGCCTAAGGCCGAACTTTGGAAGGCGGCGAAGGCGCCGCGAGTTAGGCCATGTCACTCAAACCGACAGTTGTATTCGCCCTTTCTCGCTAATTACGCATTCTTGTACCTGTTAACGCAATTAATTCCAAAGACAGGGGATTTACTGTTTGGTTATCTTCTTTTTGGGTCGAAAGACGAACGTAAACTTATCTCACCATTCGGAAATCACCGCCATGTACCGAATGGAATTAGTCGAACCATGGACCCGGAGACACGTTTCCACAATGATTTAATCGAACTACGTGTTCAAGACGATCAGTTGTTGAACACTTGGTACAGGACGTCTGTAGGCTGTGGGTGATAGGTGAACTTTGACCCAAAATATATATATATAGATCCTGTGCCAAATCAAGGATTTCAATAGATCGAGGTGAGGAAGGGGGGATTATATGTCAACCTCTCTCCTAGTGCTAAATCACCCCTTCCGTCAATCATTCCTTATTAGATGATATATATAGTAAGTCTTATAAGGGTCTGGAAGGGCGAGGGGGTGGGGTCGAAGTCGCTTTTTCAGATCATCAGTGTCGGAATTTGGGGGCCAACAATGTTGAATGTCGATTTTCCAAATATGCCTATGTCGCGTGTCACCATTTACCCCTTCCAGACACCTAGTTTTCCTAAAAGAATATATCGGATATGATAATTATTATTCAAAGTTACATGTAAGAAGCGATAATTTAGTTCTGCATGCGAGTTAGAAATTCGCTACCCTGCCTGTATTTGTCAGGGATTTTGTTTAAAGTCTCTTATTTGATCCCGTAGACACGCGGCATTTATAGGTATACATAGCATGTACATTGTTGAAAAGCGGTACATATGTAACGAACCTACCCCAGGCATAATCGTTGAGGGATAATTTCATTCGAAGGAATTTCTGTTAGTCTTTCAAAAGGGACATATATTGCTCATTTTCAATTCATTTTCAATTAAGCTTAGTTGCTAGATATACATGTATCATGAAATTAACTTTGGATCCGGCTTTGTATATTGGTGGCTTCATAAATTGCTTCAAATAAAACACTAATCTTAACAGAAGCATCTGCAAGCGGGTCAACAATCCTTTAGAAAAAAGAAGCGCACACATATGTTATCACATATCATATAAACTTTATTTCAACATGATCTCTTTCAAACAGCTACCATAGCAGTGGTTTGTATACAGGTAAACGAACGCTTTATAGTTATCTTTACGCTTCCCTGTTATACATTTGTATGGCTTTATGTAAAATCTCAATTACATTTTTCACATTTCACTAAAACAATCCCACAAAATGCTGTCTGTAAAAGAACAGATATATCTACAAATAACGTTAGTAACGATCGACCATATACCATGACCTTATTAAAGATGACGAAATTACAAAACATGCAGTGCAGTTCCTTTTGTTTTCTATACATATTTGAACAGACATAATATATACATACGAAAAAAAAAACATCCGTTAGTTAATTGCTGTACACAACAAACAGGACCTTGTAAGACTAGAACGCACAACCCATGAGCGTATGATGGTCTCGATGGTTGGACACAAGTCCTGGTCGAAACCTAATCAGAGGCCACCTCAACACACGATATATGTAATACTTGCAATTAAGGCACATTGATTCAGTCACTATCGTGATACCGCGTCAGATTTGGTAACTCAAAATGCTTACGAAATAGGCATGATAGCTTAATAGCTCGCAAATAGCTCGGATTTTGAACTGTGTGAGTCATAGCGTTTAAGAATAATTAAGACACAGTCGCCAACGATTTCCCGGGCAGATCCAGGATTTTGAGCGCTTGCATTGTATCATAACGCCACCTTGTACGCCTTGCCTGCTGCGAGTCCCGCGTCGCCGTGCACCGTGCTTGGATATTAGAGCGCAACAACACTATCGTTTGAAAATTGTATATGCTGCTTATCTCGTTTGATCTCCTCACCCAAACAAAGAACGAGTATTGTCTCAAAGGCACTAGATAATAACTGATAATATAAGAAGGGGTGATCGGTATGACTGTGTGCATGATTTAAACATGAGCAGTAGCATATCTCTGCCAATCCCGCCAGCGATCAGAAGCCCGGGTCAAAAGCAGTAGAAATGCTGTGTCGAACCAGCGTGAACCGATATAGTGTTGACGCTGCGGTCAATCGGTTCCAGTTCTTAGTGAATCTGTCGCCCCTGGTGATGACACTAAGATGAACTAAGATAAACACCCTGCTCCATTCTCAGCAAGTGGTGATCGAGTCCTTTCCGAATCTGTAAAAAAAAAAGTACGAACTGAATGGTTGCATCTATATTGTGTGGGGCATTAGCTTAGTGAATTTAATATAGACTGTGCCAATAATTAATAATCAATCAAACATAGTGACGCTATGTCATGTAGTGTGATTTCATGTAACTATTATGCACGCTTTACAAAAAGGAAAACTATAAACCATATATATATATATAAAATGTGACCTCGTTTTCGGTCGGTGATTAAACGTTACATCACCGGTGCAACACCATTTGCAATATTTGCCTTGGGGGAAATCACAAAACGTCAGGTGAAACAACCATTATTAAACGCAAGGTATACACGCATAGTACATAGGTCATGTCACCTCATCCATCTGCAGAAGTAACCATATATCTCCACACAAATAGCCATAACACGCGTTAGAACGTTACCATACGATACTACCCTAAGCGTCCTTTGTCGCTGCCCCCCCCCCCCCTCCCTTCCTTTACCCCCAGGCAGTAAACGTCATAATGATATGTAATGTGTTTCGGTTCCGGGTCAACCGGCATTTTGTAGGTTAACCGTATGTCATATATAGAGAATGACCTTGAGCTGACATTCCATCTCATTGTCGAAAACACTTTCTAGAGAGAACACGGGTGTAGTAGGGCGGGAGGGGAAGGGGGGGGGGGGGCGGGGGAGGGGGTAGTACATGTAGTACACCATACAATACATGAAGCAAATACGTATTACATGTACATACTTGGACACTTTCATCAACCACCCAAACGCCAGACACCAATGCAGCGGCGAATGAATATACGTGACCTAGACGATTAGACAACTAGTGTGTATGTGTGGCTTGGGGGGAGGGAGGGGGCGGGGGGCTCCAAAGCTCACGATCTCGGTGTCCCCCCCCACCCCCACACCCTTCTTCCTTCAGCTTATTCGTCCATGCAGTGGGGAAGTTTGCGGCAAGTGCTATCTCTTGGGTTCCATTCTGAAGCCGTAGCAAACGTGAACGGATTCGGAGTGTGATAAAACGTACAACCAAGGTGGAGAAATAGTCAAATGTGTACCAATAAGTTTACTCTAGTTCGGTTATCTACTGAGTTGTTTATAGATCAGCATGTTTTCCGCTAGGCTTTACTAGGCTACAAGCCAGCGAGAAAAGTTCCTTCTGGATCACTGAGATCACTCCCGTCTCTACCAAGTTACTGTTTATTCTTGATGCTGATGGATGACCTGCCAGAAGCCCTCCTGTCGTCCGCGTAACGCCACACCGCCAGCGCAAAGAAAGCAACCAATCCTCTTACCGTATATTCAAGGTACATGTATATATATAATCAGCGTATAATACTTATCATAAATTTAACTGATCACCACAGAGAAAACAATATGGGCCTACCCTTTAGTCTAAATAGTATGGCGGAATTATACCGGCTCAATTTACCAAATTTGAACATTTGCACAGATATGCAGGTCTTTCGATTTTGTGTCTGGCGAAGACCTCCGACTGGCAAAGCACGATCTACCGCCTCAGGGATGGCTATTTGTTGGAAAACAAAACACAGTATAAGGTGTCCAAAAGATGTATGGATCTCCCGTGTAAAAGAAAAGCGCCACTTCTTTCTAAAGAGACCTAAGGCTCTATACACACTACTCACAGCAATACATGTATAGACCTACATGTATATACATATTGGAGGTGCCTGGGTCATCGAAGCTCTTTGAAGGGTTACTATAAAAGCGAAGCTGCAAGCCCTCTAAACAAGGTGTGGGCATTACAGTGGTAACTATCTGTAGCTTGGCCGAGCGCGGATAACTATAAATGCCAAGCCCGGGCCCTGGGGCTGTTTATAGCCGATTAGTTAGAGCCAGAAAGCCCGAGACATATCTCAGCCCCATCTCAAGGGGAACTTCTGACTTGTTGGAACCGACCGAGTCCGGTTGTATTGTTGTCCATAGCGATCTGCGTTTGTTGGTTTTCTATCCCTGGAGTTGGCCGGGAGGGGGTGGAGGTAGGGGGCGGGGGCATGGACGGCGCTTGGGGGAGGGGGGGGGGGGGGGTGTAAGTTAGCTGATGCGATGGCCAGGAGATATAGAGAGGTTCACTAAAAAAGCTAATCCGGGGAGCTAATATCCTAGCTAGTCAGCCAAGGCAGGACAAAAGCCGCTCCGGGAATTGGAGAAGCGGTTTTCGCTGTGTATGGATAAACTGGATATAAACTGGATATAGACTTGGCCGCAGCCATTGTCTGAAGGAAGGAAGCCCCCGTACCTCTACATCAATCCGTTGCCCCCCCCCCCCTATCTTAACCGAAATCCTGGAACCAGTACTATATTTATATTCACCAGTGGAGTGGCACCAATAAACTTACTTAACTTAACTTAACAAGGCAGGACCAAAGATATATTATTCATGTCTTTGGTAGGACAATACTAACGCCCGGATAGTAAGAAGATGTTGCCAACCTGCACTACTAAACAATTACACAGCAACAGTTCTAGAACTTCTAAAAATGATATATATACATATGTATCTATGTGTGGGGGGGGGGGCGGGACGTCGGGGTAAAGGTGGGGAGGGAGAGGAAGGAGTCTCAGGCCTCCGGGAGGCAGGGGATCATGTGAAAATGTACACGTAGGTCTTATAGTCACGACAGGCAGACTGGTACACGGGACAGGATTGTCGCCTATCCCTCTCCCTCTCATAGCGCGTGCCTCTTGGGGTGATGGCTTGGGGGGTGGGGGTAGACATCTGCCTAGCCCCCCCCCCCCTCCCCTCCCCGTCCCCGTCCCCGGTGCAATAACTAGGAACATGCCAAGGAACTCGCACGAGTTTTTTTTACCTTTACTCACCCCAGCCTCTTCACGAGTCCTGAAGGGCCTGGTGACCTCGGGGTTTACTCCCCAGTGATGCCAGGGTATAATTATGTCATATAGTGTGGGCGGGATGTCTTGGTCTCAGTGACATGAGGTCAAAGGGGCAAGAAAGCTGATGGTTCTGAACCCATGCTTTTTGTGCCTGCGTTGCAGTTAACTTTTTTTTGTATCGTAGTTTGAGTAGCGGAGTTGTAGCTGGGATCGACTCTCCAGAACGCCATGGAACTTGGAGCGGAGCGGGATTTGGGGCGGGGTGGGGGAGGGAGTAGGGTGGGAGTGGGTCCGGGTGGGGGGCTTGGGGTCGGGATGGGATCCGATGAGAGGATGGTGCACTTAACAGACGTATATCTCACGGCGTTCCGAGTGAGCCAGGCTACACACCCTAGCTGTCGGCAAACCCCTTTGATGGCTTGCCCCAGTATCTAGCCCCAAAGCAGGGAATGTTGAAGTGGGATTTATTAGAGGGATGCGGTGCTATTTCCCCCAAAGACGCAAGAGGAGTTGCTGCAGAAGTGCAAATGTACTGTACAACCCATATTTTTTTTTTACAGAAAGTGAATTTATTCCATTACAACCAATGACTCAGTACTGTAGTCCTTTCTCAAAAAAAATACTACAGACATGGCATCCCAAAATAAATATGGAGACATTTTTCTCTTCTTGTGACATCGAATCAGAGCCTCCGGACTGAACTGGTACTGAACTGGTACAGCCAGGCCCCTTCCATCTTACACCTACTTAGAGTATACTTTGCATTGCAAAATGGCTCCACGCTCAAGGGGAGGATGGGCGGGGGGGGGGAGACCTGGAGCTACCCATGGCATCGGTCAGTAGGCACTTTTACTGTGGCCCATAGGTACAACGGTGGCACTGAGGGCATTTCTTCGCTCCGCGCGGTGAAACGGCTCCGCGGAGGTCATTTCTTCGCTCCGCGCAGTACATTTCTCCGCTCCGCGCGGTATAAATGTAGGCTACCGCGCGGAGCGAAGAAATCCACCGCGCGGAGCTGAGAAATATAGGCCTACTGCGCGGAGCGGAGAAATCAACTGCGCGGAGCTGAGAAATGTACTGCGCGGAGCAGAAATATACCGCGCATAGCAGAGAAATGAACTGCGCGGTGCGAAGAAATGACCTCCGCGGAGCCGTTTTGCCGCGCGGAACGAAGAAATACCCTCAGCGCCACCTCTGTACCTATGGGCCACAGTACACTTTTCCCAAATGTATTCAGGACACAGATACCATATTTACAAATATATTACAACGTAGACCTACAGTCTGCGCTTTCTTAGAGTTTGTAGCTGGAACCCTGACTTGCACTGCGGTGGCGTGTGGCGCGCAGCATCCTCACCAGGACACAGACGGATATCTGGCTGTGAATTCCAGAGATCTAGAAAGGTAGCTTACATGCGCAGGGCAAAACATTCACTCTCCCAGTCTTTCCGAAACACGCGCACACCATGCAGATAGCAGGTTCCCAGGGATGGGCGGAAAGAATCTCAAAAGACCCAACAAGTCTCAAATCTCGTACACCAGAGTATTTATCAGCCCAAGAGGCTTACAGACACATTCCCAGCGGCCATTCATCTAAGTCAGACACAACTAGCAGCCAGCTAGACCATAATATTGAACCCAAGGGGAGAGTGTTAACCATGGAGCTCGCATCTCGGCATATAGTATCGGGTGTTCTTGGGCCTAGATAGAGCCACATCTGACCTATATCAGGTATCCGTGTAACGGGCCCAGTTGCCACGCCCCACTCCACCCCCACTCTCACCTCATCGGACTGTCGAAACAGTAAATCCCGACACGTACTGTCCTCCCAAGGCCTTCGACCAGGCGAGCTACTATAGCTTTCACGAAAGTGATCAATGTAGCATATATGTTACATATGTTACGCTGTGGTAATGGTTCGTTTTAATATGGAAGAGCGATCGACCCATTTGCAGGTTCATGCAAATGCCCTCTCTTGATAATAAATGTATTTATTCATCAAACAATATCGGAGTTAGAAGGACGAATGGGGCGGGGGAGGGAGCGGCGGCTGTCATACAAATGACGTGTAAATCAGGAAAATTATTAGTTTTGCTTTTTCAGAAACGTTTACCAAAATGTAAGTGTTTACGAATCTGAGTAAATAGATCATCTAAACTTCTAAGAAATGTATGCGATATTATATCTGTCTTCAGATTAAACGTTAACAATCGGCAGCCAAATGTGATGACGTAGTACACAAGAAATCCACTTTTCCATAAATAAAGTGCACCTGTCTGGTCACAACAATCGCACCGTGCGAGCTATGAGTATCAATTTACAAATTCCATTTAAAAGATTTATGCTTTGTCGCCGGGGAAAACTATGCCTACTATATAGGGAGCTCTTATTCACAATCTTGCGAAATCAAACCTCACACTAAAAATATCTAGGAGCAGTTCGAGAGGAAAAGACGGTCACAGTATATATGTATAAAGTATATATGTATCAGATATATCCATTACCGGCATGAGAGTAACTCAGGCGGTCACACTGAAACCCGAACCTCTAAAGTTGTACGAAGAGTCTCTTTGGAGACAGAAATGAAAGGAATCTATGAAAGACATCTTTGTATTGCTATTGCAGGGTCTGGAACCCATCTGGCGACCTGTGGTTTCCAGGGGGTCCGCGTTGCCAAGCAAGGGCTGAGTTTGGTAAACTCGGTCAGCGATCCGTCACGCACATGGCAGACCTGACACAAACACGGCACTGTTTAAATGCGACTTTAAAAAAAACAAGGTCTGCTGATTTATCTTAATCTTGTAATCTATTTATTTGAAATCCAGCACAGCCGTTGGAATGTGGCGAAGGACGAACGCGACCTCGCATGTCTACATGCATTGTGCGTGTTCAAGGCAGAGCTAGCTACTCCTGGCACGCCGCAACTAAGAATGTTTACCGATCATGTTTACTATTATTTACAATAGCCTTGTGGCTAATGGTCTCTTACGAATGGCCTGCCGATTAGGTCAGTCCCAGTGCCTGGCGTTTGGAATTGCCTACATCCTGCAAGACCGACCGCCGGCCGGCGACTGTGGCAAGATCAAGATGAAGGGGTTTGGGGGGGGGGGGGTGGGGGGGGGTCGAGGAGGATTTTTCCCTCTAGATAAAATAACGTATTTTGTTATTTCATTCAATACCCGACCCCCACTTCCACGACCACCACAGCCACAATCCCTGCCAAGGCATCTTCAGTTAAAGGTAAATTTCTCGAGCGATATATGGAGCAGCCCTAAGCACGCGCATAAAGGCAGCGATAATATGGAACAATGAGAAGCTTAACCATTCTAGTCCTATCACGCGCTTTCTACTTCCACCAATGCGCTCAGAGCTGATGAGCCATTTTAAGATCCAGGTCTGACGTCACAGCACAGATTTATCGCAGAGAACGGAGATCTCAATTCCGCTCATAGCAGTACCATCTCCCAGGACTTTACGCTCCTCCATATTTAACCACACAGGCAGCGCAAAAAAAAAGACAGCGAAAACGCCAGCTAAAAAATGACAGTCCTAACTTATCGACTGGTGTAGAAATACGAGCAGGCCACGCCGAGTAATATTCACGTCATTTTTATAATCTGCGTTAGGTATAATAGCTTATACTGTTATGGAAATGTTGTTCTATTGGTAATTGAGCTATTGATGGAGCCGGCGGTTATACAGAGTTGACTGCAACTCGGGGGCCTGTGCAGATCATATCTCTAACCCCACAATGGTGGCGAATGCATGGACTCAACAATCACTGACAGGTATAAAATACTGTGCCTTAATTCCAATCACCATTTTAGTCCAATCTGAGTAAAGTAAACTAGGCCTACTTGTAATATGTGAAGATATGTTGAAGTAAGAAGTATAAGATTGTGAATCATAACATGTACTAGAAGAAACTACAAATATTGTGATTATTAGTTTGGCCCGCGACCGAGAACGCTGTTCTGCGGTATCAACAGCTATCAACAGCCATAGAGAGGTTTACAGAACCACTTCTGTCCCTAACGTGAAGCAGGACTCCATCCGGAGAAGTACGGAAAGCTTTGCTTATACTTTCAGACATGAAAAAGCTTTGTGGCCAGAAACTGTTTCCTCAGTGGTTTGAAAGGCAAAGGGCACAGGGCAGACCCAGCAACGGACGGCAGCAGTCCCGCAGCGAATCGGGGCATCAACAGTCCCGCAGAAAGTCGGAGCATCGGAGAAAGTGGACCACTATCCACACACTTTGGCAGCATTCAACCGTAAGCACATAATTATGGCACAGCAAGTGTTCTTGAAGACTCGGCCGGCCCAATGGCTCCAGACATAGATACAGATAGAGGCTTTAAACTTGAGTGGCAAGTCTTGGGCCAGAAGTTGTTTGAGCCAGACACATTAACCAGAATTTTGACAGGAGGGTCGTGCCAATAAACTATCCGGGGTGGCGGTTTCAGGAGGTGGTGACGTCATTTTGTGAGGATAGGGGTTGAACTATAGCCCTACGTCTATATCTTAGCCATGTTGCCCTTCGTCAAACAGGTAGTTTGGTGTGGAGGTTGCGGGCTTCCCCCCCCCCCCCTCACCCCCACCCCGCCTCACTCCATCCCAATCCACGCGTTCATGGTTTCATCCATATAGATGCAAAGGCAGGTTTCGTAGAATTAACCAGACAGCTGAGCTTAGCGTCGTCAAGCGAGCCTGTAAGCAATATGAGAATGTCAGCAAGACAAACTGCGGCTCAAATCTTAATCCAGCCCAACACCATTCAAGGTTTCATCCAGGGAAAGATGTATCTTAACATGTTGTCCTTGCGTGTCTTATGTCCAGATATCAACTGTAGGCCAGACGCACACACAAAATATTGTACATGTATATAAATACATCCTTTGACGTAAGAATACCTACAAAAACTGCACCTTTCAGACATAACAAATCGACAGACCACGTTGTCTGTTTACGTTTTCTCCTTTCTGCTTCAGTTCTTTTCCAACCAAAGTTCACAGTACAGGATTAGAAAACAGACCCCAATAAGTCATCCCATGTAGAGGTCGACGTGGCAAATTCGCCCCCAGTTACGGCTCTCCACGTGAACCTCGATCCTAGTTACAGCTCTCCATGCGAGTATCTCCCCTAGTAACGGCTCCCAATGTGAACATTCCCTTAGTTACGGCTCACTATATGAGCATATCGCCCTCAGAAATGGCTCTCCATCTTCCGCACCCACGGGGTCCTATATCAATGTTCACCCCTAGCCACATCTCTCATTGTAAGCCCCCGATTACGACTCTCCGCATGGATCCGTCCCCACCTCCCCCTCATAACCGCTAAGTCTAACGTTACATTCAGAGCGTATTGATGTGACCACTTTGTTGGTAACCATACCTGTTATTCCGAGGCCAGTTGTTGCTGGAGCATCTTGAAAGACCTGGACTGGAGGTTGGGGTCCTGGACAGGGACCCCTCGCCAGGAGGTGGAGTCGTGGACCACCTGAGACCGGGGGCCGACGGGGGGCTGGGGCGCCACGCTAGTGGGGGACAGCGGGGCCAGGCTGGGCTCGGAGGTCGGCATCACGTTCCTGGCAACAAATCAACAGACACCTAGCAACGTAAGACCACGTGTCTCATGGATCGCAATTTGCATATAATAATATCAGTTTTTATACATTTGATAGACTTTATTGTACGTGACGTAATAGCTGCTTAAGAGGCGGGAGACAATTGTATGGTCTGGATCCCCCCCCCTCCTTTTTTGAGAAAGAATGACGTATTCTAATGCAATACCCTTGCTGAGTTTGCACCTTCCTGCAAGAGCCTTGACGTTTGCACTTGTAGTATATGATATTAAACAATTTTTTTATGCCATACGTTGCTCGATAATGCCGCAAGAAGAGGACAAATGCATTTTATTTATCAGTACATCTCAAATCATATAAAACATTTGATATGGAGTGCCATGCACTTGCACCATAAAGTGATTTGGTGCAGGTTCAAACATCCGCCAGTCAGCGAACATTGAATTATCGTAATTTAAGCTGAGAGGCTATGACATCGCGCGTCGAAACCAATCACACGCTTCCGTTCAATAAAAATCGAACTGTAGGGCTGCGGGGCATCTGGTAACAAGCAAAGTAATCACTCGCTTCCGCTGCCTAATGGTTGACCCAAATAAGGAGAGCCCGTATATATACGGGAACTATACTACCAGCAGCAAGGCACCAGGCCGGTACTGGAGCAAGAAACCAACCCACCAGACAACCCAGCGTGGGCATGGCTAAGCTAAGCCTAAAGAACTTGTGAATTCTTTTCTCAGCCATGAGCCAGAATATTGAGACTCACTGGACGGCCCGACCATAGTGAGTCGGCCATATTTCTGCTGGCTGCAGCAGCATCTTATCAGCTTTAAGGGTGTTGTGGAGGCCGCCGACTGGATGCAAGCGGTTCCTGTACGAGTTCTTATCCAAACTCTCGACCCCCCGCCCTTGCCTCTGCCATCCCACCACCGCCTCCCGCAGGCTGCATACCAACGTAAACACAGGGCGGGTTCTTGACGCCGGAAACCCAGTATTGATACCTGTTTCTCTCTCCTGCTCTCTGCTTACATACCATTCTCTATCATGCTCTTTGCCTCTTTTCATATATTTATATAACCCATATTTGCCTTATATGTTTTATTGAACATCTTTAAATAAACTGTTACTGTTCTTTCTATTGGATCACTTGTTCTGTTCCTGTTTCTCGTTCGCTCTCACTCTTTTTTGCTCACGAAATAATTATCCATTTTGCTTTCTATTTTGCCCTGTTCTTCTATCCTGCTAGGGCTCTTTGCTTTCCTCGTTCGTTTGAACTCTTGGACTGCTCCGTCCGTCGATGTTTAATGATGCCAGTCCTCTATTACTCCTCATAATCTTTTTCATTTTAAATATTTTACATGCATGTCATCTTTGTCCCTCTTAAGGAGGGTGCCCCATGAAGTAGATGATAACTTTCTTAAGCTGTAGAACCGACAAGTCTATCACCTTGGAAGAATACCTACAAACATATACCTAACAAAAAATCATCACGAGAATTTGCCCGCAGAGATGGGGCGGATTGATAAAATTTCAGGCCTTGGCTCATGGACTATCTGGCCTTCTGTTTTCTCGTCCTCGCTTTCTGGCACAGGTTAGGTACCTCTCGGTGTGGAATAGTACACGCCGTGTCCCCCATTCACCATGAGGCGCGGACAGCCAAGCCTGGCCAGGTGTGAATGAATGGACCGAGAGAGAAATACGGAGGGCCATGGACCGAGAGAGAAGAAATATGGCGGGCCATGTCAGGGGAGGTAGCTGTGTGAACGCAGAGGGAGAGCCTTCTTCTGCCCAGCGGACACGGAATGGCACTTGCAGACGGATTCCACTGAAGAACGCTGGTAGCCATAGTAAGTGATGTTTGGCTGAAGTGAGAACTAAGGAGGTACATGCACTAACCGAAACCCCGTTACCCAGGAATCTTAAATCTTAAATCAGCGGCGCCAAAGAAGTTGTTCTGTAAATTCTTTGGTGGCGCACAGGTGAAAGGGTCTCTTTGAAGGTATCCATGCAACTGGGTATTGCATTTATGGTCAATATAATGCATTTGAATCTAGGGCTGAAAATATGTTCAGTGCATTGTAAACTCAGAATCAAATGGCAGTTGCAAGAACTTTCGGTCGGACGTGTCGACAAAGCAATCCCAAGCAAGATATAGGGGAGGGGGGGGGTGGGGGCTCAATATACAGCTATATGGTGAAGGCGTCTTCGCTTACACCGGGCTTGAAGACAGAATTACCAATTACCCACAATCACACGGGGAAGACAACCCCTCACTTTTCCGATGCATTCCGTCCTACGAAACCTCCCGCTGCTGCACGACAAAGAGGAAGAATTTAATGAGTAAAACGATTCTCGCTTTATCACATATTATCGGAAGAGGTCACGTGAAGGTGACCTCGATCTGTCGTGTTATCAACAAGGTTGGATTATCCACAGCCTTGAGTACAGGACCCAAGCAAGAAAGGCCGCTTGCCCCATGCACCATCTGGGTCCGCCGCCGGATCCCCCTCCCTCCGCCCCCAACCATCTGGGTCCGCCGCCTGATCCCTCTCCCTCAGCCCCCCACCATCTGGGTCCGCCGCATTATCCCCCTCCCTCCGCCCCCACCATCTGGGTCCGCCGCCTGATCCCCCTCCCTCCGCCCCCCGCGGATGGGCCCCTCCACGTTGCGCTGCTCCGGACAGCGGCACCACGCACCACCTGGATGCGGTCAATCTGGAGCAAGCTGGCCGCCACAGATGTGAAGGTCACGGGCAAGGTGCATGGCTAGAGATCCAGGGCTGAACTGCTCAGGTCAAACGTGAAGCGGCGCTCAGCAGCCGGCTACGCGGCCAAGGGGGTTATACTAATTTATGCACTATGTATGGACTTCGGGGCAGTTCGGACGGCTATTACACTCTTAAAGGTGCTATTACAACACATTTGGCGGGGAGCAATATGAGAACTCTGATGCTCCCCATGGTCGTCAGTTTTTTTAAAGACAAATCCGCGATCCTATTCTGTGATTCTACGATTAATCGGAAAATTAAACACCTGAAACACTGCATTCAGCATTCAGCAGTATCTACAAATACATCTACCGTAATATATGCAATATGTGTAGGTTGCCCCTAGTTACGGCTCTCCATATGAACCTCACCCCTAGTTACGGCTCTCCAGGTGAACCTCACCCCTAGTTACGGCTCTCCATTTGAACCTCACCCCTAGTTACGGCTCTCCATGTAAACTTCACCCCTATTTACGGCTCTCCATGTGAACCTCACCCCTAGTTACGGCTCTTCATTTGAACCTCACCCCTAGTTACGGCTCTCCAAGTTTACCTCACCCCTTGTTACAGCTCGCTACGTGAACCTCAACCATAGTTACGGCTCTCCATGTGAACTCGCCCCTAGTTACGTCTGCAGACTATAACAGTGAGTAAATAGTGTGTAACCTTCCACGGCACTTTTTCCACAAAGGCATCCTGCCGAGAGGGGTTGTGGGACTAAGGTTTGGAGCCAACAAAAAAGAAATATGACCCACGATTCGCTGGGCGGAGGATGGGGGTTGGCGGGGTAGGAATGGAGGGGGGGGGGGGGGACTCTTAACGAGCTTTCTATTCCTTGTCCGGTAAATCAATGATAACTCTGCATTGTCTTCTCTGTTTGTCTCACAAAAGGCCCAGCTGTCTGTTTTGATGTATTTTTGCGATATCGCATGTTCAGGATTGCCAAGCGTTACATGTCTGAACTATTTGACAGGAGGAGGGAGACGAATTAATGGTAGTACGACACTAATTTAATGCCCGAATGTACTAGCGGGACTCATTTTCTTGTGTTTCGCACATTAATAACCACATGACACAATCATATCGTGGCTGACAGCTAGGGGTGCTAGACTCAGGACCATCGCTCTGTAGGCCTTACTTTTTTTTCCTTTTTCTGCGGTTGACCTTCACAACGGGACCCGTAACCCATAATATACTGAAGAGAGCACTCGTGCCGGCCCGGGAACCACTTGTCCTGCTCCAGGGAGACGGGTCCCGGATGGGGGTGGGGGGGGGGGGTGAGTATGGAGGGGAGGGGGCGTGGGTAGGGAGGTAGGTGTAAGTAAGGGGGGAGGGATGAGAAGTGGTGGGCGGTACGGTGCCCGAATACGGGTCACGGGTGCGTAACATTCAAGGCAAACTCCACCCACTCGGAGAGTCTTTTACCCCGGGAGTCACGAGACAGAGGCAAACACCCCGCCGTACCAGAGGGTGTGACGAGACCCCCCCCCCCCCTTCGCATTGTCAAAATACATTTGATACTGTGGAGCAGATCGGCTCAATGATCGATGTGCTACGTGTACATAAGTCCCAGTCACAATGGAACACATATAGTCCACAGCGGACGCCAAGGGAAGCAATGGAGAAAGCCAGAACAGGCAAGCAATTATAGGGTAACAACCTATATCGTTACTAGAGTATGGTGACTGGTGATGATAGTTGCATGCCGGTCGATACCCGCAATTATACGTATTTTTTTACTAATTAAACATAAAAATTAAATATAGATACTCACACTAAACAGCATATATTATATATTGCTCATGCATATGGAATGTGTACGCCAGCGACTGAATGACGAATAAAATATCAACTTTGTGACGCGGCGCCCACTGATTATCATACAGTGTACACAGCTGTACACATCAATGTTGGTAAAACCAGATCATCGACGCTATATATGTGCCCCATATATAACCTGACATTTACTAGCGCATACACAACTCATCCCGCCGCTCGTTCGTTGTGGGGATACAGTCCGGTAACTTCAAACAGTCTCTCTGCCACACGTGACACCAGGTCAATTTAACCATCAAAATTATTCTTCATTTGCCAAAATCCATTCCAATGGAGTGCATATGCGTAGTCTGGCACCAAACGCACAACGTACAGCCTTACGTGACTTTGCTGTGGCACTAATTTGTAAGAGATCCTATTGTATGCTCTGGATTAATGTTCTTTTCGAACCATATTTTGGACCCAAGTCAAACGCACCGACTCCGTAGTGCAATAACCCTAACATCGCATTCTCCAGCTGCACCGCCTACACTATAGCACTCATGAAAGCTGGCATCCTAGTATCGTTGGGTCACTAATCGTTTACAATTACAATTACCACCCTCCCGTCTGAACCTCACACACCGTTAGAACTAATTGTGGTCTAGTCACATGATTATTAAATGACGTCAGTGCACTGTGTTACAATGGACATCACGACGCAGGGTGTAAGTCCCTGTTGATACCCCGCCCATAAACACGTCCGGTCGGCCACGGTTATTTCGGTGGAGTTCAAACTCGATCTCAACGTGGCTTAAATTTCCGCGGATAACCAAACCAGGACTCCCGTTCAAAGCCCGGGGCAATCGGTTTGCCAACAACCAGGGTCCGGGCGGGTGTCATCTAACTTGATATCCAACTGATGTTATATAAATAGTAACTTGATGAGGATTACTTCATAGAGGAACATAACGTGATGCGCACAGCTTTTGGCCGTTGTTGCTGTACAACCGAATGACGCACGTAGGGGTCCTGGGCCTGTAATATAATCACGGAACATATGAACTTCACTTCATAAGGGGATGAAGCTCGAGGGCCGGCGATAATCAGGGTTATGACGGCTATATTTCCCCGGAAAAGACCCATCGGATGGATCTCAACAGTAGCCACCCAACCGGAAGCAGGATTTCGTTTCCGGATCTGGAGTCCGTGCTATAGTAACTCCCATCTACTGTGGGTGTTATCAGCACGTTTTGCGCGTCGTGGTGTCACGGAACTGTTATAATGAACTTTTCTTGTAAGCCACCCACCCAAACGCGTGTAACGTAAGTAGTTGACACCATGTAGTGATATTAAGTAGGCCAAAAATGCACTTCCTCGTTATATTTCCAGTCTGTTCTCCATAAATAAAGATATTTTATTAACGATACCGAATGCAAAATAATCATTCTGTCATGAAGTGTAATTTGGATAACATTTTAATTTGCGATTGATATCTTTTCCTCAGACCCATTTCAACGTCTCCGCCATATTAAAGGAACCGTGTGTGACGCATGTTAGAACCCGAAACGTCATAGTGACAGAAACGTCAGCCCTTGTTAGAATGAAATACACAGTTTCAAGTTTGACTGCAACCATCCCGGTTATCGCTTACACAAACCTGCGTGTCGTTTGTGAGGGAGACGGGGCGGGGCCACTTGGGGCCAAAGAAGTGAATGGTTGACAATTAGTGACCTCTTGCTGGGGGCCGAAATTCGCGAAATAAGGCGCAGGAAAATAATGAAATCGAAAGTTTCTTGGAGTGGAAGGTTCTGAGGGATGGACCGGGGGGGGGGGGGGGGGGGGGTTGTTACACCGGTCTTGCGTATTTGTTTGTGTCGTTGAGTTAGGGAACTCGCTTTCAGTGGCCGGTGAACAGAAGGTACCAAACCCTATATTCCATCGTTCATGAAAGCACTTAAATATATCTGAAATTGAAGAGTTACTACCTCATATATTTATTGAACCCGTCAATAAACACCGCGAGCGAGGCACAGTGTGAAACTGTACATTTGTTCCTAGATGGCGCAGACCGTGTCTGAGGTTTTCGTCACTTTGGGTCCTAACAGACGTACATACCGGCCTGTCGATGTCAAACTGCCTCACGCACCCCTGGTGATAACGACTCCATTTTCTAGTTAACTGGAGGACTATTAAATACACGCCTCAGAAAGAAAGCATTGACCCGTAACGACCTTGATCCTTGCGCGTCCTCAGCTTGCATGCCCCACGAGTTCGTCTTGACACCCACCGACACCCCCCCCCCCCTCCAAGCACCCATAGAGCCTACCATACCCCACCCTCTCTACCTATACACTTGAACGAATGAGTTCCCCCCTCGAACTGACACAGACATTAGACCTAGATGTTACCATAAGTAGGGTACGGTACTGTTGACGGGGCAATCAACTTAAGACGCTAAACGTATAGCACCAACGACTTATTTGTACCAGCAGGCGTCACTGCGAGAATAAGAAAATATAGGCCAGCCTAGTACGTACAGCGTGAGGGATGATGGTGGCGGTGGAGTGGCCACTTACAGGCGGCGAAACAGATAACGGTACAGAGTTAGATGTGTCATAATGCCAGTGACAGCAGACACAACTATGATTCAGAAAGAGACAGAAAAAAATTACAAAATATGTAGGGATGTCAGAGATAACGTTGAGACTGAGTGAAGACATCTGCTGGCCCCAGGGGTTTCGCCAGGGATGGGTGTGGAGTAGTAACTTAGATAATGCTGTCGTTCTACTTGCCTCTGAACGATGAAGTCAACGTCATTTCCCGCTCTGATGATTTCCATCTTGGCTGTCTCATGCAGCATGCCGCGTGTGGGACAGGCGCCGATCTGTAGGATGCCATCCCCGGGCTGTAGGCCGCACTTGTGGGCCAGGCTGTAGGGGTTCACCTGCCGAGGATGGGGGGAGGGGGGGGGGGGGGGGTGGAGAGGGGTGTACACATTTAATTACTGAAACACGTGTCTATAGTACAGTTTCGTATCGTATCGTATACACTGTCGCGGTCGTATCACGGGGGGAGCAGTGGGTGTGTGTGTGGGGGGGGGGGGGCAGCACCCATCCGCTGGGTCACCGGACGGAAGTGATAAAAGCAGCCGCCGCCCCCCCCCCCCAACCCCTCCACGCACATACACACCCTACGATCCCTACAACATCAGCTCTATACCGTTATACATTCTAGACATAATAGGCACGACCCCCCCCCCCCCCCCCGGCCTTTGCTTACAAATAGTGCCAGCTTTTGTTTCCCCGTAGGGACTACGCCGGGTATTTATCTTAATCCACGAATCCTAGTGATGTTGTATCAGCAGTGGGCTGTAACACAACGGTCAAATCTCTCGAGTACAGAGCCGATCCGTGTGAAGAAGGCTTAATTCCTACTAGCCATCACCAGCCTACTGGTCAGGGCAGGAGGCCAGAGGTTACCCACACAGACTTATTGAAACCTGTGACATAAGGCCAGCTGCTTCCCCGGGCTGCTACCAGGGAGTATCTTTTCAAGCAGATAAGTCCACTTTGATAAAGCTCCTATAAAAACCGATAAGACTATCAGGGAGTATCTTTTCAAGAAGATAAGTGTGAAGCCGCGCTCCCCCCCACCCACCCACGATTGAGGCACCTGTGGTCCGCTTTGATAAAGCTCCTCTAAGAACCGATACGACTAGCTGCACAAACGGTTTAAAGTAGATAACTAAACATATGTCGCGCTGTACATTTCGTTGTTGGACGATTTTTCAACGTCTTTTTTTTTCGTTCACTGTTTCAGCGGGTGACGTGAAAAATCTAAAAGGTACTTCAACGTCCTTCTTCCTCGTCATTAACCATCATCCCATCCGCATTGGTCGAGAGGTAACCTGCTACTCTCTACCACCGCCCTCTCCCACACGTCCCAAGACAAAATACATAGCACGTAGATACAACAGACACTTTACGTTGGTTCAAGTAGTACCACTTGAACCAACGTAAAGTGTCAAGTTGGAGTAACCGTGCACATTTATTCACATGGGGGCAACCCCCCCCCCCCACCCCCCGCGAGTACCTTGGATGACGGGTCCCCCACTTGCACTTGCACCCAGTTCATGAGGTGGATGTCCAGCGGCCAATGTGTATATATATTATATATAATATATAAACATGTAACATATACACGCAGTGTCGGTGGCCACTTGCACCACTGCGGGCCCCCCTCGGTGTCTGACCGGGCTCACTCACTCACCTTTTGGATGTACAGGGGTTGGCCGTACTCCGCCCCACCATTCATACGGAAGCCCCATGGAGTTCCCGTGTCGTGGCGACGTAACTGCACGTACAAACTCATATTTGTCGCGGCACCGATGTCAATATCAATATATACTCCTTCAGTCGAAAAGCCCGGGCCTACAGCAACACCTTAAGCGTGTAACCGACTAGTGTTGTTATGACTCCTGTTGCCGTCAACGCTAAAGTTAGCTGGCTTCTCTTGTTGAAAGTGGGGCGGTGAGCTCTCCCGCGGTTTATATGGGGAATCCAGGCCGCGACTGGATCAGTCTGACGTCATTCCAACGCGGACCAATCAGCGGGCCGCATTCCACTCGAGCCACCACTCCCAGCCACCGGCTACCCCACCGCGGGAGAATGGATGTTTTGACAGCAGGCGGCGCTGTGGCAGGCCTTTCCGTGGTCAGAGGAAGCGCCATCTAGTGACTACCAACCCAAGAGATCATAACGTCACTATAAAAGTTACGCACCAATATGTCGCACCTCGATGGTAAGTAATTACCGGGGATGGAAACACCCTGATTGTCAATCAACCCAATGTTACAAGAAAATCTGTCACCATGTTTGCATATATTCAGTGGCGGATCCAGGGGGGGGGGGGGGAGGGGGGGCACCGGGGGCGGGCGCCCCCCTTTCAGGGACGAGCTAAGCACTGTTGAAGTCGGATTTTTAAGGACAAATTTAGTTTTGTATGTAAAATATTCTAACACGGGGTCTGGCACCCCCCCCCCTTTCGCAAAGTCCTGGATCCGCCACTGATATCTGTTAAGTTGAGCAATTATCGAACTTTATATTACAAACAAGCCATTGCGCAACCCTGTTACCGGCAAAATTAAATTAGAAACTCGGCGAATCTTCATGTGATACGGTCGACTGTACCACCCACCTCACAACATCCGCATACATGGTTATATACGTCACAGATTAACTGAACATACCTTAATCAAAGCTTTACATGTTTCACTTCGAAGAACTAATCGACTGTCAAAGTTGTCATCATAGGTTTCCTTTGAATGATTACCACTTATATCCGAGTTTCACTTCGATAAACTGGGGCCGACGCGATAGCTCGGTGGGTTAGAGCGCTCGCATTGAGTGCTCTGGTCACCTGATAGTTTAACAGCACGTGGATCGGTGGTTCGAGCCCCGCTGTGGCCATGTCTGTGTGGTCGCAGATCCCATGTCTTTCTCCGTAAAGAGTAGGGGGTTACCCCCGCGGGGACCTAGTTCCACTCTCACTTCCATCTCCCATGGACGCGATATGACCAAAAATGGTTAAAGCGTACTGAATAATCAAGCAACCAACCACTTCGACAAAACTCGCTATATCGACTGTTAACTTTGATATCACTTCGAGAAAATCACTACATCGTTGATCATATCAGTTTTTCAGGTGAATTTTAAGTCGAAATCACGTGAAAAAACAGTGTTTTCTTAGATAAAAAAACAACTTTGATATTAAACGATGGTTCTAGTTTTCGACAGATAGACCCAGCTTACCAAGCAGTAAACGAAGTTTTATTTATCGATAAACTGACCTTTTTTATTGTCGATAAAGTGAGCATTTCTATTATCGATACACTGAGTTCTTCGATCGATAAACTTATTTTATCGTTGAAAACTAACAGTTTATCGGGCTTACTGCACAAACCGTACAACATAGGGTACGCAGCCGGCGAACGCGGCGTTCACGTAGGCCTACGTACGACAGTTCGTTAGTTTTACCTGACAGCAATGAAATGAGGTGTGAAGTTACGTAGAAACCAAGATAAAATTACATGTCATTTGTAATCACGTTATTTCAAAACAAAGAACGGGTCGTATTTAATATAGGTTGAACTATTTGTTGATACTTAAAGGCTTTTGGAATCTCCAAGAAAAATGTTATTCGAGTATCTTGGGAGTGGTGTGTGCGGTCAAGCCTATGTCGCAAAACATACATTTGGATAGGTATTTTTGTCGGTTTTTATAACCTTGCTAAATTCCCTGGTGCTGAAGTACAATAGTTCAATTCATCGTACAACTGCTAAAAGGCTCACTGGAGAAGTCTTTCTTTTGTGGTGACTTGTCAACCGGCCATGCATCTATGCAATCCGCCACTAAGCAACGGACAGACTCTAGTGGTTGAATTGATATATAGAACCATTTTTCGTAGTGAAAGCCTTCTCTTACATCTTTTTAATCGCGTAGAATAATAATTCGCATAGTGTCGAGCAAATGGGCTTTATGATGCAAACGATATCAGACAAAGAATAAAATATATGAAACACAATGTAATTATTGACTTGTTTTAAATGTCCGGCGTAAATGATGGCACATACGCATAAATATATATATCTGCCTGTTGGTGGTGGGCGATAATATACTATAAATGTGGGCGATAATCTGTGAGCTATAGGCCACCTTGATTTCGCTATCCTTCCACCTCTTCCAAGACGCGATCGATTTATCGATTTATCATATTCCGATTTCTAGAATGAGCTCATCCTGGAAGAGCTCAGTCGATGGGACCCCAGATGGAGTTGAATATCTGTGCAACCGGGGAGACGAGTCGCAGTTAACACAGGCTTAACGGAGACTGCTCCGCCACGAAACAACGGACAGATGCGCTCACCCGCCCGCTCACCCGGAATCGCCGTGTGTTCTCATACAAAGACCACAATGTCAATTTGTTTAGACGAATATGTGTATTTCTCACTATGTCATATTGACTACGGACGCACATGGGTGGTTATATGTCTATTGGTCTCCAGACATTGCATATCACATAAAGTTGCCAGTAGTTGTAATTTTCAAATGTCATGATAATCAGTCAAAGAACAAAACCGAAATTAGCTCATTTACGACCATCATGCATTACCGGAACCGGATAGACATGGCGCCAAAATCGTTACTAGGCATGGAACTACGATAACACACAACACCCGTCCGGCTTATTACGGAGATGCTGGCATCATGGCCGGTCAGTAACGACCCATTGCTGGGCCAGTTAAGGCTAATGTGATACCGCTTTGCCGCTATACCACCGTCATACGCCGGTATCGGCAAGCCGCTATTGCCCCAATTGGCAAATGCCAGTGCAGGCCCGATATCGGCGGAATAGCGGCAGAGCTTTTACTTAGATTGAGGGCGTATCCCTCAGCGCCACCTAGCGAATAATATTTGTTTATTGTGGGATGCACGACTGTTTGAACGGTGAACAATTTTTCTCTGACTAGGTTCGTGAGTTTATTTGGAAACTATAGCTAAACAATCGGTGATGCTGCAGTTGCTGGTCTTATGCCTATTATCGTTCCAGCTTTCATGATAGGGATATAACCAAGGAATATCTGACATAATCCTGTGTGGGCGATAATAGGGATGAGGTGATTGCCATGCTGAGACGTCTTAGTCGTGAATCTCTGTGGGCTGCTACTTATGGTTGAAATAAAGAATGAAATGTTCCATTTTGCCATCGATATTACCCTAACAAGACGATGTAGAATAGCCCTAATCCGAGCTACGTGCATATACTGCTGGTGAGCCGCAATCGGGCCAGCGTTGGTCGCTTGCCGGCTCAGTACCGGCCCGTTATCGGCCCGTTATCGATCGATACTGGCGTGCCACCATCGGCCCATTACTGCGCCGCTGTGCACGGTGTTACTGGCTCGATACCGGGTGCCAGCAACGGGCCGGCACCAGCAGTATCGGACAGCCTGCATCGGGCCAGTACTGGTCCGATTTCGTCATGTTTGTTGGGCAAGTTCATAACGTCACTTTAATAAAAGTCGCAACCGTTAGTTTAGTAGATATGACAGGAACTTGTTAATGTCTGCTGCCACCAATCGACATCACTTTACTCCATAACTTTTGTGTTCTTCTGGATATTACGGAAAGTAAAGGGAACAAGTGTGGGATTGAAGGAGGTACTCCGGTAGAAGCAGTATCATATGTAGTGTTCAATACACATTTATATGTTTGTCGTACTAGCGCCGATGCGTACGTGAGCCCACGTCACCGACTCCTGATAAACTGCATGCAGAAATGTATACATTAGATCTGCCTTACTACGTACAATAGCGTTTCTATTTTAGAGTCTCCGTCTGTAACACCGTCAAAGTGATGATTGGTGAGTGGTTTAAGTAAATCTTTGCGAAGAGACACATTCAAGTTTTGTCTTGAACAGAGACAAATATTTGCACAGGTGGGTTTTGGACCCCACACCGGGGTGACGTGCACTATACGGGGTGACGTGCACTATACGGGGTTACCGTGTACTATACGGGGTGACCGTGCACTATACGGGGTGACCGTGTACTATACAAGGTGACCGTGCACTATACAGGGTGACGTGCACTATACGGGGTGACCGTGCACTATACGGGGTGACCGTGCACTATACGGGGTGACGTGCACTATACGGGGTGACCATGCACTATACAGGGTGACCGTGCACTAAACAGGGTGACCGTGCACTATACGGGGTGACCGTGCACCATACGGGGTGACCGTGCACTATACAGGGTGACCGTGCACTATACGGGGTGACCGTGCACCATACGGGGTGACGTGCACTATACGGGGTGACCGTGCACTATACGGGGTGACCGTGCACCATACGGGGTGACCGTGCACCATACGGGGTGACCGTGTACTATACAAGGTGACCGTGCACTATACAGGGTGACGTGCACTATACGGGGTGACCGCGCACTATACGGGGTGACCGTGCACTATACGGGGTGACGTGCACTATACGGGGTGACCGTGCACTATACAGGGTGACCGTGCACTATACAGGGTGACCGTGCACTATACGGGGTGACCGTGCACCATACGGGGTGACCGTGCACTATACGGGGTGACCGTGCACTATACGGGGTGACGTGCACTATACGGGGTGACCGTGCACTATACAGGGTGACCGTGCACTATACGGGGTGACGTGCACTATACGGGGTGACCGTGCACTATACAGGGTGACCGTGCACTATACGGGGTGACGTGCACTATACGGGGTGACCGTGCACTATACGGGGTGACTGTGCACTATACGGGGTGACCGTGCACTATACAGGGTGACCGTGCACTATACGGGGTGACGTGCACTATACGGGGTGACCGTGCACTATACGGGGTGACTGTGCACTATACGGGGTGACCGTGCACTATACAGGGTGACCGTGCACTATACAGGGTGACCGTGCACCATACGGGGTGACCGTGCACTATACGGGGTGACCGTGCACTATACGGGGTGACGTGCACTATACGGGGTGACCGTGCACTATACAGGGTGACCGCGCACTATACGGGGTGACCGTGCACCATACGGGGTGACGTGCACTATACGGGGTGACCGTGCACTATACAGGGTGACCGTGCACTATACGGGGTGACGTGCACTAAACAGGGTGACCGTGCACTATACGGGGTGACGTGCACTATACAGGGTGACCGTGCACTATACGGGGTGACGTGCACTATACGGGGTGACCGTGCACTATACAGGGTGACCGTGCACTATACGGGGTGACGTGCACTATACAGGGTGACCGTGCACTATACGGGGTGACCGTGCACCATACGGGGTGACGTGCACTATACGGGGTGACCGTACACTATACAAGGTGACCGTGCACTATACGGGGTGACCGTGCACCATACGGGGTGACGTGCACTATACGGGGTGACCGTGCACTATACAGGGTGACCGTGCACTATACAGGGTGACCGTGCACTATACGGGGTGACCGTGCACCATACGGGGTGACCGTGCACTATACAGGGTGACCGTGCACTATACGGGGTGACCGTGCACCATACGGGGTGACCGTGCACTATACAGGGTGACCGTGCACTATACAGGGTGACCGTGCACCATACGGGGTGACCGTGCACTATACAGGGTGACCGTGCACTATACGGGGTGACCGTGCACCATACGGGGTGACCCTGCACTATACAGGGTGACCGTGCACTATACGGGGTGACCGTGCACCATACGGGGTGACCCTGCACTATACAGGGTGACGTGCACTATACGGGGTGACCGTGCACCATACGGGGTGACTGTGCACTACACGGGGTGACCGTGCACTATACGGGGTGACCGTGCACCATACGGGGTGACTGTGCACTATACGGGGTGACCCTGCACTACACGGGGTGACCGTGCACTATACGGGGTGACCGTGCTACGGCATGACGTGCACTATAGGTGGGGGGGGGGGGCACTATGGGGTACACGAAATTCGTCTATGAAATGTAAGCAGCGATCATCTCCCGTTGCCACAGGATTGCCGATTGGCTGCTTTAAGGTAGATGCATAGGTTACATTTTTTTCAGACAAACTTCTTGACATTTTTTCAACTTATAGTACTGTGTATCCAAAACGATAAAATAACATAAAAAAGATATGTCTTCTACCTACTTTTCTGTCAAAATGACATTGAATAGGTAGGGGGTCACATCTAATTTTATAATGGCCGTCAATGGAGAATTCTGAAATTTCGACACGAATATTCAACAGAAAAAAACGGCTCTGACAAAGTTAATAAAAATTTGTCTGTAACAAGCTTGCTCCTTGTTTGTTCAAATAAGAGAAAAAAATATATGGGTCTTCTACCTCGTTTTTCGGTAAAATGACCCTGAACATGGAAATTGTGCCGGTAATTCTGAGGGTCGGAATGGGAAACATGCTGAACTAGAGACACAAGTGAATAAGATACTTGGTGTTATCAAATTTACATGAAACATTTAAGCAACCAAACGTGTAAGCATATAGGCCTACGATGATACGATGATGTGGGGGATCCCTACACTCCCCCCCCCCCCCCGCCTCCCCCACTGATTTACTGTGCCTGTGTTGTCAACGCTATGTAATTTGCCGGCTTGTTTCTAGTGCCAGTTCGTTCAAAGATATATTTATACATCCCAACAAGTTCTTTAGTTTGCTTGGACATGCGTTTGCCTATCACAGCCCATCAGTTTCGCGACTTTGTTACATAAGTCATAAACAAGAAATAAACGATGACTCGCTGCGGACAATAGAGCATTCGCCAGATTAGCCTGGTTCCGCGGCCCAACTACTTCGCTCGCTCGCTCACGGTGCTTACAAGTATGAGTATGAGCGGCGGTACCAGCTTATCGCCAGATCGCAGCAGCATAGTTCACCAGATGGCGCCATAGTGATGCCGGGAAACTCCTTAAGAAGGACACATACCCATAAAGTCCTGTCGTATCACGGGTACAGAGGGAAACAGAGGTTGATCTAAGCGGGGTAATAGGGGTGATTTTCAGTAAAGTTATATGTATTTGGACATATTAAACATTCTGATCCCCTCTAAAACCCAAATGCGTCCTCCCCCGCATCTGACACCCCTGCCTGACAAAGCTAGGAGCCAAGTGCCGAGAAGAGCCCCAAATTCTGTCCCGCATAAATAGAAACACCCGGCACAGTGAACCTACCCAAGCTAACAAACAAACCATCATGGTTATCAGCTTTCACCGGGCGGCAGAAACACGCAAGACGTCTTTTCCATGTAAATTACACCAAAGCGAGGGATACCAGTAAAGAACAGTTCTGAAATTCAGAATTAATTTTAGACGTTATTTAGCACGTAAGGAAACATGACCCCCCTCCAGTACAGCAAATACGAGAATGAACTCGTCCACGCTGATGCCCCTAGAAATCCGTTGTTTATTGAAGTCAACCAATCAGAAGCGACGAGGTTACCTCCTCCCCCCCCCCCCCAATGCCTCCGTTTTAATATATTTTAATTGAATTTCAGTTTTAATCACTACGCAACGCATGATTAAACCGATCAGTATAATATGGTTTGTACCGTTCAACACTCTTACATTTATTAACTCCCGTAGAAAAATGACGTAGATTGGATTAAAATGTAACTGAATATTTAAGGATATTGAGGATTGCTGTTCTTCTGTTGTCTGAACACCATTTGTAAATGTTATTATAAATTCGATTGAATAGAAAGATACATTACAAATAAGAATCCCGGCGGCTCGCATGAAAGCGGCCACACTGAGTTTTAATTAAGTAATTAAGTAGTTATTATAATGTACCCTTTCAAAAGTAGCAAGAATTAATCTTGAAATTTATTCATTGTAATTATATGTTTTCTCACTAATTCTTTTTGATTTGTTCAACTAAATGATTGCGATTCAGAATAAAACTCAAACATATACATAGACTTTAAATAAATTAAATATTTCTGCGCATGGCGGATGTCCCATCGCCTTCCTTGGCTAAACAATAACAGCAATCAGCTCAATTGAAATTTTAAGACGTGTTTTGACTAAGTCAAGCTGACTACAAAATATATGTCAATTATAAGCCAACACAGTAATTAGGGCGACATGTTGCGCCTACGTTCCGCCGATGGTGATGTATTTCGCCCATTTAGGCCTACGTGGAAATTGGTTACGCCAACCCATAATAGGGTCACGTGGTCTGCTCACGTTATTGGCGATGCGTTCCGCAAATACCTGGCGACGTGTTACGCCACTTTTATTTAATTCATTTGACAATTTGTATGTCGTGTATTGTCTTTTTCACTCAGTAATAAATTTGCCTGTTCCGATTCTCTACACCGTGTTCTGTTTTGAATGCCATGGGAACAAGCTGCGGGCGAGCCAGCTTATCATTATGAGTTCGTAGCGAGATCCATAAATGTCGATTGGACACTATTGACAAACTTCATGCAAACCATGCCTACATGTATGACATCAGAGCAGACCAACATGTATGACATCAGTGCAGACCTAGATATATGACATCAGCACATAGCTACATGTATGACCTGAGCCCAGACCTACATGTATGACATCAGCGCATACCAACATGCATGACATCAGCACAAAACCTTACATTTATGGTATATACACAGACCTACATGTATGACATCAGAGGAGACCAACATGCATGACATCAGCGCAGACCTACATGTATGATATCAGCGGAGACCTACATGTATGACATCAGAGAAGACCAACATGTATAACATCAGCGCAGACCAACATATATGACATCAGCGCAGACCTACATGTATGACCTCAGCGCAGACCTTCATGTATGACCCCAGCCCAGACCTACATGTATGACGTCAGCGCAGACCTACATGTATGACATCAGCACAGACCTGCGTGCATGACATCAGCTCAGACCAATATGTATGACATCTGTGCAGACCTTTATGTATGACCTCAGCTCAGACCTACATGTATAACTTTCAGCAGACCTACATGTATGACATCAGCAGAGACCAACATGCATGACATCAGCGCAGATCTACATGTATGACCTCAGCCCAGACCTACATGCATGACATCAGTGCAGACCTACATGTATGACCTCAGCCCAGACCAACATGCATGACATCAGCCCAGACCTACATGCATGACATCAGTGCAGACCTACATGTATGACATCAACGCAAACCAACATGTATGATATCAGCGCAGACCTACATGTATGACATCAGAGCAGACCAACATGTATGACATCAGCGCAGACCTACATGTATGACATCAGAGCAGACCAACATGTATGACATCAGCGCAGACCTACATGTATGACATCAGGGCAAACCAACATTTATGACATCAGCGCAGACCTACATGTATGACCTCAGCGCAGACCTTCATGTATGACCTCAGCGCAGACCTTCATGTATGACCTCAGCCCAGACCTACATGTATGACATCAGCGCAGACCTACATGTATGACATCAGCACAGACCTGCGTGCATGACATCAGCTCAGACCAATATGTATGACATCTGCGCAGACCTTTATGTATGACCTCAGCCCAGACATCCATGTATGACATCAGAGCAGACCTACATGCATGATATCAGCGTAGACCTACATGTATGGTATTAGCCCAGACCTACATGTATGACATCAGAGGAGACCAACATGTGTGACATCAGAGCAGACCTACATGCATGACATCAGCGTAGACCTACATGTATGGTATCAGCACAGACGTACATGTATGACATCAGAGGAGACTAAGATGCATGACATCAGAGGAGACCAACATTTTTGACATCAGCGCAGACCTACATGTATGACATCAGCGCAGACCTAAATGTATGACATCAGAGCAGACCTACATGTATGACATCAGCGCAGACCAACATGTATGGTATCAGCACAGACGTACATGTATGACATCAGAGGAGACCAACATGTATGATATCAGCGCAGACCTACATGCATGACATCAGCGTAGACCTACATGTATGGTATCAGCACAGACGTACATGTATGACATCAGAGGAGACCAACATGTATGATATCAGCACAGACGTACATGTATGACATCAGCGCAGACCTACATGCATGACATCAGCACAGACGTACACGTATGACATCAGAGGAGACCAAGGTGTATGACATCAGAGGAGACCAAGATGTATGACATCAGAGAAGACCAACATTTTTGACATCAGCGCAGACCTACATGTATGACATCAACGCAGACCTATATGTATGACATCAGAGCAGACCTACATGTATGACATCAGCGCAGACCAACATGTATGACATCAGCGCAGACCAGCATGTATGACCTCAGCGCAGACCTACATGCATGACATCAGCACAGACGTACACGTATGACATCAGAGGAGACCAAGGTGTATGACATCAGAGGAGACCAAGGTGTATGACATCAGAGGAGACCAACATTTTTGACATCAACGCAGACCTATATGTATGACATCAGAGCAGACCTACATGTATGACATCAGCGCAGACCTACATATATGACATCAGAGTAGACCTAAATGTATAGCTTCTAGGAGACCTACCAATATCCTGCAATATCAATGCAGCACTAACATCACATTCCGTAAAAGAAGAAGTTCCAGTAGGACTAAAAAAAGGGGGATAAAAATAGAAATGCAAAATACATTTAGAACAAAACCAATGCCCGTAGTCCGCTGGAAAACAAACGAGAGTTTTATCCTTCCTTCGATCTGGAGTACAAAACCCTTCTATTCGCAGCAGAGCGGTTCCCTCGGTATTTATACTGAGGCGCGTAATGCATTTAGTCGCCTAAAAACGGGGTACTACGGTCACATTGTATCTATGATTTCAGTCTACTCAGTGAATATGTGCGTTTGCAAGTCCAAAATTACCAGTTTCTGCCTGTGTATTTATGTGCATCATTTTATTCGCATCAATAACTGCCGTGTGTACGTAACGTAAAAACTACATCGGCCTGGGGATATGCTATTTCAATCATGCAGTTTCTGACTATATCTTGCCAGATATTGTGTTCGCTTGGACTATCAGACCGAAGTTACAGACTGGTTCTCCTCACCGGTGCTTTCATATCGACTGACAGTCTCCCTTTTTTGATAATTTTAAGGCTGAAGCGATAGACATTATAGTTAGATGGCAAAGCCACTGTTCATGTTCTCATACCGACTGCAGGTCCGTTGCCGTTCGACTAATACCAGGCACTAATAAAGGCACCGTTATTCGTTCACATTGAGCTATTCATGTAGTCTGCACCATCGATATATAGCTGTACCATACCCCTCTCCGTCGGATTAAAATGTTTCTTCAGGCCCGTGAGGAATAACCGTGCCCCAGAAGATGAGTTCAGCGTTCGTACCTACCTATCGGGATCCAGGGGAAGGGCATTGAGCACTAGAGCACATCCCCGACCACTTTGGATGCATTTGCCCCCCTCCCCACTGTTTTCTGGTTAAGCTTTCGGATACGAAGAAGGGGAGGGGGGAGGGGGGTAGGGGGTAGAAACCCCCCTGTCAAGCAATGGTTTGTCAGTGACGGATCCATCCCCCACCCCCACACGGTCGCAAAGATTTCAAGCGCAGCTCCCATCCCCCCGCCACCCCCTACCGGTCGCAACTTTTTCAAACCTACTGAAAGTAAATGCCCCCGCCCCTGTTTTCAAAATCCTGGATCCGCCCCTGCGCTCACGCATCTGGTCTCCAGTCTCGATTCCTCCTGGATCCGCCCCTGCGCTCACCCATATGGTCACCAGTCTCGATGCAGCCTGGATCCGCCCCTGCGCTCACTCATATGGTCACCAGTCTCGATGCAGCCTGGATCCGCCCCTGCGCTCACTCATCTGGTCACCAGTCTCGATTCCTCCTCGATCCACCACTGTGTAAGTGGGCTAACCGAAGTGGGCTGGGAGAGCTCCCCTTTTGGTACGACTGGTAGGGATGTGTGTCAAACAGATTCGAAAGTGGTCGACATGAGACACAAATCTGTCTGTCTGGAATGCCTCTTACCAACGGACGGCTACATACCACTACACAAATAGAAGGCCATTTGCCTGGTACAGAGCCACATCACTACCGCTGGCGGCAGGTGCATATTTGCCATGACGAACACCATCAAAGCCGTTACTCCGCAACCCGTTTCTCCCTGTTGCCCCCGATCTTCGTCATGTTTGGTTCGGTGAAGTACATCCCCCACATAGCCCCATCTTAGCCCTTTACTGGCATTCAATTGGGCAGAAATGACATTTTTCTGCATCGTCGCAAACGATAAGCATTGTGAAGCTGCCGCTGGACCTGCAGCGCACTGATAAATTCCCGCGGATTAGCCAGCGCAGACGACAAATTGAATGCCCGAAGCCCAGGTTGAGCCTGGTTAGCGTAGCTCACGGAGGGAAGGGGGGGTGGGGGGGTGGAGACCGTTACCGCGTTAGGCGGCGGGGGACCAGCCAGCCAGGCGGGGGCGGGGAGCAAGCCGGGCCAAGCGGGGAACCAGCCAGCCAGGCCGGCAGCGCGGGAATCGGCAGCAGTGGTGTCGTCTGCGACGCGAGAGAGGACAATCATTGCCGCTGTCGCCTGTTCACTGTGAGGAGGCTTCGACCGTCTGCAGTTTGCGTGCGGTATCCATCGCTCTCCTTGGTCCCAGTCCCCCGCCCGGCTTCGCCTTGTCTCGTTGGACTCTTGTTCTGCGTGAGTCGCATGTGTAATTGGCAAAAGCAAATTGTGCGGACGAGCAGAGGGAGGTGTCTTTGATAAACGAGGATCTTGGCCTTCAGAGGCAACAAGGAGACCCGCGCAGGACTGAATTATCAAGTCTTCGTAAAGACGGGAACACATATCCACGCTCAATAGGGATTTCTAGCACACACACAAAGGCTGGTAAGTAAAAACATATCCATAACAATAATAATCCGACGAATTGCAGGTAAGCATTTCTTGTTCTAATCGTATGACAGCAACATCATCCTGAATTAAAACTCATTTAAGTCATTTGATCTTGTCTCTCCAATTGTCCGAAACCGGTGTCTAATTATATATGATGACAAAAGCTTTCTCTGTTACTTGCTTTAAAGCAGTTACCTGGTTGTGACCTCTACCTTTCCCTTTGCCCTTGAAACCTTCTGTCAAAGTACAAATCACATAACCTTGCCATCTCTCTCCAGACGGCAACGTAAGTCCCGAAAATAAGTTTCAGAATTCCACGACATTGTAAGGTGCAACATCTCGAGCTTATCATTAATTCATCCTTTATCGTCCAGGAAGGTTCCGTGGTCCAGTTTAGCTTAGAACATCATTTCCTTTCATTCGTGCGGTATGACCCGTAGTGTCCGACATTAATTATAGTTGCACGGTGCCCCAGTCGTTTTAGCCAACTATATACCAGTTTGTATGCAGACCAATATTAGACACAATATCATTGTTTGGGGAAACGAAGGGCCGATATCCGGAATCTCCTGTGATCATTGTTCAGCAATCCGCATTCGACACTGGTCAGCAGAGGGCGGTTGTGTACCAGTACTGGGTTCCATTGAGCAGGCTTCTTCGTGAATATTAGGGGGTTACCCCGGGGACATGGCTCCACTCTCCCTTCCTCCTCCCATTGACGCGATATGAATTGCCCTGAATATACAACCATCCATTGAGCAGGGATAAATACGGCGGGTCGGACATAATAATGTGGACCGTAATTTCCTCGCACTTGCCCTTTTGTCTATCTGGTTTCTGCGATGGCAATGTTAATTATCCCGATGAGTTTTTTTTTTATATGCTTCATTGGCGCGCGGAGTAAGTCGCGACCTCGTAGGGTTTGGACCCATTGAAACGAACAATTTTGACACCGGTTGCTTTTAACAGCTTTTCCCTCAGTTCATCCATAGTTATCGTCGAAATTGGCTGTAATTGACTTACACATACATTAGTGACACGTCAGACATTACATACTCGATAAATGTACCTGGGTATATGGGACCATTATTTTGTTAATTGCCCCCATTAGAGCCCCAGGATAGTGTGGCAACGAAAGATTCGATAAAAAAAAATTTAAATGCAGGGGTAGTCATTTGTTTGACATAGATATTACTGGTGCGTCATCGACCATTGTTAATAATGCACATGGTATGGAATCATCGACCATTGTTAATAATGCACATGGTATGGAATCATCGACCATTGTTGGGCATGAGTCCCATTCTATTTAGTATGAAATGCGATGGATACAGACGGATGACATGTTGTATTTTCGTTTTGACGACTTCTTAGTGTAAGGTGTACCGGGCTACAAATTATATCATTTAATTAACATGTGGTTTTGCATCTTCAATTTTAAACCAATGCTTGCACCACTTCACTCACATAAACTTAAATTTGTTCATGTTCTTCTGTTTCTATTCTTGTACAACAGTACCAGAGAGTGTTTTCTGCTGTAAGCCCCCCACCTCTCCACTCCCTCTTCCCCTGTCTTGCTCGTTCTCACAGGACACAAGAGGACACGCGTTGGTAGTGCTGCCGTTAGCTGTTACGGGTATGCGACCTTTAATCCCGGACAAGCCGCCCGATTTCCGGTAGTTGAGTCTCTCTTTGAGGTCCCATCGCCGCCATCACCCCCGGTGGCAAGTGCACTTACATCAAAGCCCCTCCCCCCAAGCTGTCTCAGGAACGTGGACGAGGTTGAGAGTGGGGGAGGGGGGGGGGGTGGTGGTTGAGGGTAAAGGGGTGTCAGTTATCACATTTCATAGTCTCTCCATGGGGCCTGATGAGGTGCCGTAACTCTCTCTAACGGGGCGACGGGGTTACACGGGAGGCGATGGGGGATAAGGCCTGAAGCAGGGGATTCCCCGTAGTGGTATACAGTATATTTGGGCTTCACCCGCAACGCCAGATGGGGAGGCAGGGGGTGGGGGGGGAGGATGTCATAGGTTGCTCGGCCGCAGGCTTCGGAACTTCTTACCAACACCCCTGCTTTACATACCCGTCATTGGCTAATGGCCAGCCAGGAGTAGTCGGCCGACGGCTAATTCTACCGGTTCCCCCGGCTGCTGCTCCTAACTCACAGCCTCCTACCCCTCTCAGAGCCGCACCTCCCCCCCTAACCCTCGCCACCCCGCCCCCGCCCCGTCTCGAAAGGATGCCTGGCGGTCATATTGCTTAATTGATGCGGCCATTGACTTGAAGAGGCTACAGATTTATCAATGTCCGCGACTTGCCGGGAATGCTAAATGTGGCGGCGTCCCGGCAGAGGCCGCCACCGCCCAACGCACCCTAACAAGGCATTAGGACGATTGTTCCACGTGCTGCCTGGTTCCACCGCCCCAGCGGTCGTCGGTTGTGACTGGGTCCCCGCGCGCAGATCCTCCTCCAACAAGCCATTTCGCTCACGCTTTGCTGCCGTCAATGGTGAGGCAAACCAGTTATCCCTCGTTCCGTCAGCTTGGGCGCGCAATTGTCAAGTTCCTTGGTGGGTCTAGAGATGGCAGATCTGGCTGTTGAAAAGCGGGTCACCGCCGGGGGCCGACTGGTTCCCTGCTCGCAAAAGCGACTGGCGCATTGAAAAGCGGGACTGCCTGGTTCCCTTTGCGCAGGCGGCTGGTACATTGCACGGCGGGTAACCGTTGTTACGGCCAAGTAGGGCCCACATGACCATCTCCCGTTTCGTTAGGGTAACCCGCGTACGACGAAGGTCGACATGACGCTGTTCAGTGTAACTCACGCACGATGACGGTGTACAAATAGACGGTGGCGCCCCCTTGCGACTTCCAGGCGTATTGCTGGTCAGGCGGCGACGTCCTGAGTTATGTATACATGTTATGTGCTAAGTTGGGGAACCGCTTGCACACTCCAAACTAATGTGCAAATGGCTATTTTTATTGCTTTAGCTGTCATTGTTATTTTTTTTAAACAAAATATATGATATATATATAAAGATGTTTTATTGAGAAGCTCTCCGGCACATGAGGCCCGTGGAGCCTTAGACTAGCGAATTTTTAGGGGGTCATTTGGATGAAAGAAGATTAGGAAAATCATTAAAATCGCCTTCTTCTTTGCATTCTGATGAATTCCTATGCTGATTTTAGATTGCACGTTTGTCTGCAAGATAATCTCATGTGGTCCTGATAGATATCAAAAGTACGTAAGTTAATTCATATACACCGTCTGGTTGCTTCTATGGTGACAAGAAAATATTCCCCTGGAATTTTTTTCCAATCAGAAAAATATTTGTCGGGCTGCCGCGTGTACTCTCCGTCACAGGCATGCTGGAATGCACCGTGCTGGAATTGTCCTAAGCTGGAATTGTCTTGTGCTGGAATTGCACCGTGCCAGAATGGTCGTCTTGAAGGAAACAGACACATCGGGCAGTTTATTGCGAATGGAAGACGTTCACGCTGGTATAGGGCCATGTAGCTTTACTGTTGTTCCATTTAAGCCTATTTTTAGATAATTTAAGAAGCAATATACCAAAATGCTATTAATTCCCTTCCGTTGAACAAAAAATCACTATATGCCTGTCACCACCCGATAACCGGCCCTTCCGCCTCACACCCGTCGCTCTCCCCCGGCCCCTACCCACCCATCCATCCGGCTCACTCCCTCCCCCTCCCCCTCCCCCTCCCCCTCCCCCGGCCCCAACCCACCCATCCATCCGGCTCCCTTCGTTTTTCCCTTCAACGCCGAAGTAACAGGGGAGGGGGGGAGGGGGGGTGTGGAGAATGTTAGCGCCAATCAGTCTTCTGATACGCCTTGTAGTCTGGGCGAAGCCTTGGCAACGCGCCAAGGCAACCAGGGAGGGGTTCCCGCGCCTCAGTCCTTAGTTCCCTAGAAACGCTAGCATCCAAGGAACTGTTCCAGCGATCTGCGGCATTCTGATCATGCTGGGCAATGTTTGCCCCAGTGACAGGGATCGCGACCACCGTCCTTCATTTGTTTTTATGACACTCCTTGGAGGCGGTGTAGGAGGAGGGCGACGCCCCATGAAACTGTCATTGCTGCCAGGAACCTGTTCAACGCAGATCGGTACGAGAGGTTGTCGAGCGGAAAAGACGAATATATGAACTTCCGTTGTCAGGTTTGAGGGTTTGAGCTTGACCCCCTTAGCCGTCTGTCATTGAGGGTGTAAGAAACAGGTCAGTATTTATAAGATTGGGCCAGACGAGGACGAAACCAGATGGGACAGAATCTAAATGAAAGGAAACACGTTTTTTTTAATAATTTCGTTCTACCTTCTAAGCACTTCCGTTTTATTTTGTCTCACGAAGTGGAATGTCGCGGTAAAGGCCAAGCGTGAGCTATACGTTAGCTATTATTTAATCGGCAACTTTCTGCAATATTCTCCATAAACAAATAAGCAAATAAGGCAGGAAAGTGTCATTTGGTCATGGACACCGACACAACGGCCCCACCATGTACACTGTTCCCTCATGGACACAGACACAGCGACTCCATGCACACTTTTCCCTCATGGACACAGACACAGCGGCGCCATGCACACTGTTCCCTCATGGACACAGACACATCGACTCCATGCACACTGTTCCCTCGTGGACACAGACACAGCAGCTCCATACACACTGTTCCCTCATGGACACAGACACAGCGGCTCCATGCACACTGTTTTCTCATGGACATGGACACAGCGGCTCCATGCACACTGTTCCCTCATGGACACAGACACAGCAGCTCCATACACACTGTTCCCTCATGGACACAGACACAGCGGCTCCATGCACACTGTTTTCTCATGGACATGGACACAGCGGCTCCATGCACACTGTTCCCTCGTGGACACAGACACAGCAGCTCCATACACACTGTTCCCTCATGGACACAGACACAGCGGCTCCATGCACACTGTTTTCTCATGGACATGGACACAGCGGCTCCATGCACACTGTTCCCTCATGGACACAGACACAGCGGCTCCATGCACACTGTTCCCTCATGGACACAGACACAGCGGCGCCATGCACACTGTTCCCTCATGGACACAGACACAGCGGCTCCATGCACACTGTTCCCTCGTGGACACAGACACAGTGGCTCCATGCACACTGTTTTCTCATGGACATGGACACAGCGGCTCTATGCACACTGTTCCCTCATGGACACGGACACTATTTCCAAAGCCCCATCGGAATCCTCCGTCGCCATATAAATCTAATATTTGTCTGTCTCCCACCACGGCGGGCACGGCGCGGAGAGCTATATAATGATACACTCTGGCACATGATAATATGGCCCCACAAACAATCGGCTCTAAGTAATCATGGAAGGATACCGGGGTGGCGACCCCTGGTGGACAGAGCGGAACGAGCGAGTCCTCCCCCGCCACCCAGTCTTCACTCTATCCCTCCTCCCCCCTCCTCCCCCTCTCCCCTTCCCTCCTCCCCCCCCGCCACCCAGTCTTCCCCCCTTCATTCCTTCCCTCATACCGTCCTTCCACCCTACCCCTCTCCCCCTTCCCTCCTCCCCCTCTCCCCCTTCCCTCCTCCTCTCCGCCACCAAGTCTTTCCCTCTTCCCTCCTCCCCTCCCTCTCCCCTTCCCCCTTCCCTCCTCCCCTCCCTCTCCCCTTCCCCCTTTCCCTCCTCCGCTCCCTCTTCCCTCCTCCCCTCCCTCTCCCCTTCCCCCTTTCCCTCCTCCGCTCCCTCTTCCCTCCTCCCCCCTTCCCTCCTCCCCTCCCTCCGCCGCCAAGCCTTTCCCCTGCCTCCTGCGGCCGCGTCTCTCCCCTTCATTGGCCATTTGACACTGATGGGACTGGCTGGGCTGCTATTAGGACCACGTGGCCCCCCTCTCCACGCGGGTAATTGCCTGGGGGCCGTGTGTCCTTATGAAGTACAGTGATGGATGGGGCGACATGGAGGCCTTAAGGAGTGTAGGGGTGACAGTGACGGGGGTGAGGGTGACAGTGGCGGGGGGTGATGAGGGTGACAATGGCGGGGGTGAGGGTGACAGTGGTGGGGCTGAGGGTGACAGTGGCGTGGGACGAAGGGGGGGGGGGCGGGGGAACAATGTAGGAGTATTTAGCGGCAGGGTGAGGACATGAATCTGAAGACATCCGGTTGTTCTTGTAGGTCAGTAATATAATAATTGTATCCACATAGCTCATGTATCGCTTGTAATACTATAATGGTGGTACCGCTCGATCCTGGGTGCCTCTCTCAGCGGCGAAGGCTCCGGAATTGACTTGTATGTTGGGTATTGGAGGAAGGCTGCAGTACTTATTAGGGATACCACGGGGTGAGGAAGGTCATACTGAACCCTACGCTGGGCAAGTGGGTGCTGTATGGATTGAGGTTGGGGAGAGGGCACAGGTACTGAGATGCGAGACAAGCCCGGCCACTGAGGGACTATGAAGAGATGGTGACAGGTCGTAGGGTTGGACCTGACGGAACCGACGATGTTTCTTCCGTCCGTGTGGGATTGTGGTTTGGAAATAAAAAGTAAGCATGTTAAGGAGAATGACGCTGCAGAAATTGGGGTTGGAAGGGTGGAAGTTGATGATGGTCCCGAGCTAGGGGTGCTTGGCTTTGAGGATGGACGCGATGGCAGGACATTAGACAAACTAACAGGATGCAGGGCTTCCGCCGTCGGACGGCGCTGCGGAAGGGTATCGGGGGAGTCGGCGGGGGGGGGGGGGGGGCAGGCAGGGTACTTAGGCCACATTTTCTGAGCATTATGGCATGATGGGGTGAGGGCGGGGTGGTGACAGAAGCATGGAAGAGAAGTGGCCCAGGACGCCGTCTTGGCTGTAGGGAGGTAGGTAGTAAGTGAAGTGATGGAGTAGGTAGTGACTGGGACATAGAATACCCAGCCCGGACAGAGGCAGTCGGTTACAGTCACGGGAAGGAGGAAGATTCGGCCTGATAGGAAGCTCGATTCTCTTCCCAAAGGAAGACCATCAAGTTGTGCAAACAGTAACGAAAGGGCCCGGCCAGGGTGGGATGGGGGGCGGATAGTGGAATGTGTAGATGAGTCCAGCCAATGAGCGCCCTCCCCCCCCCCCCCGCCCCTTCCGCCTGGCTCCTGGTACCACACGGCAAGCCGGAAGTGCAGCGAGAGTCTCGGGATGGCACGAGATCGTCGCGACCTGCCATTGATGGCTCTACCCCTAACACCAGTGTCATTGCCAGTCAGTCAGCCACTCGCCGAGTGATAACTTTTCATCGATTTATTTTTTACTTATTATTAGCGTTACCATTTAATAAACAACAGTTTTTACACCCACCCGGCTCATAATTTTTACATGAGACACCATATACTATAAATCCTTGAAATACGCTATGCACAAATTAACAACAACGAAATCGGGCTGTTGGATTTCTAACTTGCACTACTACTTGGGTAATTGGAACCGATGTCAGAGCGCTGACCTCACGAGTGGTTTGTTTACCGACTTAAGGCGGTAACCGAATCAACACGGCTCTACATTATCGGGGAATCCTAAGGACATCGGAGGGTGTATTGTCCTGACGATTGATTTGTGGCGCCACCGGAAGTTGTCTTCGGAAGGAGGCGGAGAGATATGACTACAGGAGCTCAGCACCGTGACGGAATGACAAACCACGGAAGGAAGACACGTAAGATATGTGTCAATGTGTCGTCAATCAGTATCAGAATGGGGGGTTGATTGCGGATGTATATTTCACCGGAATCGAGTGTCAACTCATGGTTATTAACCCGATTATGACGCGCTCGTTGGTTGGATAATGAAGACAATACCCTACCAAAGACATCGGGGCCGGGACACATCCGGGTACTTCAGTTACTGCCTGCCGGGGATCATTGTCCTCTCCAGTGGCTGCCTTAAACAAACCGGAAGTGTTTTTTTACGACATTTCCGCCGTGACGGGGTGACACGTGTTTTCGGCGATGACTGCAGCACTTAGGGGAGTACGGTGGTGGTATGGGGCGTGTGGTAGTGGTGGCAGGGTGAGTGGCTGGTGTCTGGTGGGTGGATGGGTTGGGGGAGGGGGGGGGGCGGGCTTCATATTGGCCGACTGGCGTCTTGTTCTGTAGACAGTCGTGTCAAATGAGGCTATGTCGGCAGATATCAGAGGTTATGGAGAGGTGTGACTGCCGCTAACCAAGCCTGCGTTGATAGGCAAGTCATGCGTGGTGACACGGTCGCCCGCGTTGGCCGAGGCGTCACGTGTGCACTGATTTGGGGTGAATAGCCGGAATGTCTGCCAATGATGTGAGAGCTAAGCAAGGCACACGTGTGGTGGAGACAAGAGGAGGCATTGACAATGACGTACAAATACTTAGGTCATAGAACATAACGTTCAATGATTAATATAGTATGGTTTGGTGTTTTGTGCCACCCTTGTGATCGCATGGGGTGTACATAGATCAATACGGTCCTTCAGGTGCAACGAAATGAATCACGTGTGAAATCATCTCCGGACTGATATAAGGCGTGTGACATTGATATATCGATCTGGACGGGATTACTACCCACTGAGCTATATGTGGCCTGCCGCGCTCAGTCAGAGACAAAGCGGTGCTCATGTCTCCTAACATTAATGATGCTCAATCGACCACATGAACAGAGTCTTCCCTGGTCATAAACTCCGATTTCAGTCTCTATAAGTCGCTTGCGTGTTGTATTTATCATAATATCTGATTATTGTGATATCTGATTCCTGCCTTTCCCCTTATTCGCTTGTCCTTGTCTCCCGCTTCGATGTCTCATCCTACCTCTTTATAGCACAGTAATGTTGCATGTCACTCTGCATGTCTGCTTATCTCCCACTGTCTGTCTGTCTGTCGCCCACCCCTTCCAAGACTCCTCCAGTGCCTCTTTGGCCTGCGGCGTGGAGTCTCGATCAATGCGCTCAGGACGTACCCCCCCCCCCCCGACACACACACTCCCCCACCCCCCCTCGTGACGGTCCTTCTCTCACATCCTGCAGCAAATAGGTGATTGATTGGCGGCACTTACACCTACGGCACCAAGCTCACAGTGTCCTATAGTTGACGGGTATTAATAGGTACAAATGTCGGATTCCGTTATGTCGCCGGGGGATATGTGGCCTGGTGGGCGTCGTCACAAGCTAGGTCTGGTGGACGTACGGGTTCTTGGGCGTCGTCACAAGCTAGGTCTGGTGAACATACGGGTTCTTGGGCGTCGTCACAAGCAAGGTCTGGTGGACATACGGGTTCTTGGGCGTCGTCACAAGCATGGTCTGGTGGACATACGGGTTCTTGGGCGTCGTCACAAGCAACGTCTGGTGGACATACGGGTTCTTGGGCGTCGTCACAAGCAAGGTCTGGTGGACATACGGGTTCTTGGGCGTCGTCACAAGCAAGGTCTGGTGGACATACGGGTTCTTGGGCGTCGTCACAAGCAAGGTCTGGTGGACATACGGGTTCTTGGGCGTCGTCACAAGCTAGGTCTGGTGGACATACGGGTTCTTGGGCGTCGTCACAAGCTAGGTGTGGTGGACATACGGGTTCTTGGGCGTCGTCACAAGCAAGGTCTGGTGGACATACGGGTTCTTGGGCGTCGTCACAAGCTAGGTCTGGTGGACATACGGGTTCTTGGGCGTCGTCGCAAGCAAGGTCTGGTGGACATACGGGTTTTTGGGCGTCGTCGCAAGCAAGGTCTGGTGGACATACGGGTTCTTGGGCGTCGTCACAAGCTAGGTCTGGTGGACGTACGGGTTCTTGGGCGTCGTCACAAGCAAGGTCTGGTGGACATACGGGTTCTTGGGCGTCGTCGCAAGCAAGGTCTGGTGGACATACGGGTTCTTGGGCGTCGTCGCAAGCAAGGTCTGGTGGACATACGGGTTCTTGGGCGTCGTCGCAAGCGAGGTGTGGCAATCATACGGGTTCTTGGGCGTCGTTACGAGCAATTTATGTTTGGGTCTCTTATGAAGATGTGTCCAGATTCAGTAGCGGATCCAGGAATTTAATGAGATACTTGCGACTTCAGGGGGGGGGGGGAGGGCTGGTGAGGTACTAGAAAGAGTATGTGACTGTGCCCCCTTCTTCAGAAAAAGGAGGGCACGTGCCTGGTTTTCACCTAGTTTTCAGCGAAAGGGGGGGCATATGCCCCCTTGTGCTCCCTCTCCCCCCCCCGTTTTGGATCGGCCACTGTAAAAAAAACAAATGTAAATAATAACGATAAAATGAAGGTAGACATGAAACTAATTGTATTGATAAACGCTCTGGCACATGAGACATAACCAATTTGCCTTTGGAATAATTAATTTGGAGATTAATTTATAGGTAAGAAGTGTAAGTATTTTAGAACTTCATGTGAAGCGGACATGCGACCCCCAAATTTTAGGACCCATGTTTTGTTTTTTTTAAATTTGTAGGCTATTCCCCAAAACGATAGATTTAAAAGATACGTATGTTTTTATTGTGGAACGCTCTGGTACATGATACTGAATCAATTGGGCTTTCGAAGAGTTAATTTGGTGGCTGCCTGCGCGCCAAGCCGGCGTTTCTGGGTTCGATTCCCAGTGGCGACGCCATCATCTTTTACATCTAAATTAACCTTCAAATGCACTCTCCCCGAGCCCAACAGGGTACAGGGTACCTTGGCTGACATACAACTGCCACCATGTCACCATGACATGGGTATGTTGCAGTGAGGGTAGTTCGACGAGAGACCGCTGGGTACGTACCTGTGGAGAGCGGCCTTGACCTTCACTTGGTAGGCGGCTTATGTCGACATTTTGTCACCAGCACCAAACCTCCGGCGCATGCGCAACGGAACGATCCCAACGGGGGTGGTTTGGGCTCGGATCGAGTAGGTGCAAATCCCGACAAAGCCAGCGGAGGAACGGATGGAAATTGACGTTTTTCGATTCAATTGAGAGGTCGCTTTGTGAAACGGAGTCGCCAATTGATGGAGTCATGCACCGCAATGTCTGACTGGGAGAACAAGGCGCGGGTGGGTGGCGGGGGACGAGGGGATGTCCCTGCCGGTGGTGGTCTTGGTGGTGGTGGTGGTGGTGGGGAGGGGGGGGGGGGGTAATGTGGGCGGCACCCGGAGGGGCCGGACAAGGGCGTGTCGGGATAGATCGTTCGCCGGTCTCTGAACCTTGGAGATAACGCACAGGGCGTCAGGATGGGGGGGGGGGGGTAAAGTTGGTGTGGCTTGGATGAAGAAGAGGGGGGGAGGTGGGAGGAGGGTGGCTTGGATGGAGAAGAGGGGAGGGGGTGGGAGGAGGGGCGATGGGAGCGGGTGGTCTGTGCAGGAACTCTGGTGTGAATGGGGATGCCAGCCTGTGGTCGCCATGGCTATCTTACCGGCACGTCACCACACCAGGATTATACCGCCAATTTCCCCCTTAGAGTGCCGGTATTTGCCCAGCAAATAAGATCTGATGGCGCGAGGCCTGGACGAGATCTCACGGTGACTGACGCGGCCTGACGTGGCGTCGCGTGGCGCACCCTCCTCGTCGCTGGCGCCCTCTGGTGTTTGAAAAGCTGTTGTCGGGAGGAAAGAAGAAGAAGAAGAAACTCTCATCATGTGCTCTCATCATGATTGTCTTTAAATCTGAAAACTTCAGCGAGGAGAGATCAGTGGCAGCGACCGACCGTCACAATTATGAAGAGATCGATGGAGGCAAACTTTGCGACGGCCCACCACTAATGCTATTTACCTTATTTTTTGTGTTTTCATTAATTATTTTTGCTTGTATTGGTATTTTGCCAATTATCGGAACGGTGCATTCTGATCCGAAAGCAAATGCGAAGATGCAAAAATGTATATCGTGAGCAGCGCAGTAAAGGGCCAATGTTCCTAGTTCCAGTGCGCGTTGGGTTTTTTGGTTTAGTTATTTCGTTGGCATAAGGAAACAGGTCATTTCTGATATAAAAAGGCTTGAGATGATTTTAATTTGCAAGTGGAGGATGAGGGGGATGGGGGGGGGGGTGGTTATATAGGTCCACGTAGGGTTTAAATCGATAGGAGTGCAATAATGTAAATAGTTGCCTTCCATTATTGGATGCATATGACTCCTATGGCCCCTCTTCCCGTTCAAAGATTTTTTTTGATCATTTTTCCGATAATGTTGTGGATGGTTGTTAACTAGAAGAAAAATGTGGGGCTGTCCACCCAAAAATGTTGATGATGAGTACGTTGTCAAAAGCCGAATCTGAAGATTTATGCACCAGGATGTACTTCACCCCCTGCCCCCACCTACCACATCCCCCCACTACCACACCCCCCCTTACCACACCCACCACTACCATCTCCCCGCAATACCCCTCTTCGTCTCCCACCATTACCATCTCCCTGCCACACCCCTCTCCGTCTCCCACCGGCGGGTGCCCCTCTGGGCGGCCCGAACTGTCTTATCGGGGTCGGGGGCACGCAGGCAGCTGTGATTGGGGGGGTGAAGGGGGCCAGTTTTCCGCCCGGGTGATCCATCATGTGACACATTCCAGCCAGCTGACTGGTTCATTGCAGACGCCGCTACATCGCGGGGAGAGGGGAGGAGGTGGGGGGTGGGGGTGGGGTGGGGGTAGAGGGAAGGGGGAGGGGAGGCAGGGGTAGGGGTGACGGTGGAGGGAGTGGGGGGGGAGGGTAAGGCAGGCGTCGCCTCTACTGCCAGACTCCCGCGCTGATCAATACCCGATGGTTAACCATCACCCCGACTCACCTCCTCTCCTCCTCCCCCTACCCCTCGCCTTCGCCCTACCCTACCCCACCCCCCACCCACCTCCTCCACTCCTCCCCCAGGCCGCATCACCCCTCCCCCCCCCACGGACCGGTATTGGTAGGTTACCGATCACGGTCAGTGCCAACAAACTGCGTCATGAATACATTAGCATGGCCATATTTTTCACCATAATGCTGTTCCCGTGACAGCCGTTCGCGGACCGTTAGGCGCCATACCGATAACTTTGGGGCCGAGGGAGGGGGAGGGGACAGTGGGGTGGACGGTAGGGGGGTGTGGGCGGGGGATGGGGGGAGGGGGTATGGGTTGAAGTAGGTGGTGGAGCGGAGGGGCTAGGGGGGGGGGGGAGACCCTCGTTAAGGCGGACTAAGGCCGTTGGCCATAAGGGGTCAGGGAGATATTCCTGTCCCTCAATGGGCCTTCCGGTACCAAGGTTTAGGTGGGGGGAGGGCGGAGGGAGGCGGCAGTGGGCGCCTGGGAAGGGTGTGGCTATACAACTGTAGGAAGTAGGGAAGGGAGGGAGGGGGAGGAGAGGGAAGAGGAGGGGGAGGGGGAGTAGAGAGAAAGGAGAAAGCAAAGGGGGGGGGGAGGGGAGCAGAAGAAAAGTTTAGCCGGTGTCCTTGTGTTCAGGTATGCGGAGAGAGGAAAGGCAGTGACAGTGACGCCATTGGCTCGTTGAGAATAGAGGGGAAACGCCGGAATTGTGGGTGAAAAATGTCGCGGAACACGAGCGAAGGAAGTCATAATTGAAAATGACCTGAGCCGTGTAAACGGATTGACGGGATCACTGTCACGCCCCAGCGCCCGCGGCGTTCCCCGAGCCAGGGACACGGCATGGTAGGCTGGTGGAGAGGGGGGTGACGGGGGGGGTGGGTATGGGGAGGTAGAGGTGGGGGGAGGTAGATGTTGAGGGGAGGTACAGGTGTGGGGGGAAGTAGAGGCTGGGGGGTAGAGATGGGGGGATGTAGAGGTGGAGGGAGGTAGAGATGGGTGGAGGTAGAAGTGCGGGTTAGAGGTGGGGGGAGGTAGAGGTGGAGGGGTAGAGGTGGGGGGGAGGCAGAGATGGGGGAGGTAGAGGTGGGGGGAGGTAGGTATTTGGGGGGGAGGTGGAGGTGGGGGGATGTGGAGGTGAGGTAGAGGTGGGGGGATGTAGATGTGGGGGGAGGTAGAGGTTGGGGGAGGTAGAGGTAGAGGTTGAGGAAGATGGGTCGAATTGCAAATGCAGGACGGGGGTGGGAGTAACGTGGGTAGGTGGGCGTAGGAAGAGAGGATCTTTGGCGTAGAGGCTCGGGTGATAACCGTGGATAGGGTGTGTGGGGTGTGGATAGGGTGTGTGGGGTGTGGATAGGGTGTGTGGGGTGTGGATAAGGTGTGTCGGGTGTGGGGAGAGGGTGTGGGGTGTGGAGTGATGATAACGATGGGGGGTGTATAGAATGATGACAAATGATGCGTGCATTAACCTGGTGAGTTCCCAGGAAAGGATATTCTGGGTGGAGGGGGAGGGGGAGCATACATTATGCAGCTACTCACCCGGCGTTACGGGGGAAGGGGAGACGGGACGCGGTGCGGTGAATAGGTGCGGTGGGTCGGAGTGAATGACTCCCGATAAGTGAGGCGGTGGGGGGTGGGTGACGGCGATAATGGGGGTGGATGGAGAGAGAGAGGGAGGGAAGGGAGGGATGGAGGGGGAGGTGTGGAGTGGGGTGGGGTGGTCATTGAATGGCCGAGTGGCTAACAAAACCCCTCCCGCGACATGGCTTTTGTGTGGCACTGAAGGCGGTGACGGTGGGCTGGAACCCGCGGGGGGTCGATGGGGGCTCTGCTGTGAGACTCTACACGCCCCGTGGCTCCTTCACCCCCTACCTCCCCCACCCACCCCTACCCCACGCCCCCCTCTCCCTCTCCCCGCCTCCTCTCCAACGTTTATCTTCTTTTCTCCATTCCTTTTCATTCCGAAATCCGTTACGACCTACCCCTTCCCCACCCCGCCGACGTCTCTTTCTGCCCCCCCCCCCCTACTCCTCCTCCCTGCCCCACCCCCGTACCCCCCGTTGTGTCCCCAGTCCGTTCGTGGATGGGCCCCAAGTATGTCTTCGGCGTCCGCCAGTCGAGAAGGTCAAGCCGTATCCGACAAACACTGGAACTGGCTGAGATGTTAAAAGAAACATGAACTGGATTTTAAAGGGCTTGACATCCGTCATGCACAATCCAAATATGCCGCCATGGGGAGGGGGTGGGGCGGTCGGGGGGAGGGGGGGGGGCGATAATCAAGAGACAATGATCTCGACTGCCACGCGCATCACGTGATTAATTTATCTCCATTGTAGGCAACCGGAAGTCGTTCATCAGCTCTCTTCTGAAGCATTCTCTCGGAAAGCCATCACCGATTCCAGATACTTGGAAGTGTGATGGCCTCCAAGACTCGTCACGGTATATAACATATATCTACAATATCTATATATACCAGCTATTACTGATTACTATCTATTGGTTTCCTCGAGAATGAATCAAACCACTGACCGGCTGTGTGCCTTGGTTATGGACACGATCCATGTGCCCCGCCCTACCTCCCCGGGGCACGGCGGGGGTGGCGGGGGGTGGGGGGTCGGTAGGCTTCACGCCACGTCGGCATCGGTCTCGGGGATCAATGAAAATTAGCCCAATTTTCCATTATCCCCGGAGAGGCTTGGAATATAATTATTGTACCTCACATCTGACTATTTCTTCGCGCTGAGCTCCATTCACGCAATGGAAGCCATTTGGTATTGGCCGTATTGGTAATCAATCGGTTTTTAGCGCCGAAGCTTCTGGTATAGCCAACTGGCATGGCGGCGGCTATACCAGCTCCAAACCCCAACAGACACCACTCTATTGCCACCCGATGGCGGCAACTGGAATCTGTTCATCAGTGAATCTGGGTAAACGGCCAGAGAAGACTGTCCCGTTTGGCGGCTATCCGTTCAGACCGCCTGGGCGTAATGGGCCGAGACGCCTAGCCACTTGTCTTGGTGTTCCTGGTGGTGCCTCGCGAGGTTCCCGGCCTGTCTCTATGCCCTAAAGCCCGGGCTGATGCCACTCTGAAGACGTGTAAGCGGAAGATTACAAGGACTTTCCTAGACCTTAGCGGTCGTGTGGCCCCGCCAGACCCCTCCACCGACTCGTCGTGTTACTCCCCCGCTTCTATGGCGAGGGAATGTATCGACTGCCTCGGCTGCTTCCGGTCTCATCTTGGGGTAAACTGTCAGGGTGTTTTCTTCCACGTCTTGGGTAAACTGTCAGACTGCTCCTTTTGCCGTCTTGGCTAAATTTTACATTAAATGCTGAAGACATGTTTGCATTCAAGTAAAAGTAAATCTAATTCGCACCAGAACCATTTCTAATGGTTATAATATTGATAAACTATTGATATATGGAAGGGGGGGCGGGGGGAAAGGGGTATTTGCGTTCCTCGGGATTGGGCTTTTCATTTCACCGTGAACCGGGAATGAGGAAAATAATTCTTCGTGAACTTGGAATGAAGAAAATAATTCTTCGTGAACTGGGAATTGGGTGTTAGCCTACCGCCGTGTTCAAGGATTTTCACTAATCGTGAACTGGTAATTTTAATATTAAATAACCGTGAATCGGGAAATTTAGTAGCGTGTCCGCCCTTCCATTGCATGCGGAGAGTTCTGCTTCTAATTCATCGTGACCTGGGAATAAAGACATTTATTCTTCGTCATCTGGGAACACGATCTCCGCCCCCCACCCACCCCCCCCCCCTAGCCCCCATATATGGTACTCATAAAGAACATTTTATTTGAATCAGTGCCAGCTTCGCACTTTTATTATCAATGGTAATAATAATTGGATAAGCTTAATTAGGATCCTGGTATTAATGCATGACACTGCCTCCATACCCCCCCCCCCCCCGCCCTCCCCCCCTCACTCCGATACCCACCCCCTACCAGCAGACACATTTATAACAGCTTCTAATTGAGGCTCATGTGAACTGTAAGATTGTGTTCTTTGAAGGATCATTCGACGCCATCTTTCCAACAGTGACGTGTACAGCAGATTGAATATTGAAGATTGAACAGCATATGTCATGTACGTCAAGCGGACCAACCACGGCAGGACAGAGGGCTAATACAACAATTATTCAACAGCTTCCTAACGTGCTACCACTACTTGATGACGTCACTTCCGGGTCGGGCTATCATTCTAGGGCCGCGCATTATATGGATCTTCTACCGCACTAGTCGGGTTGTTGTCGGACAAATATTGCTCTGTGACTATCTATATATAGCCAATCGACATAACTGGTGCCGTTGGGATTTTCCTGTCCCACTTATTTGTTCTGTCTGCTTCTGTTTCCTGATTCGCGATCTCGTTTCGTACACGCGAGATCTGACTGCGTCACAAGGGGGGGCTGAAAAGGGAGAAGGGGGGCTTGGATTGAACGCTCCAAGGGATATAAGCAACATTCGTATCGCTTTGTTGGTGGCCCATTGAGAAGAGTAGTGATAAAAAAATCATGCAGACAGTATCGATAGAGACGTGGTAGACAGCAAAAAAAACGTTGAGCGAGGAGTGGCCTCTGCCCCCTACCCGGTTCCGCTTGTCGCCTACCCTCGTGGCAGCGGCCTATTCTTTTAACAGTATCCCACCCACCCACTCCCTCGTTTGTTTCTGCTAGATTTTTACCGTTCGATTTGTTCCACATGACATACCAACAGCATTGGTCTACTTTAGGGTTTCCTCTCGCCCGATTTCTCTCTTTCTTCACTTCTGACACTCTTGATCTCTCTCGCATCGTCGGCCAATAACTTGATGTATCTGTCTCTCTCTCTCTCTCTCTCTCTCTCTCTCTCTCTCTCCCTCTCTCTCTCTGTCTCCCTCTCCTTCTTTTCACCACCTTCTCTTTCTGTGGCGGTCTCCATGCTTATTTGCCTCGTCCTCTCTCTCTCCTCTCTCATTGTAACTGTCTCTTTGTCTTTCTCATTATCCTCCTCTTTATTTATTAGCAAAACAAGCCTCTGTAGTCTGCCTCAGGTTGCCGTGCTATGGTATCCATTAAGGGAAATGTAGGAAGTCAGAAACGTTACTGGAACATTGAATACCAGAGCAGTTGCCATGTAGTAATGCATGACACTGGGTTCGAACCCGGGCCTGGCCGCCTAATCTAAGGCATGCTTTCGTCCCTCATCCTCCCCGCTTGTTCAAGGACTTATTATTGCACAAAGGTCTCTTTGCGCGGAGAACATGTGGGGTACCCTTCACCTGATCCCGGGCGGTTTCTTTCCCGAATTTACCCTTCATGTGCACAAAAGCGGCCTAGGACACAAACATTTCCTTTCATATCTGCGTGTTGGACGTCGATAGGGTTGTGGGCTATGGCAAGACCAGGCCACAGGGCCCGCTTGGAGTGACGGGCCGGTCGGTGCCCCAGCCAGGCCACTACACATGGGCCTAATCCTGACCAAAACCTTCCCGAGCCCCCCCCCCCCCCCCCCCGGCGCTGGAGACAAAAAGCAGTGCTGGTGTCGCTAGCCATTTCACCATATACGTGTACAGCCATCAATGAACGCGATGGGAGGGGGTGGGATTTCTTGATGCTGGGAGAAAATGCCAGTCACCAGGCGTCACCAGGCGGCCCATCGCTCACCGCCCAGCGATCCATCCAATAGAATAGCAAGCAGAATATACTTCTTCTAAGAAGACCCCGTCCATTAATCTTAAAGAAAACCACATCCAATTATATTTTCTCTCCAACCGCCTCTGCCCTGGACAGTGATGACATTTAACTAACCATGCCCACGCACATAGAGAGAAATATATATAAATAAAACGTATTAAGGCCCCTTACCACGAATTATTTACATCTTTTTATTTTCTGGTGACAATTAAAGCTGTATATAATGAGTTCGAAATAGAATCAACATAATGGTACAAAAATTAAACATCGGCTACAGGAGATGTGCGTGGAATGAGTTGAGTGGCCTCTGTCTGTTGAGCCCACTGGTGGTGGTCGCTGACGCACCCTAACCCCTTGATAACAATAACGAGCTATTTTCAATATTGAGCACACAATTAACATTTTCTTTTTACGTTGTTTCTGGCCTCTGCCGTCCACGAATAACTTCCCTCTCCTCCCACGACATGCTTCCTCCTTGCTCCACGCCCCCCCCCCCCACCCCCGCCTCGCCCTCGTCCCGCGACTTGCTGCCCCCTCCCCTTCTCCCTCCACATACCACTGGCTGCCTCCTCCCATCCCCACGACTTGCCGCCCCTATTCCTCCACCTCCACCCCCACATCCACCCACGACTTGCCGCCCCTATTCCTCCACCTCCACCCCCACATCCACCCACGACTTGCCGCCCCTATTCCTCCACCTCCACCCCCACATCCACCCACGACTTGCGGCCCCTATTCCTCCACCTCCACCCCCACATCCACCCACCACTTGCCGCCCCTATTCCTCCACCTCCACCCCCACATCCATCCACGACTTGCCGCCTCTATTCCTCCACCTCCACCCCCACATCTACCCACGACTTGCCGCCCCTATTCCTCCACCTCCACCCCACATCCACCCACGACTTGCCGCCCCTATTCCTCCACCTCCACCCCCACATCCACCCACGACTTGCCGCCCCTATTCCTCCACCTCCACCCCCACATCCACCCACGACTTGCCACCCCTATTCCTCCACCTCCACCCCCACATCGACCCACGACTTGCCGCCCCTATTCCTCCACCTCCACCCCCACATCCACCCACGACTTGCCGCCCCTATCCCTCCACCTCCACCCCCACATCCACCCACGACTTGCCGCCCCTATTCCTCCACCTCCACCCCCACATCGACCCACGACTTGCCGCCCCTATTCCTCCACCTCCACCCCCACATCCACCCACGACTTGCCGCCCCTATTCCTCCACCTCCACCCCCACATCCATCCACGACTTGCCGCCTCTATTACTCCACCTCCACCTCCACATCCACCCACGACTTGCCGCCTCTATTCCTCCACCTCCACCCCCACATCCACCCACGACTTGCCGCCCCTATTCCTCCACCTCCACCCCCACATCCACCCACGACTTGCCACCCCTATTCCTCCACCTCCACCCCCACATCCACCCACGACTTGCCGCCCCTATTCCTCCACCTCCACATCCACCCACGACTTGCCGCCCCTATTCCTCCACCTCCACCCCCACATCCACCCACGACTTGCCGCCCCTATTCCTCCACCCCCACATCCACCCACGACTTGCCGCCAATATTCCTCCACCTCCACCCCCACATCCACCCACGACTTGCCGCCCCTATTTCTCCACCTCCACCCCCACATCCACCCGCGACTTGCCGCCCCTATTTCTCCACCTCCATCCCCACATCCACCCACGACTTGCCGCCCCTATTGCTCCACCTCCACCCCCACATCCACCCACGACTTGCCGCCCCTATTCCTCCACCTCCACCCCCACATCCACCCACGACTTGCCGCCCCTATTCCTCCACCCCTACCCCCACATCCACCCACCACTTGCCGCCCCTATTCCTCCACCTCCACCCCCACATCCACCCACGACTTTCCACCCCTATTCCTCCACTTCCACCCCCACATCCACCCACGACTTGCCGCCCCTATTCCTCCACCTCCACCCCCACATCCACCCACGACTTGCCGCCTCTATTCCTCCACCTCGACCCCCACATTCACCCATGACTTGCCGCCCCTATTCCTCCACCTCCACCCCCACATCCACCCACGACTTGCCGCCCCTATTCCTCCACCTCCACCCCCACATCGACCCACGACTTGCCGCCCCTATTCCTCCACCTCCACCCCCACATCCACCCACGACTTGCCGCCCCTATTCCTCCACCTCCACCCCCACATCGACCCACGACTTGCCGCCTCTATTCCACCACCTCCACCCCCACATCCACCCACGACTTGCCGCCCCTATTCCTCCACCTCCACCCCCACATCCACCCACGACTTGCCGCCCCTATTCCTCCACCTCCACCTCCACATCCACCCACGACTTGCCGCCCCTATCCCTCCACCTCCACCCCCACATCCACCCACGACTTGCCGCCCCTATTCCTCCACCTCCACCTCCACATCCACCCACGACTTGCCGCCCCTATTCCTCCACCTCCACCCCCACATCCACCCACGACTTGCCGCCCCTATTCCTCCACCTCCACCTCCACATCCACCCACGACTTGCCGCCCCTATCCCTCCACCTCCACCCCCACATCCACCCACGACTTGCCGCCCCTATTCCTCCACCTCGACCCCCACATCCACCTACGACTTGCCGCCTCTATTCCTCCACCTCCAGCCCCACATCCACCCACGACTTGCCGCCCCTATTCCTCCACCTCCACCCCCACATCCACCCACGACTTGCCGCCCCTATTCCTTCACCTCCACCCCCACATCCACCCACGACTTGCCGCCCCTATTCCTCCACCTCCACCCCCACATCCACCCACGACGTGCCGCCCCTATTCCTCCAACTCCACCCCCACATCCACCCACGACTTGCCGCCCCTATTCCTCCACCTCCACCCCCACATCCACCCACGACTTGCCGCCCCTATTCCTCCACCTCCACCCCCACATCCACCCACGACTTGCCGCCCCTATTCCTCCACCTCCACCCCCACATCCACCCACGACTTGCCGCCCCTATTCCTCCACCTCCACCCCCACATCCACCCACGACTTGCCGCCTCTATTCCTCCACCTCCACCCCCACATCCACCCACGACTTGCCGCCCCTATTCCTCCACCCCCCCCCCCCACATCCACCCATGACTTGCCGCCCCTATTCCTCCACCTCCACTCCCACATCCACCCACGACTTGCCGCCCCTATTCCTCCACCTCCACCCCCACATCCACCCACGACTTGCCGCCCCTATTCCTCCACCTCCACCCCCACATCCACCCACGACTTGCCGCCCCTATTCCTCCACCTCCACCCCCACATCCACCCACGACTTGCCGCCCCTATTCCTCCACCTCCACCCCCACATCCACCCACGACTTGCCGCCCCTATTCCTCCACCTCCACCCCCACATCCACCCACGACTTGCCGCCCCTATTCCTCCACCTCCACCCCCACATCCACCCACGACTTGCCGCCCCTATTCCTCCACCTCCACCCCCACATCCACCCACGACTTGCCGCCTCTATTCCTCCACCTCCACCCCCACATCCACCCACGACTTGCCGCCCCTATTCCTCCACCTCCCCCCCCCACATCCACCCATGACTTGCCGCCCCTATTCCTCCACCTCCACCCCCACATCCACCCACGACTTGCCGCCCCTATTCCTCCACCTCCACCCCCACATCCACCCACGACTTGCCGCCCCTATTCCTCCACCTCCACCTCCACATCCACCCACGACTTGCCGCCCCTATTCCTCCACCTCCACCCCCACATCCACCCACGACTTGCCGCCCCTATTCCTCCACCTCCACCCCCACATCCACCCACGACTTGCCGCCCCTATTCCTCCACCTCCACCCCCACATCCACCCACGACTTGCCGCCCCTATTCCTCCACCTCCACCCCCACATCCACCCACGACGTGCCGCCCCTATTCCTCCACCTTCACCCCCACATCCACCCACGACTTGCCGCCTCTATTCCTCCACCCCTCCACTTCCACCCCCACATCCACACACGACTTGCCGCCCCTTTTCCTCCACCTCCACCCCCACATCCACCCACGACTTGCCGCCTCTATTCCTCCCTCTCGACCCCCACATCCACCCACGACTTGCCGCCCCTATTCCTCCACCTCCACCCCCACATCCACCCACGACTTGCCGCCCCTATTCCTCCACCTCCACCCCCACATCCACCCACGACTTGCCGCCCCTATTCCTCCACCTCCACCCCCACATCCACCCACGACTTGCCGCCCCTATTCCTCCACCTCCACATCCACCCACGACTTGCCGCCCCTATCCCTCCACCTCCACCCCCACATCCACCCACGACTTGCCGCCCCTATTCCCCACCTCCAACCCTACATCCACTCACGACTTGCCGCCCCTATTCCTCCACCTCCACCCCCACATCGACCCACGACTTGCCGCCCCTATTCCTCCACCTCCACCCCCACATCCACTCACGACTTGCCGCCCCTATTCCTCCACCTCCACCCCCACATCCACCCACGACTTGCCGCCTCTATTCCTCCACCTCCACCCCCACATCCACCCATGACTTGCCGCCCCTATTCCTCCACCTCCACCCCCACATCCACCCATGACTTGCCGCCCCTATTCCTCCACCTCCACCCCCACATCCACCCACGACTTGCCACCCCTATTCCTCCACCTCCACCCCCACATCCACCCACGACTTGCCGCCCCTATTCCTCCACCTCCACCCCCACATCCACCCACGACTTGCCGCCCCTATTCCTCCACCTCCACCCCCACATCCACCCACGACTTGCCGCCCCTATTCCTCCACCTCCACCCCCACATCCACCCACGACTTGCCGCCCCTATTCCTCCACCTCCACCCCCACATCCACCCACGACTTGCCGCCCCTATTCCTCCAACTCCACCCCCACATCCACCCATGACTTGCCGCCCCTATTCCTCCACCTCCACCCCCACATCCACCCACGACTTGCCGCCCCTATTCCCCACCTCCAACCCTACATCCACTCACGACTTGCCGCCCCTATTCCTCCACCTCCACCCCCACATCGACCCACGACTTGCCGCCCCTATTCCTCCACCTCCACCCCCACATCCACCCACGACTTGCCGCCTCTATTCCTCCACCTCCACCCCCACATCCACCCATGACTTGCCGCCCCTATTCCTCCACCTCCACCCCCACATCCACCCACGACTTGCCGCCCCTATTCCTCCACCTCCACCCCCACATCCACCCACGACTTGCCGCCCCTATCCCTCCACCTCCACCCCCACATCCACCCACGACTTGCCGCCTCTATTCCTCCACCTCCACCCCCACATCCACCCACGACTTGCCGCCCCTATTCCTCCACCTCCACCCCCACATCCACTCACGACTTGCCGCCCCTATTCCTCCACCTCCACCCCCACATCCACTCACGACTTGCCGCCCCTATTCCTCCACCTCCACCCCCACATCCACCCACGACTTGCCGCCTCTATTCCTCCACCTCCACCCCCACATCCACCCATGACTTGCCGCCCCTATTCCTCCACCTCCACCCCCACATCCACCCACGACTTGCCGCCCCTATTCCTCCACCTCCACCCCCACATCCACCCACGACTTGCCGCCCCTATTCCTCCACCTCCACCCCCACATCCACCCACGACTTGCCACCCCTATTCCTCCACCTCCACCCCCACATCCACCCACGACTTGCCGCCCCTATTCCTCCACCTCCACCCCCACATCCACCCACGACTTGCCACCCCTATTCCTCCACCTCCACCCCCACATCCACCCACGACTTGCCGCCCCTATTCCTTCACCTCCACCCCCACATCCACCCACGACTTGCCGCCCCTATTCCTCCACCTCCACCCCCACATCCACCCACGACTTACCGCCCCTATTCCTCCAACTCCACCCCCACATCCACCCACGACTTGCCGCCCCTATTCCTCCACCTCCACCTCCACATCCACCCACGACTTGCCGCCCCTATTCCTCCACCTCCACCCCCACATCCACCCACGACTTGCCGCCCCTATTCCTCCAACTCCACCCCCACATCCACCCACGACTTGCCGCCCCTATTCCTCCACCTCCACCTGCACATCCACCCATGCCGCCTCTACCCCGCTCCTCCCACACATGGAGTCACGTGGCATGTCTTTACTGTGGGTCCGGGTCGTATGCCCACCAGGAGTGCACTCGGCAGTATCCGTCGGCGCGGAGTCTCTTCGAAACAAAAAGGGTAGGGAACAGGCTAGGGGCGGGGGGCGGGGGTGTGGGGGGGGGGGAGGGTGTAAGTTGTTGTGGAACGGAGGCAACAAGGTGGGACAGAATAGCCCAGAGACGGTTGCCCAAAAATTCCGGGGAAGAGATGGGAGTAACATGACAAGGGACATTGGGAATTGGGAGAGGGTAGCCTGGCCCTTGGTAGTGAGGGGTGAGGGGGAGAGAAGAAAGGGAAGGGGCGGTGGGCCGCTACAATGGATGGCCGGCCAACGACTCCAGCGGCCGTGCGAGACACCAGCGCCATCTATTGATTGGAGACGGACTGTGTAAATGGACACAGCCTCCTCCTCATCGCCTCAGCGTTCCCTTCCCCACCCCGTCCAACCCCCCCCCCCCGCGCCCCCACCCTGCTCATATCCCGTCGCCCCACGCCCCATCTTCAGCGCCATTCCCACCCTTACCCCCTCCCTCACCCTCGTCCACTCACCCCCTCACTCCCACCCGCAGCCTCCAGACGCCCCCACACCCCGTCCTCCCAAGCCTTACCAACTCTCTTTCCGCGATCGATTCCGGGCATCCCCTCAATATAATCAAAAGCTCCAAGCACCGTCGTGGAGACCAGTTCGGTAGAATTTCGGTCTTTAGTTTTGTTTGTTACAGGCGGCCATTGTTATCCGCTTTGGCGGGAACACGCGTGTCCCATTCCTCCCTAACGAAACATTGCATTACTTACTATTTCTCATCATATCTCAACTTGCAACTGGCGGAATCCCTCTCCACGTGGGTCCCATCGGTGCCTCTCCAGTCTCAAGTAGCAATTAATCCGGTGAATGTCATGACACCCCATGTTCCACATGGTGCTCTAGTGACAAGAACCCGGATCGGCCGGTGAAAATAAATATCCAATCTAATCAGTAATATATCCCGAATGTCCTTTAAGTTATATTGGCTTATCGTTCTAATCTGACGGTGTTACTTTATATTCCAGGACTAAGAAACAATTTGGGGTCTTTCTACGAGAGGCCGCCATCTTGAGCTGGAATAAAGCTACCGAACAAGATAAGGACGGAATACATGCGTTCATGGTGAACGTTGGATTCTATGTTAACCTGAGGATACTTGCTGATGCGTCCGGGGCGTACCCACTCTCCGAGAACGTAAGCCTGCGATTGCAACGCCTCCTACAGAGCATTAAGGTAAGTCTTGATTATAGGAAGAAAGAAGGAAAATGGCGTGCTTTAGAAGCTCGTTAGAAGCCTCGCCAGCATTCCGTGACTAGGCGTCTTATTTTTCGTTTGCTCATTACGTGGACTTTGATTCCTTTATATTCCGCCCAACAAAAGGAGATAAATTGATCTCGCGTATTATCCCAGACCCGAAGCTTTGTAATGTTCGAATATTCCTCGCTTTCTTCATGCACTTTCTGACCCGATTCCTACACTTCCTCCAACACACATTGATCCATTGCCGAATGCAAAGTTAACGCTGATGAAATATGTTAATGCTCGAAATAAAAGCAAACTGCATTCAGCAATTCATCTACATGTAGCTATGAACAAAAGTTTTCCTGGACCTGAAAATGTGATCATGTTCGAAAAATAGCTCGCTCATTTGATGCACACGCTTTGGAGATATAAGTATAACTCTCGGTACGAAACCAACTGTATTCTTGTCTTACTACTGACACAATTGGCCCCACGTGGGGCACAAATAATGAGGTAACTTGTCGGTCAAGTGTTGCCTGGCATTCTGACCTAATTGACCCGGTTCTAGGTGAAAATACCACATGGAGGTGGGTGGGGAGTTTCAATATTAGGTATACAATCCAGAGAAAAACACATCAAAAGAAATGATTCCAACATGAACTATAATAGACACTCCGACACTAAGCCCCGCCCACGTTTGAGTCATTTTCCCTTTAGCGTGAGTATGAAATTGACAATCATAGCTGATGGTAGGTACAAGTGAGAAGTACTGAAACTGACAACAAAGTGACATGCTGTTTTTTTTGTCCGATTTGTTTGTCCGACATAACGCCCGTGGAAGACCTTTTTGCACCATATGATTAGATAAAAGGAATAGTAGCGTCAGTGAATGATTGCCAGCCTGGATCGGTCTATTGTTGTCTATAGTTGAGAATAGACTACCCAATAAATATTCCAACCGTCGTTTCATGAAATCGGCCCACACTTTGATCGTCTTTATAGTTATTTTATAGAGGGATATGTCTTATCCATCTTATCCTTAACATTCTAGAGACCAAGCAATTTTGGCGACTAAAATGACCGATTGGGGTCATTTATGACCCATTATATTATATACAGGAATAAATTTTTAATGGCTCTTTTTGTGTCTATCATACCTAGACTGCTTTCTTAATCCATGGCAGATAATCTAAATAATATAAATAACGGAAAGTTGTGTGGGGTCATAAATGAACTATAATAAATAAATGACCCCTCACAACTTTACATTGTCTTTGCAACTCCAATAGGCCAATTCTTGTGAACAATTCTGAAAAGTTGTAGGATAAGTAGATTGACAAATTCATGGTAGAAAACACTTTTCCGATTAAAAATAGCACAACGGCACATTTAAACATACGGCTGGGGTCATGCATGATGGTTAACCTTGATCCCCAATATTATACATCTCTAAAGCCGCTGCGATGTACACCTATTTGTTCAAGATTATAATACAATATTACGTGAAACGTTTGTTGCGGTGTAGCATTGACTTAAAATGGCGGCTGTTGGCGCTGGTCCGACCAGTCGAGTGTTGTTAGTCAAGGTTCAGAAACCTGTCTTGCCGTATTCCTTGCGCGTATATGTCTCTCCTGTGACGTCACACCGCTCCCGGATCCCGCCAACCACCAGACCCAGACTGATAGTTGACGGCGTGACGTCATTCCGGGGTGAAAGGTCAGTCGCGTCGCTTGCAGATTAGGATGGACAGATCTTTCGCCCCGTCTCACGTCCTCTGTGGAGAGACGTTTAACATTGTTATGGAGATGTCTTCGTCGTCGGGAGGAAGTTATTAAGCGCAATAAGAAAGAAGGGTCGGGCGTTCTGTTTGTTTATCAGCGCCTGGCATGAGGTTGTTAATAGCTCAGGGTTCCGACCATCACCAAGCGTGGTGACTGCAGATTGAATTGACTGGCCCTTGTCCTGAAGAAGTCCAGGAAAGACCGGGGAAAACCCGATTCTCCCACGGGCTTCGACGGCGTCCCGGTGAGGGAATGAGAGCGGTTTCAATGACCCGGGGAGAAAGGAAGGTGGGAAGAGGGGTGGGCGGAAGGGGAAGGGGAAGGGGGAAAAGGGAAGAGGTGGTAGACGGGCCGTGGTTGTGAAATATTCATGAGACAAAAGGGTTGGACGTGGCGGCTGCCGGCTCTAGGTGCTGCCAGACAGAGGACAGGAAAGTCTTTAGTTACCGGTTATTGATTTCCTCTTGCCACGACGAGCGGTGGGCGGCCCCTCCCAACATGGCCGACAGCCATCGCCAGCTCTCCCGTCCGCGTACGGCCGTCGGGGAACGCATTCTTCCGCGATTTGCGACTTCTGGGAGCGAGTACGAGAGGCAGGGGTGCGGGTACGGGTATGAGAAAGGGGTAACGAAGTGTAGGCGGGGGGGGGGGGGGCATGTATTCAACAGTAGGCTAGCAATGTGGAGAAGGTTATAAGCAATGGAAATAACGTGTTCTGTGTACGTTTCCCTCGATACGTTTGGAGAAATCTAGCGGTTGATATAACAGAGGAACATGTGAGTGAATTCCCGTGCATACTCTCTCATATTGGAACACTATTGGCAGGGCCGAGAAGGGGGGCGGGTGGGGGGGGGGTCAGAGATTGTGGTAAAGATCGACAATCGGTAGAAGCGATTGTTTTATGACATTGGGCAGAAGTAATCCAGGGGGTGGGGCAGCGATACCAAGAAAAGGGAATCCCGCTAAACAAGGCGGGGTGGATGGCGTAGTCGGGAAAGTGGCGGGTGTGGTGACAAGGGCAACCCCGTTCGTGACTCCAGCAGTGCCGTGATGTGCCCCGGACACCCCGGACACCCCAACCACACACACAGTGATCCACCGGCTTATCACGCCGGCTGGGTGACTCCAGCCGGTCTGCCACGAACCGCCAGGTCGCCTTGACAAGTGGCTCCCCGATACAGACGCCGACCCCGCCCACTTCAGAGTGACCCCCTCCCCCCCCCCCCCTTGACCCCAAACCATAAAACGGTTGCTATGGTACCTGTCCCCACCCCCCATTCCCCTCTCATGTACAACAATTCATGGGGGTTTCATTATTGTTTAAAAAATGTCAATAGTGTTATAATTAAAGAGGAAGACATCTTTCCTGTCTCTCTGTGAGGTGTTTGGTGCAGTATTTAAGCCCCTTGGTTCAACCATTAACAACAACGCAAGAGCCTTGTATTGATACGACGTAACGTGGGTGTTAACAAATCTATATCAAACGCAGTGAACATCCACATTGTTCATCTTGGGCCTGCTGTTCGGCGAGATATATATAACTCTCCTGTGACAGGGAGTTAAATACATCAACCACGTGCCCTTCCCGACCGATATGTTAAAAATATATGAAAGCTGGTCGTGTCACTCCCCCGCCACAGGGAACTACTTAACGGGAAAACTTCGTATAACACGAACCAAGCGCATTAGAAAAAGATAAATTTCGAAAATCTGCCTTTAATCCCCAGCGTCGGCACGAGAGGGCGCTTTGTATCAAAACGTGCAGCGAGTAGGCGGATATGACGTGCTAAACGAGAGGCGGTTGTGCGTGCAACTCTCAAAAGTCGGATGACGTGGTCCGAGTTGACAAGGACCCAGGGAGCCATTACCGAATCAGATCACCGCGGATCCTTTTTGTTTCTTCCTCATCAATCTCTCTCCATACTTGTTCTGCTTTATCTAGGTTTTCTTATCTCTCGGCTGGCTGTGATTTCCTTAATCTCTCTTTTCTCTGTTTCTTGCTGTTTGCAGATTTTCTCCTTCTCTGTCTCTTTTTATCTGTTTTTGCTCTACTCCTCCCTTTTCTGTTACATCCGATTTTCTGTATCTCTCTTTCTGCCTCGCTGTCAGCGTAAAGAAGATTTAGGTGGACATTCACTGGCTGAAGAGCTATTCACCCATGCGCCTTTAGAGCCGAATATTATCACCATTCCAGAATCATATTATATTTTACGCGTCCGAGCTGGCAGCCAATGAATTCCCGATGAGCCTGTGAATGACCGCGATCATTACCTCGATCGCTAACATTGGGATGCCATCAACACGCGCGGCCCTCTATGCTAGGGTGAATGGGTTCAGCTCTGATCGCTGAGACGTTCATTACCCGCCACCCTGGCCCATAACGACACGGCATGCAGCTCATGTCTCCACGGTGTAGTATGCCACGACGGGGACACGCGGCGTGCAGTACTATAAGCCTCAATGGTGTATGCTGCCATAGGGACACGCGGCGTGCAGTACTTTTGGCCTCAATGGGGTATGCCGCCATAGGGGCACGCGGCGTGCAGTACTATAGGCCTCAATGGTGTATGCCGCGACAGGGACACGCGGCGTGCAGTACTATAGGCCTCAATTGTGTATGCCACGACGGGGACACGCGGCGTGCAGTACTATAAGCCTCAATGGCGTATGCCGCCATAGGGACACGCGGCGTGCAGTACTATAGGCCTCAATGGGGTATGCCGCCACAGGGACACGCGGCGTGCAGTACTATAGGCCTCAATGGCGTATGCCGGCATAGGGACACGCGGCGTGCAGTACTATAGGCCTCAATGGTGTATGCCGCCATAGGGACACGCGGCGTGCAGTTCTATAGGCCTCAATGGCGTATGCCGCCATAGGGACACGCGGCGTGCAGTTCTATAGGCCTCAATGGCGTATGCCGCCATAGGGACACGCGGCGTGCAGTACTATAGGCCTCAATGGTGTATGCCGCCATAGGGACACGCGGCGTGCTCGTACTATAGACCTCAATGGTGTATGCCGCCATAGGGACACGCGGCGTGCACGTACTATAGACCTCAATGGTGTATGCCGCGACAGGGACACGCGGCGTGCAGTACTATAGGCCTCAATGGTGTATGCCGCGACAGGGACACGCGGCGTGCAGTACTATAGGCCTCAATGGTGTATGCCGTGACAGGGACACGCGGCGTGCAGTACTATAGGCCTCAATGGTGTATGCCGCCATAGGGGCACGCGGCGTGCACGTACTATAGACCTCAATGGTGTATGCCGCCATAGGGACACGCGGCGTGCACGTACTATAGACCTCAATGGTGTATGCCGCCATAGGAACACGCGGCGTGCAGTAATATAGACCTCATTGGTGTATGCCGCGACAGGGACACGCGGCGTGCACGTACTATAGGCCTCAATGGTGTATGCCACGACAGGGACACGCGGCGTGCAGTACTATAGGCCTCAATGGTGTATGCCGCCATAGGGACACGCGGCGTGCACGTACTATAGACCTCAATGGTGTATGCCGCCATAGGGACACGCGGCGTGCAGTAATATAGACCTCATTGGTGTATGCCGCGACAGGGACACGCGGCGTGCACGTACTATAGGCCTCATTGGTGTATGCCACGACAGGGACACGCGGCGTGCAGTACTATAGGCCTCAATGGTGTATGCCGCCATAGGGACACGCGGCGTGCACGTACTATAGACCTCAATGGTGTATGCCGCCATAGGGACACGCGGCGTGCACGTACTATAGACCTCAATGGTGTATGCCGCCATAGGAACACGCGGCGTGCAGTAATATAGACCTCATTGGTGTATGCCACGACGGGGACACGCGGCGTGCAGTACTATAGGCCTCAATGGTGTATGCCGCCATAGGGACACGCGGCGTGCACGTACTATAGACCTGAATGGTGTATGCCGCCATAGGAACACGCGGCGTGCAGTAATATAGACCTCATTGCTGTATGCCGCGACAGGGACACGCGGCGTGCAGTACTATAGGCCTCAATGGTGTATGCCGCGACAGGGACACGCGGCGTGCAGTACTATAGGCCTCAATGGTGTATGCCGCGACAGGGACACGCGGCGTGCAGTACTATAGGCCTCAATGGTGTATGCCGCCATAGGAACACGCGGCGTGCAGTAATAAAGACCTCATTGGTGTATGCCGTGACAGGGACACGCGGCGTGCAGTACAATAGGCCTCAATGGTGTATGCCGCCATAGGAACACGCGGCGTGCAGTAATAAAGACCTCATTGGTGTATGCCGTGACAGGGACACGCGGCGTGCACGTACTATATGCCTCAATGGTGTATGCCGCGACAGGGACACGCGGCGTGCACGTACTATATGCCTCAATGGTGTATGCCGCGACAGGGACACGCGGCGTGCAGTACTATAAGCCTCAATGGTGTATGCCGCGACAGGGACACGCGGCGTGCAGTACTATAGGCCTCAATGGTGTAGGCCGCGACAGGGACACGCGGCGTGCACTACTATAGGCCTCAATGGTGTATGCCGCGACAGGGACACGCGGCGTGCACGTACTATATGCCTCAATGGTGTATGCCGCGACAGGGACACGCGGCGTGCACGTACTATAGGCCTCAATGGTGTATGCCGCGACAGGGACACGCGGCGTGCACGTACTATATGCCTCAATGGTGTATGCCGCGACAGGGACACGCGGCGTGCAGTACTATAAGCCTCAATGGTGTATGCCGCGACAGGGACACGCGGCGTGCAGTACTATAGGCCTCAATGGTGTAGGCCGCGACAGGGACACGCGGCGTGCAGTACTATAAGCCTCAATGGTGTATGCCGCGACAGGGACACGCGGCGTGCACGTACTATATGCCTCAATGGTGTATGCCGCGACAGGGACACGCGGCGTGCACGTACTATATGCCTCAATGGTGTATGCCGCGACAGGGACACGCGGCGTGCACGTACTATAGGCCTCAATGGTGTATGCCGCCATAGGGACACGCGGCGTGCAGTACTATAGGCCTCAATAGTGTATGCCGCCATAGGGACACGCGGCGTGCACGTACTATAGACCTCAATGGTGTATGCCGCCATAGGAACACGCGGCGTGCAGTAATATAGGCCTCATTGGTGTATGCCGCGACAGGGACACGAGGCGTGCAGTACTATAGGCCTCAATGGTGTATGCCGCGACAGGGACACGCGGCGTGCAGTACTATAAGCCTCAATGGTGTAGGCCGCGACAGGGACACGCGGCGTGCACGTACTATAGGCCTCAATGGTGTAGGCCGCGACAGGGACACGCGGCGTGCAGTACTATAAGCCTCAATGGTGTAGGCCGCGACAGGGACACGCGGCGTGCACGTACTATAGGCCTCAATGGTGTAGGCCGCGACAGGGACACGCGGCGTGCAGTACTATAAGCCTCAATGGTGTATGCCGCCATAGGGACACGCGGCGTGCACGTACTATATGCCTCAATGGTGTATGCCGCGACAGGGACACGCGGCGTGCACGTACTATATGCCTCAATGGTGTATGCCGCGACAGGGACACGCGGCGTGCACGTGCAATAGGCCTCAATGGTATTATGCCGCCATAGGGACACGCGGCTTGCACTACTATAGGCCTCAATGGTGTATGCCACGGCGGGGACACGCGGCGTGCAGTACTATAGGCCTCAATGGTGTATGCCGCCATAGTGACACGCGGCGTGCACGTACTATAGGCCTCAATGGTGTATGCCACGGCGGGGACACGCGGCGTGCAGTACTATAGGCCTCAATGGTGTATGCCGCCATAGGGACACGCGGCGTGCAGTACTATAGGCCTCAATGGTGTATGCCGCGACAGGGACACGCGGCGTGCAGTAATATAGGCCTCATTGGTGCATGCCGCGACAGGGACACGCGGCGTGCAATACTATAGGCCTCAATGGTGTAGGCCGCGACAGGGACACGCGGCGTGCAGTACTATAAGCCTCAATGGTGTATGCCGCGACAGGGACACGCGGCGTGCACGTACTATAGGCCTCAATGGTGTATGCCGCGACAGGGACACGCGGCGTGCACGTACTATAGGCCTCAGTGGTGTATGCCGTGACAGGGACACGCGGCGTGTTGTACTATAGGCCTCAATGGTGTATGCCGCCACAGGGACACGCGGCGTGCAGTACTATAGGCCTCAATGGTGTATGCCGCCATAGGGACACGCGGCGTGCACGTACTATAGGCCTCAATGGTGTATGCCGCCATAGGGACACGCGGCGTGCACGTACTATAGGCCTCAATGGTGTATGCCGCCATAGGGACACGCGGCGTGCACGTACCATAGGCCTCAATGGTGTATGCCGCCATAGGGACACGCGGCGTGCACGTACTAAAGGCCTCAATGGTGTATGCCGCCATGGGGACATGCGGCGTGCAGTACTAAAGGCCTCATTGGTGTATGCCGCGACAGGGACACGCGGCGGGCAGTACTATATGCCTCAATGGTGTATACCGCCATAGGGACACGCGGCGTGCACGTACTATATGCCTCAATGGTGTATGCTGCCATAGGGACACGCGGCGTGCACGTACTATAGGCCTCAATGGTGTATGCCGCGACAGGGACACGCGGCGTGTAGTACTATAAGCCTCAATGGTGTATGCCGCGACAGGGACACGCGGCGTGTAGTACTATAGGCCTCAATGGTGTATGCCGCCATAGGGACACGCGGTGTGCACGTACTATAGGCCTCAATGGTCTATACTGCGACAGGGACACGCGGCGTGCACGTACTATAGGCCTCAATGGTGTATGCCGTGACAGGGACACGCGGCGTGTAGTACTATAGGCCTCAATGGTGTATGCCGCCATAGGGACACGCGGCGTGCAGTACTACAGGCCTCAATGGCGTATGCCGCGACAGGGACACGCGGCGTGCACGTACTATAGGCCTCAGTGGTGTATGCCGTGACAGGGACACGCGGCGTGTAGTACTATAGGCCTCAATGGTGTATGCCGCCATAGGGACACGCGGCGTGCACGTACTAGAGGCCTCAATGGTGTATGCCGCGACAGGGACACGCGGCGTGCACGTACTATAGGCCTCAGTGGTGTATGCCGTGACAGGGACACGCGGCGTGTAGTACTATAGGCCTCAATGGTGTATGCCGCCATAGGGACACGCGGCGTGCACGTACTATAGGCCTCAATGGTGTATGCCGCCATAGGGACACGCGGCATGCACGTACTATAGGCCTCAATGGTATATGCCGCCATAGGGACACGCGGCATGCACGTACTATAGGCCTCAATGGTGTATGCCGCCATAGGGACACGCGGCGTGCAGTACTATAGGCCTAAATGGTGTATGCCGCCATAGGGACACGCGGCATGCACGTACTATAGGCCTCAATGGTGTATGCCGCCAAAGGGACACGCGGCGTGCACGTACTATAGGCCTCAATGGTGCATGCCGCCATAGGGACACGCGGCGTGCACGTACAATAGGCCTCAATGGTGTATGCCGCCATAGGGACACGCGGCATGCACGTACTATTTGCCTCACTGGTGTATGCCGCGACAGGGACACGCGGCGTGCACGTACTATAGACCTCATGGTGCATGCCGCGACAGGGACACGCGGCGTGCACGTACTATAGGCCTCAATGGTGTATGCCGCCATAGGGACACGCGGCGTGCACGTACTATAGGCCTTAATGGTGTATGCCGCCATAGGGACACGCGGCGTGCACGTACTATAGGCCTCAATGGTGTATGCCGCCATAGGGACACGCGGCGTGCAGTACTATAGGCCTCAATGGCGTATGCCGCGACAGGGACACGCGGCGTGCACGTACTATAGGCCTCAATGGTGTATGCCGCCATAGGGACACGCGGCGTGCAGTACTATAGGCCTCAATGGTGTATGCCGCGACAGGAACACGCAGCGTGCACGTGCTATAGGCCTCAATGGTGTATGCCGCGACAGGGACACGCGGCGTGCACGTACTATATGCCTCAATGGTGTATGCCGCCATAGGAACACGCGGCGTGCACGTACTATAGGCCTCAATGGTGTATGCCGCCATAGGATCACGCGGCGTGCACGTACTATAGGCCTCAATGGTGTATGCCGCCATAGGGACACGCGGTGTGCACGTACTATAGGCCTCAATGGTGTATGCCGCGACAGGGACCCGCGGCGTGCACGTACTATATGCCTCAATGGTGTATGCCGCGACAGGGACGCGCGGCGTGCACGTACTATAGGCCTCAATGGTGTATGCCGCCATAGGGACACGCGGCGTGCACGTGCTATAGGCCTCAATGGTGTATGCCGCCATAGGGACACGCGGCGTGTAGTACTATAGGCCTCAATGGTGTATGCCGCCATAGGGACACGCGGCGTGCACGTACTATAGGCCTCAATGGTGTATGCCGCCATAGGGACACGCGGCGTGCACGTGCTATAGGCCTCAATGGTGTATGCCGCCATAGGGACACGCGGCGTGTAGTACTATAGGCCTCAATGGTGTATGCCGCCATAGGGACACGCGGCGTGCACGTACTATAGGCCTCAATGGTGTATGCCGCGACAGGGACACGCGGCGTGCAGTACTATAGGCCTCAATGGTGTAGGCCGCGACAGGGACACGCGGCGTGCACGTACTATAGGCCTCAATGGTGTATGCCGCGACAGGGACACGCGGCGTGCACGTACTATAGATCTCAATGGTGCAGGCCGCGACAGGGACACGCGTTGGGGAGGACTATCAATTCTCACTCGGCCGTAAGAGGGCGTGTCGTGTGCGGAGGAATAAGCCCCGAGAAAAGAGTACTGTAAGAGCCTGCGTTTTTTCAGACTACCAACAAGGATAATGTTATATTAGGATGTGTGGATCTTCCGATAGAAGTGTTTTTTGTACTACTTATCTTGCTCCAGTACTCTTGTCGCGACCTAAGGTGCCATTATATATATACATATGATTACATTAACGACCTCGATGTGTTTATTTAATTGCCCTCGTAATAAGGTCGAATATTATCCCAACGAGTTGATCCGCTGGAGCTGGAGCTGGTCAAAGCGATAACGTCACAGGTCAGCCCATGCGATATCACCCCTCACCTCCCACCGCCTAATGCTCTGGGCGTTGCCCCCCCGCCCCCTCCCCTCTTTTTTCCGCCCGCCTACCCAGACGCATCCAGACGCATACCACTCACTGCGGGAATAATTGCGGGGCGCGTATTTTCAATTAGACGACATTGGTATGGCTGTGGATGCCATACCGGAGGCCGTACCCCAGATCAATAGACTAAGCTTGCCGATTGTCATTGCCTCGGACGAAGACGCTCTTGTTTATAACGACCCTGATCAGATTAGGTAAAACAGGGCAGGTCGAGGGGATGCCGTGGGGAGGAGAGGGGGTGGAGTTTTCCTCGTCTGCTAAGGGTGCAGGGGCGGGGAACCTAACTCCATCTGATCTGATGCGGCACCCCTACCCCTCCCAATCCCTCCCTGAGTCCCAGCTCCCCGCCGCTGAACGTTGCTGGGCAAGGTGGGGATTTGTGAGGGCAGGCGGGTGGGGGGGGGGGGCGACTGATCCAATTACTCAGCCCCGCAGAAGTGGCCGTCATTAGCCAGAGTCCCTGGCATGCCCGCCTCCGTGCGACCCCCCCCCCCCACGAATTGAGGGGGAGGTGGGGATATCACGCCAAGGATTAAAGGATTTATGGACCACCGGAATTTGGGGAGAGATGTTGTTGTCGGAGTGGTAGAGATTTTTTGGAAATACAAGACGTTACGGGTGGTGTTACGGGATTCAATGTGATGGTTGGAATAGGGTTCCCTATGGTACATGCTCAGAAAGCGAGGTCTATTGGTTAGGGAAACATTAAAAGAACACTTGGTTTGTTATTACCATTATCGGTGGAAAGAACGTAAGTTTTTTTTATATATTATATATATCTCCATTATATATTATGTCTATTATATTGTTCTAATAGCAGTGCCCACGTAGGAACAGTGAATTAAAAAAAAAGGCAATCCATTAATGTTCTCACCCTATCTCTGTATAATTTACCAAGGATATCGCCTTAAGGATATGTACCGCGTCATCCGCTGGCGTCTGCTTAACCCCAACGTGCGTTTTGCCACCGTATCCAAGTCCCCACGGTTACTAGCTCCCTCATTACAGACAGTGCCGCATACTTGAGACTGGCAGTGGTGTCCCTCTGGCGTCCTTAACGACTCCTAATGCATGGCATTGCTGTACCGGAAATACCCGATGGCACTGCTGGTTGAAGCCGGCGTGGGGTACGCGGGGGCGAGGTAGGGCGTGGGGTACGCGGGGGCGAGGTTGGGCGTGGGTACGCGGGAGCCACCTAGGGCGTGGGGTACGCGGGGGCGAGGTAGGGCGTGGGTGCTCGGTCAGGCGAGGGGTCAAGCGTTACTTGCTTATCGCTGTCGGCGTGACGCAAACGAAATAAGCCTCGTTTTGGGCTGTTGTTTACTACCGCCCACTGGGCCAGGTTTTACGCCACGCCCTGCTGCATGGGTGGCTTCATCGGTTGGTAGTGGTTGGAAAGTACTAAGTTCGAGTAAAACAGTGACATGTTCTAAATGACTAAAAAAAAGAATCAGCTTCATTTCATGCCCAGCTTCATATCAGTGTGATGTATTCAGCCATAGGTGAAGGGTAGAAAATAGTGAAATTAGTAATAATTGATTTAACTAGAATCGACGACTGATGTCGTTTCCCCTCAAAATGTTATAACTGGCTGTTCACTATGTCATATATATACTGATAGATAACCTGAAACTAATGGTGTTCAATATCGTTTTCATACGATGAAAAAAATAACCCGCACCGTATCTTGTAAAGACAGGACGATGGAGATACATACATAGAGAGGGATTCTATATGGGCTGGTCAATGGATTTCGATACGTCCACTGGAGCGGGCAGATTATCTTGTGTGAATCTCTGTCGCAGTCTATTGGGCGATAGGTCCCTCCCCGACGCTGGGGTCAGCCACGGGGGTCTCCAGACACAGTGCAAAACAAAGCGGATTTGAGAACGAACTGCTTTTTGCAGAGCTGATGGCTTGTCGCTCGAGATTTACGTCATTTCCGCCCCGCTTGACCAGTTTTCCTGGCTGTGTGCGAACAGCCATCCTGTCTGTACGGTCGCACAAAGACTGCTGGCTCGTTTTTCTTCCTGTATGGCAAGGACAATGACGCAGCGACCCTGGACAAAACTGACTTGTTCTTGTCTCTGAATCCCAAAGCCACCAAGTCGCGTCGCCATGGAGATTATTCTTTGACCACGTTGCCTTTCATTGAAGCAGAAAACTAATATTCCGCGATGGGTATCTCTCTTGTTCGACTGAATAGATTGATGATGATAATGGGTAAGATAAGATCGCACGTAGGTCCGTCGCACGTCATATTTTTAAATGACGTGCCAGAAGGGAGACCGGAAATCCGGTGACGCGCGGAATGACGTCATGTGTTCTAGGAGGTGGTTACAGTAGAACCTCCTTGTGTTCACATTGTCCGGACGCTTATGTCTAAATGGAACACGTCGTGACTTCCAAAGAAAGATGCCGGTGTTGCACTATGTATCTCACGGCGCTCAACCAATCACACAGACCGTTGTCGTATTTATTGTTCCGTAAACTGCCAATATAGTAAGACCGCAGTACTGAATTGCTGCCAAACCGCATTGCTTACATTGTTTCCGTAACATGCGCTTTAACAGAAGTAACTGATCGGTATTTGTAAAATGGAATGACATAGCCTTACAGGCTGAGAGTCAAATAATATTTTAATTCTTTTGTCTTGAAAAACTGTGTCTTCATACAATGATATTAATACCACCGAATACTTTCTTTTGTAAATACGCCGAACGAATAAGCTGAAGGGGGAAAAACCAAATGAGATATTTAATTTAAATTACAAACATTTCCGTGATATACATAAATTGAACATTGTTATATCATCGTTAAATGTGGATGTTCTGGCAATCACTCTGGGCGAATGCAGCATGATCCATTAACACCAGCATCTCGACATGGCATTGACTTTTCTAAACCCATTAACGTCTCCAAAATTAACAGATTCTGCCGAGCCAATTAGCTATTTCATTAATCATAGGAGCAAATTTGATCATAAACCCTATGACAGGCTTCTCTGCCATAGGATCTTCAGGACCTTGTGTTTGGAATGCCAGCCACGGTGATACGGAGGCAGATTTAAAACCACGGTCTCTTGTTTTGTTTCCATCAGCTGCACCTGCCCCATTTCCCTGCTATAAGAGTTGGTTGTATTTTGTTTTTGTGGATATTTCAATCACGTAAAGCATGTGATAATGTTTTGTTTAGGATTTCTCCTTTCTACCTTTCGTGCCTGTTCCTGACATGACTACAGATTTTCGTTCGTTCATCGCTCTGCGTGTCGCTGATTTAATGGTCGTGGCGCATGTCCCTTGATCCTGCCCCACGATTTAACTTTGTCTGCCCCTCACTCTCCGGCAAGAGGAGATATTCACCTGTTTTGACGTGGGGAGGTATCTTGCAATCCGTGGTTCCTCCCCCGCCCGCCGGACTGCGATGGCGGGGAGGCTAGCCGGCCATAATTCGGTTGGGCAGAGCTATCTGGGTGGCAGTGTCTAGGGACGATACGCCTAGCGAGGGCAAAGTGGTGGTGGGTGCGAGGGTGGCGGTGAGGTGAGGTTGGGGGTTGTGGTTGGAGTGGGTGAGGGCGGGGGGGGGGGGCAGAGGCCGGGAGGGATGATGTGGATCTGGTCTGTAGGAAGAAGAGACTAACGGGGAGACCATGATGCCAGTGCAAATGGCGGACTGACGCCCAATCGGCTACACGCCGTCCTCGCGGTTATCAACAGTGGCCCCCACACATCGCCAAAAGGGCAGGGACAGGGCAAGGCAGGGGAGAGACTCAAGCCATGAGGCCCCGTCAGACCGGTGTACATAGACAGACAAGAGGATGGCCTCCTATGGCCATTGTGTTCGCCCAACCGCGGGAACGAGCCTTCTATCCCCGAGCCCGCCAGATCTCTGTGCCCCCGCACCCCTCCCCCCCCCCGCCACCCTACCATCCATGTGACAGACCTTGTCAGACGCCACATCATTCTTATGCTTAGTGAGCGTAATAGGCGAGGCGCAACAAGGTTAACTGACCCACTAAAGCAAGGTCAAATACGATCCGCGTGTTCAGTCTACAGATAGCTATTGTGGCGCCCCCTGTCGTTTTAGAAAACCCTAATAAAGCCCGCCGTGATACCGCGTCACTTTAATCATTAATCCTCCCTACAAAGTGAGCTCAGTTCTTTTTGTTCCAATAAAAAAGACCTTTGACCTTCAAATGTCAGATACACTAAGTGAAGAAGGCTACCAAATGGGCGACAATTTGTAGTCCCTGGCAAACGAAAAGATTGGGTTGTGGGTATTGGTGTCTTGTGGTGCCTGCAAAGATATTCTTTGGTCGATCTATCTTGTTAGGGCGAACCGTTGCTTGAACCTGGCACACGCATGACTCACGCCAACCATTTACTGGAATAATCCATTTCGTGAATATAAAGATTATTTACGCGGTGACTTTGGCTTGTTGGTTGGTTGTATATTTAGGACGCTTTAACCACTTTTGGTCATATCGCGTCAATGGGAGCAGGAAGGGAGAGTGGAGGCATGTCGCCGGGGGTAACCCCGTACTCTTCGCGAAGACGGACATGGGATCTTTATCAAGACGAGCGCTCTAGCCCACTGAGCTACCGAGGCAGCTCCTTTCGGCTTGTTGGTGAGCCTGACAATGATACATACTCTCAATCAACAACTTTTAAGGCGCCATACTACACACCCTGGTATCTCGCAATGACATATACAGAGGAGGGGGCCCCGTAGAGGGGACATAGATACATGGCGGCAGATAGGAAGACAGGATTACAGAAAAACACCAAGGATTGTGTATAGCTGGAAAGTGAATATTAGTGAGACGTTTGCCGAAAGAGATTGTAGATAATACAGCGGATAGAGGGATGGAAGGGAGAGGACGTAGGGGTGGAGGAGCGAGATGGGGGGTACTGGGTGACTGGGGGGGGGGGGAGGGTTACTGGGCTGCGGAGGGGACGGGGAGGGGGTATGGGGATGGAGAGGCAGCCTTTAACCTCTTATGCGACGTCTCCTCCGCCGCCATTGCGAAGATGAAAGCGAGGCCAGACGACATCACGTGCGTGCCGAGAGCGAGGCTGGAGCCATCCACGCAATGACCTCCCAATTACATGGCACCCACTCCTTCAGCGGCGCGGCTCGAGACTATTCATTGGTGCATGTATATGACTTAATGGTGGGGCGGATTTACCCAGGTTGAGAGGAGTGAGGCCGGGGGCAGGCTGGCTTGCTGGCTTGCTGGCTAGGTGGGTTGTGACGGTGTGTGGGTGAGGGTGGGCTCGGCCGCCTGCGTCACCTCCTCGGCGCCTCCACCGCCTCCACTGCTGCCGTCTTTGGCCTGCAGTTGGAAGGTCTTTTTTTAGTTTCGGCTAATGGCGTGTCGCAAGAGAGGTCGCTAATTGTGTGATAAATTTGGACTTGGACGGACGGACAAGGTGGAATGGAGTGGGGAGTGGACGCGGGTGAGGAGGAGGAGGAGGTGGTGGCGGCGGCATGTCACGAATTTGTTAGTTGGCCCGATTATTGTCTTCATGTATCTCCTTTAGTCTTCATGCCGACGTTGGTGCCAAGTTTGGTGTGTCAGCCTTCTTACGGGCTGTACCGTCCACCCCCGCGGCACGCGAAGGGATTCAGGCCTGGAATCTGGTTGACGGGTGGGGGAGTGTTGAGCGGCATAGGCCAAGGGCGGATCCAATGGGGGGGGGGGGATCCGACCCCGGACCCCCCCACCCTTTTTGAGGAAGAATGCCATTTTTCAATGCAAAATTTAAGCCATCTGATTCCGTGGAACACCCCCCCCCCCACTTTGTGAGGAAGAACGCTATCTGAGGCGGCGTGGACCCCCCCCCCCCGCGGTCGGCCAGTTTTCACTGGACTCACCAAACCCTGGTCGTCGGTGAATTGGTGGATATCCCGCTTTTAATTATGTTCAGAGCCGCCCCCCCCCTCCGCCCCCCCGGCCGGGGGCAAGTTTGACCCCTTCCCCCTTTTCAAATTCATGGATCCGCCTCTGTTGGGGATGGTGCTTTTCTTTCATAGTGAGTGGGTGAACCGGGGAATTACTGCTCACGGAGAGTAGTGAAATTGTAAGTTCAATGTGCATGTACATGTATCTAGATGTACGTAATCAGATCTAGGATACTATATCTTAGCAAGGAGACTCGCCTGTGTCTGGGGCCGCTATCGCCTTCATGTCATCGTCCCAAGAGGCTATTGTTGGTTCGATTTAGCCCATATGTGCCCAAAGGTGGCACAAAGCAGCAAATCCTCTATCTCTTAGCATGGGATCATCAATTTTTATCTTCTTAGACCAAGTGATGTTTATATCCGGTCCGGTAGAGGCACGCTATACACTGGTTATCAGCGGTCGATATACCGTGAGCCAGTCCCGACCCACCCCAACCCCAACCCTAACCACACCTCAACATCAGCCCCAGCACCACCCCTACACCCACCCCAACCCCACCCCAACCCCCGCCACCGCCGCCACCCCCGACCTCACCCCAACCTCCGCCTCCGCCAACGTTTTCTGGCTTCTTTTTCCTTAACTGGAGAAGCCTCCTTATATCAGGATCATATACAACGCCTACGCCACCTTAATGTTACGGTGCCTTCGATGAAATATATCGTGCCGCACCATGGTTTTAAATGACTCCTTTATAACTTAGTGGAAGTACTGTTTTACCAATGACGTTATGTATAAAAAAGAAAAAAAACATTACGTTATGTACATAAGTTCCAGTATTCCTCTTCTTCCCACATCGTTATAGTGCCGTACCCAGCGACGCCTGTTGTTAGCGGCGCTGTCGGGCCGCCTGGAAGTAGAGATGCCGCTTTACGAGCTACCATTGGGTTAAAAGGCCGCAAATCACTGTCTCCCCTCTGACCTGTCGTCTGCCCGCCGCGCGCGCTTCCCGCCATTAATTATTTACCGTCTGTCAGCGCGGGAAACGTTTCCCCGGGTCCACATCATGTCGTTACAATCAGCCCCATCAATGGGTCTAACAAAACTATGATAAATAATGTATTGTGTGGGTCAATGTGAGTTTAAGGCCGAGGGGCTTGACTTGAGGGTGATAAGCTAGCTGACTGACGCTACCGTTAGCTAGCAGCATAGCGGGTGGGTGGAGGCATGTTTGATGGATGATTCCGGGACAACGTTATTGGCCTCTCCGTGTGTTAATGGAATTTGTGCCGGGATGATACGCCAAACAATTACCGCGTCACGCACAGCGGCCGGCACGGGGGAGCGCACTCTCAGCGGATGCAACGCCCCCTGGCGGGTGTATCGGGGTTTCTGTTTTACAGCGTAGTGATAAGCGACGGCTTAGCCTACCTCCTCCCAATACATCACTCCTACACTTAAAAAGAAGAAGATTTAGTTGACGTGATAATGTGCGTGTCTTATGCGGTTGTCTCTCGTTTAGCCATTAGGACACAACGTTATGTCAAGAAGATACCATCTGTTTTATGACCCAGCTTTCGGTGTGGACGTTTCTTAATAAAGTGGGTTACACAACACGTATGTCAATTAGCTATCAGATTCCATGTCTGCTTGTAGTTGGTGTTAAGCAGGATGTCTAGCAGGAATTCAACGTTCAGTGAAAAACAATCTACCAATCACCACTTATTAACAGACATCAACCAACGTTCAGTGGCCAAGCAGTCTGCCGACCAACGTTCAGTGGCCAAGCAGTCTGCCAACCAACGTTCAGTGGCCAGACAGTCTGCCAACCAACGTTCAGTGGCCAGACAGTCTACCAACCAACGTTCAGTGGCCAGTATCTCAATTGATGTCCATTGGCATTAAATGTGCCAGTCCATGTCCTCCAATAGACAGCCTGCCAGTCCACGCCCTGTAGCAGTCTGCCATTCCACGCCCTGCAGCAGACAGTCTGCCAGTCCACGCCCTGCAGCAAACAGTCTGCCAGTCCATGCCCTGCAGCAGACAGTCTGCCAGTCCACGCCCGTCCAGCAGACAGTCTGCCAGTCCATGTCCTGCATTTGACATTCTGTCAGTCACCGCCCTGCAGCAGACAGTCTGCCAGTCCATGTCCTGCATCTGACATTCTGTCAGTCACCGCCCTGCAGCAGACAGTCCGCCATTACTTGTTCAGTGACAGGCTATATACCAATCAATTGACAAGTTGTCAGTCAACGGTTGGCGGCAAGTACTGGGAAGTTCAAAATGAGCATACCCCAAAGTATTAGGTCCCGCCATAACGAGGACGTGGCCACCATTTTCTTTTAAAACAAAACTGATATAATGGTCTACTTTGCTCATAAGGCAGAATAATTGCCGTGTTCGATGTTCGTCTTCTGAATAATCTATTACCCAACATGGTACCTTGTACCTTAGCCACCTCATCCATTAATCAGCTGACCCAGATTCAAGACCACTCCCCCTCTTGCGCTACTCCTTCCACCCACCACCCTCACGCACCCTCCAACTGCCGTTGTACCACCAGTGGGTGCTGCCTGGCCTGCATAAAACCCTCAGGGGGTAGTGGGGTAGTTGCTGGTGTCCTCCCCCAGCGGTCCAAGCGGCCCTGGCCTTGGAGACGAGTGCCACATTCCTGGAGACAGCGCGGCCTCGGGACAGAGCCTCCGGGAGACCAACTTCCTCTCCCCCGTTATAAACGACCACTGGACAGAGCCTTCTGTTTGCTCAACGCTCGGCCGTGAATCTCGTTCGGAATCACATTCACGAGATGTCGGCCCCGAGAGTGTGGCGCGTTGGCGATGTCATGAATGGAATTCTTCGGTTCTTTGTCTACTTACCCATCGCTTGTCCTTCTCCCGCCATCACCCTGTTACGACTGTCCCAATTATTCTTCCCACTCCCAGCCATTAACCACTGTAATTACCGCAATTAATGTCATCTCCCGATTTTCATGCTTTGGCCACGACTGTTACGATACACGATTAACAGTTTCATTTGACGGTATCGCTGTTATTTACTAGTAACGGGCTGGCGTTGCGCCAGTGTACGGAGCTATGGTGGGGAGCCACTCCCCGACCCACCCGTTGCAACCCTGTCTGCTGCAGATAGGTCCGAATATAGCCCTGATGAATCCCCAGGGACCGGGCGACAGAGGGACGACGCGACTCTATTGCTACAGTTAGCTCTCCCAGGGGACCAGAGAACCGGTTAGTTTGGGTGTTTGCGGAGGCGGGGAGACGGCAGACGACGAGTTGACAATCCGTGTGTATAGTGATGAATAGTTGCATTTTGGGTTATTCTATAGTGCTATGAATGTTCGGGAATGAATATAGGCTATCCGTGCGAAATGTTGTGCTATAATGTGCTTTCCCCCACGCCACCACACTACACCACACCACACCCCTCCCAACTCAATCAACTTAGTTATTAGGGAGGTCCCATCATCCACTGCGAAGCATGAGCCAGATGGATTCATGCGCACCCGTCACCTTCGCCCCTTCCCGTAACTCCCCGCCCCTCCCCCTCCTCCACCCTTGATCTGCGACACCCCCTGGCTCCACCCCGCCGGGCATGCGCTCGCAGCCTCCCTCCCTGTCTCGTTGCTGCCTGGCTGGGTGGCTGGCAGGTTGGATCTGGTTGGTTGGCAGGCTGGCTGCGTGGGGTGGCGTGGCAGGCAGGCAGGCAGGCTGGCTGAGTCCCGCCCGAGTCCAGTTCGATACTTCCAGCAGGACGAGGTCAATAATGTGCAGTGCGCCGTGTAATTCATCCTTGGCTGATTAGGGGGTGGGTTGGGGTATTGCAAGACGCTGGTTTTCCTATCCCGTGCCGCCACTCCCCACCCCCCTGCCCCTCCCACTCGTACTACCCCCACACCTCACGTTCAAGTGCCCGGATGCGGCAACCTCTCGGAGGACGCATTTCGTGTACGGGCTTCCTCGCGGTCCTTGTCGTCTTGAAGCCAGCCAGCAATAGCTGAAGCCAATCTCGCCGCCACCCCTCCGCCATTGTGAGGAAGACCAGTTTTGAAGACGACCCGTTTTTGGCTCCCCATACATCAAACGACTCCTCCACGACGCGTCTGGAATTTAGGATTTTGTCGTAGCCCACGAGCACAGACACGGGCGGCCCCTCCTCCGCCTCCGCCTCCTCCTCCGCCCTCTGCTGCTGGTGGGTGGGGGTCTCACGTTGCCGAGCGACCCACCCTGAAAGGAGTATCTGAGCCGTGAGCGCCAGGGTCCTCGGGGGTCCAGACCGGCTTTTGTTGGCCGCGGGGGAGAACGCTATCACCGGAAGTAACCTACCCCTATGAGGAAGCTACGCCACACGTGAAGACGCTTTCTGATATCGGTGACCAACGCCCATTGGACGGGAAGATATTGTCAAAAGCCAAACCGTTAGTCCAATGAATAACGGGAGATATCGGATAGAATAACAGAACACGGATCTTCACTTCACTTCCGGTTGCATGTTATGAATACTAATGAGATATTCTCAATATCTTGCTTTGAAACAGTAACACTATATATATATATACATATATATATATATATATATTCGGTGCCATGTTCGTTATTGAGACAAATATCTCAAGAATTTTTGCATTGATGGATTCCGTGCTCGGGAGATTATCCGTGACTGATCGGTGCTAGGCCTATTGTGTGACTGCTCCCCATTCTGACAATGGTGCATGGCTTGCAATGCTGAGGTGGATAATCCAAGTAGGATTGGTGCTGGTGGTAAGTTCTGCCAAGAGTACTATAAAACGAGTTCTACTCTCCATCACGTCTCCTGTTATTGAGTGAGTTTGTGATATTTTTTTTGCAAGTATCGTGCACGTTGTGCATCATATGGTGTGATCGCCTGGTACCTGGCGTGGACATGCCCGTACAGGTTCCTTAAATGGTAGCGGGAATCTGGTACATTCGTTGGTCTTCCATTGCCCATATCTGACGCAGAAGAGGGATCCATGTATTAATCTCACTGTTATTAGCCTAGTCTGTATGTCGGTCTACACAGACACCTGCTGACAACGACAAGGTTTAGGCTTGTCTGTATATTACAGATTATCGCCGGGGAGGTTGCACTGTAGGCATTATTCGGTGCATCTAAGCTATCGTACTGTGGTTGGGTTAGGCTCGGCGGCTTACTTCAAGGTCACCTTGTCCTACTCGCTGGCCCCGATCAGCGCAGTATTTGACTTCCCTACGCCGTGCCGCTTTCTAAAAGATTGCATTTGACCTTGAGAAGTCCTTGTTTCGTCGTGGAGATCAAAGCAATGTGATATCCATCGCATTAGCTGCAGCGTCCTCGTATTGTTCCATGGAATTTAGCATGTCACTGTGGATTTGGTGGCAGCGGTGTACTTGGTACGGAGTGGGGACTGGCTGGCGAGGGTTGGGTAAAGGTTCGGTGGGTCTGGGTCGGTGGCAGTGGGGGAAGGGTTGGTACCTCACGTGGAGACGCTGGGGTTGTGGCGGGGCTATCCATATAAGGCGTATCGGCCGTCAGTCGATAGCATAAACCCTTGGGGACAACTAAAACACAGACGGATAGGCGTGAGTTTCAAAGTGGGGGGTTTAACGGGGTCTTCTACCGAGCAGGGGTGCGGGAGAGAGAGGAGGAGAGACGAGCTGGGGGGAGGGGGCTTGGCTGTGTGTGTGTGTGTAAGGGGTGAGGGTAGCCAATGGCTGACAGCGGTGCTAAAAAAAGAATCGGGAGATATATGAGGGAGAGACAACAGAGGTCCCGTGGTGGTATGCCGAGGCAGTATAGAGAGAGGCAGGAGAGAAGGAGACAGTAAGGCGAGTTTGTGGGTGGGACTTGCATCGAGTGGACTATTGATTTTATGACAAACAACTTCCTGCTTCATCGGATTAACCATTCGGTTAGGCTCGAGATAAATTAAGAAAAACAAATTCCCGCAAATGATTTTTGTTTACGTGACTAGAAATCTTGTTTCAATTCGCTTCTGATTCAAACCAATAAGGAAATAAGTGAGCGTTTGTAATGAAAAAAAAAATTAAACCCTTGGGAAGAATACCGAAACCCGCGAAATACCCCCAGCCGTCTACAGTCCATTGTGGATTCTTTGGACTCACAATGGAAACTCCTTAAACTTGTGTAAATAATTAACTCCATGTCATTGATCGATGCCATGTCCAATTAAGGTCAAGGTTATGTGTTATTAGTTGATGCTCCGTGTAATTGGTCGGTCCTCGGTGTATCACGTGGTCAGTTATCAACTTAGCCGTGACACAACAAACACAGATTATCGCCTTGTTACATCTTACAGAAGAAGAAATTTATTTCAAAGCAACAATGACCCCGAGGCCCCCGTGTTGAGAATATATCAGGGTTATATCTTGGTGTTACACTCCACTCCACGATATGCTCATAGCGGGTGGGCAAGCGCCATGCTTGTAGGTATCGTATTACAATAGTGACATAAATAGTTCACGACAGGACAATTTTTTAGCGACGAGAATTATGTCGCTAAAGTATGTCATTGATTCAATTTAATACAAAACTTTAAGATAAACTACGTAAAAAACGCGAAAAGACCATTATAACTTGTGCAGACAACAGTTGATTTTGTTGCAATGGATGTGTGGAATAAGCATATGACGTGCCCATTTTGCGGCTAATTTCTCATATGCCAAAATGCGGAACAGGCTGGTTCCAGGGGCGGACCTAGTCGGGGGGTCCCCCCCCCCACGCCCTTGAAACTGGCCAAAACTGTAAACGTCTGGTTTTCGGTCAAGCTACATCGTAACGTGATATTATGTGGATACAGCCCCCCTCCCCTGTCGCAATGCGCCCCCCCCCGCCTCCCCCTTGTTAATTTCCTGGATCCTCCCGTGGGTTCCTTGTGTTGACCAAAGGCACCGGTTCTCGCGCTTTCTAAATGGAAATCCACTCCAGCTCATCGTATTACATCAGACTGTTCGATCCCAAGCGAGCCGATACATTCACGGGGGACGGGAGTGAATCCCCACCTGAAATACAATGCGTCAGCTATTGTGGCCATGGCACGGAAGAAATCCATACATCATCCTGTCTCATCATCAAACTGGGCTCTTTAAATCATTGCTTTTACGCGGCGACAGTTATCTGAGAGCTTATATGGTATGATGCACAGCGGTTATACATCAATCAATCCTGCTGCACCAATTATTGAGTAGCCCTGTTGAATGGCGTTTGTGCAAATATGACATGAAAATATGACATGAAACTACATGTAATTGCAACGAATTGTTGGCATCCTTTTCTTTGCAACGTGCCTGCTAGTATAATGAATGTCCACTATTATGTAACCTGTGCTTGGTTAATGTTGGTTGTTTTTAAAATATCATTTATTATTATTATATATGTAACATCTACGAGAAAATCTCTAGTTAGGCGGTCAAACTCAGTGCAATTGTATGACACATATTATTTAGCAAATACATGTATATATAATGTTGACGAATGTTTTATCTTATTGCATTGCAGTTCCACAAGCCGAAATGGGTGGGAGGTAGAGTTTGTAGCAACTGGCACCCTCCCTGCTTGCACAAGTCACCGGTGATCGCAGCGCGCCCCACCCCCACCCCCACCCCCCGCCCTCACCACCCCGTCCGAGGACAAGCCAGACCCCTTCGACACCGCGGACAACCACTCCGGTCATCTCTCCCAAGTCGCGCAAGGTAAGCTGTCTGTCTGGTCGCTAATGCCTCGAACCAAAAACTAACATATCCTGTACGGATTCAGACTAGTTTGTTGTTTGTGTGGGCCTACATCGTTGATGTACTTATGTCACTGGAAGATTCGAAAATATCCGCTCTATATGGGTATCGTTTTCATCATAATATCCGCTCTATTGGGGTATCTTTTTCATGATAAATGTCCGCTCTATAGGGGTATCTTTTTTTTATCATAAATGTCCACTCTGTTGGGGTATCTTTTTCGTCATAAATGTCCGCTCTATTGGGGTATCTTTTTCATCCCAAATATCCGCCCCCCCCCACCCCCCGGGCTCATCCCTCTCAAACTGGGTCACTTCCTTCGCAAACAAATCCTGAAGCCGCCATTGAACGCGGCGATCAAACAGATATGGGCTCAACCCGAGTCCTTTTTTGTTATATTTTAGTCTTGCTCCCTTAGCCGTCCGTGATCGAGCAAGCTATTAAAGCGCGACAATGGAGGAGCGGGTTGTGAATATACATGCAGGATCCTCCCATGAATAATCCCAGCCCTTGTCTGTTATGGCATACTAAACCTGGCGACAATATAGATATTGATGGGTATCCCACTCATAACTTAACCCCGGCCTTTTATTTGTGGGCGACCTGGCATAAACTCTGCATGATTAGCATTATTCATGCGGCCGGCCCGGCCCTACGATCGGTCTCAATTTACAGCAAAATGACAGATTGATGTTAGCATTGCACACTAACATGGTAACATTGGTAAATCCAGAATGTGGGTACCAGAGGAGGGGGGGGGGGGTTGAGGGGGGGGGGGGAGTCTATGAATCTCCTTGAGGACATACAATGTCTGAGGCACGAAGGCTAGGTGCAGGTTTCGATGACATTCGATTATCTGTATGATATAGACACCAGCAAATGCAATAAACGTGTCACATATATAGGCTACATGCACAGATAATCTAGTACTACATGTGAAATACGCCAGGTACAGTGTACCTGCCAGTACACATGTCTCCAATAATTCGAGGACCGCCGGATCTATATTTGTGCAGCATTTCCGTGACACAGCCTCGTTTCCGCGCCAAAAGACATCACCATAACGAGGCCATTCCAGCCGACGATACTTCAGCATGTGACGTCAATTACCCTATCAGTGCGCCTTATGCGCTCGGTCGCGTGCGCGTCTCGAACGCTGTCCCCCCGGGAGATTTGACGTCATTAGCTTCGTTTTCGTCTCGCCTGTCTCACCACATTGCATGGGACGCCCGATGTGGTGACGTCACAGGCTCAACTCGCCATTCCCTTTGATGCCAAGAAATATTATCCCGGGATTGGAGGACTCGACACAAACAATTTTGGCATTACTGACGGCATAAATAAGGTTGTACCATGAAGACAAGAGAGTAAGGTCGTTTATTTCGGTTGTGTGACACGTTCTCTCTCTTTCGTGTCAATAAAATAAGCCTCAAGTAAGGGTTTGAACGTGAATTCCCCCCCCCCTCCCCCACTCGCCCCGCCCCTCACTCTAAAACCTATGTCGCAATCTATGGTATGTACGTCAGCCCTTGGTAGGGTTGGGGTAAGGCACATGCAAATAATTAGAAATAAAACCTACGAATTTATTGTGGGGGGGGGGGGGGAGGGGGGAGTAGAGAAACTGGCAATTCGCTAATTTCGATTATTCGATTACAAACAGATATATGATGGTGGCGCCAACACGTTTACTTCCTAATCTGCTTATATATGTAGCGTCCACGGCAGGAGGTAC